>QEPC01014492.1:5411726-5452351 GCA_003113815.1 Sphenodon punctatus | reverse complement strand
CAGCAGGGCCCATTTCCCCCTAGCTCCCCCCTGTACATAGTGCAGACACACACTGGAGTGGGGTGCCCCAGCAGGGCCCATTTCCCCCTAGCTCCCCCCTGTACATAGTGCAGACACACACTGGAGTGGGGTGCCCCAGCAGGGCCTGTTCCATCTCCTGCCCCAGGCCCATTGCTACATCCCTGATTGCCTCACATTGCTCTGCGGAAGGGCTGACCCTGGGTGTCTGGAGTGTCTGCTGTAAATTTATGCTGGTTTGGTCGTGGGCAGGTTACTGGCTGGCTCCACCCCCTTCTGCCAGGCCACACCCCTCTCTCTAGGTCTGGAGAAGGTGGCTGTACCTTTGTGCTGGTTGTAGTCACTGTTACGGTCACCGCCTGTGTATATTTTTCCACGCGAGCTCTGAAAGATCCATGTTGCAGGCCCTGCATTGGTGCCATAAGTGCAACATGTATGTTTCATTAGCGGCCTGCAAAAATATACATCGGTGACAACCCTAGTCACTTTCTAGGGTTCCCAGCTGCCTGTGTCCCCTCCAGGCTGCATTGGAGCCTTGTCCCCTAGGAACGCAACCCCGCAGTGACCCCGTATACGGACACACACAGAGAAACCCCCAATAAAGCCTGTGGCTCCAGAACGCCAGCCCTGGTCTCTTACCTTCTTTCCTTTCTTCGCTTCATGCTCCATGTCCACTCCTGACTCTGCTGCCGTCGCCGGGCAGGCGGCTTTTCCTCTACGTGCAGATCCTTTGTTGTTCCATCCTGTGTCGGAAACTCCACCAGCGACCAGCCCTGATGTCAACTGACTGAGTTCCTACCCCCCCTGGGATTGAGAAGCAGATGGACCCGCGCGGATTCCGAGGGGCCAGGGCTGTGGAGCCAGTTGGGGGTGCAGGGTGTGGGGTGCCGCTCGACTGGAATGGCATGCCAGTCCAGGCTGGGTGGGTGGCTTATACTGGTGGCGGGGGAGAGACTTGTTCTAGCCTCTTTCACATCCTTATCAGCTCCTTCCTGCCGTCCACAAACCACTTACTGCAGAGTAGACCCACTGAAACCCATAAGTTTACTCTGGAGTAAGTAGTTTGTGGATTTCATTCCTGGTCTCTGGCATCAGCCCATTCTCTCTCTCTCTCTCACAGACACTCACACACACACACACACACACACACACACACACACACGGCTCTGGGAAGTGCTTGCGTACTCTTGTTGAACTGCTGGCCTTTAAGGATGGTAATTATCTCAATGGTTCTGGTCTAGTCCATTGAGTTCTCTTGAAGGGAGCTTCTGCGAGAGGGGAGTTCCCAAGGTTTCGAATGGTATCCTCCGTATGCATCTTATATCAGCAGTGCCTAGGAGGCCGGGGGGCTGCTGGCGCACCCCCAGAATACAGGACAGGGGGTGGGGGGAGGACGAGCACAGCTGCCCCTCAGGGCTCCTTCCCCCCAGCCACGGCTGAGAAACAAGCTCTGGGCAAGGAGTGGGGATGGGGATGCAACGGTACCAGCAAAATCTCAGCCATGGGGGCAGATTTTAAAAAATCCCCCTGGATGGGGTTGAGCGGATTAAAAGAGTGGTTGTGTCCTGGGAAATCCAGATGTTACAGTAACCCTAGCATCCCCTCCCCCCCACCGCGCTGAGACCGCTGGCTCACGTCCAACGTCGCTGTTCCTGCCCGTAAGTCGTGACTTCCAAAGGGTGGGAGGCGAGCGTGGCAGCCCCAGCTACGTGTGGAAAATACAGGACAAAACCGCATCAATAAAGGCCAATGGACCAACCCGTCCAAAAACAGGCCTGTCCTGTATAAACCAGGGACCAAGGGCTGCCCTGCTAGGAGCCCCCAGCGCACGTGGGGTGGCCACCTACGCAAATATTTAAGGGACACCTTATGAAAAATACATGTTGCAGGGCCTGCAACAGGCCTAGGTGGCAACCTTAAACACGCACCCAGGCTCTTCGGGGGCGGACGCTGTACAGAGATTAAACAAAAAGAGAGTCTCTGCCCCAAAGAGCTTGCAGGTGAAGCTTCTGTGCCAAGGCCCAGGGCCCGAGTGCAAAGAGCTCCTGCCAGGAGAGACAGAGAGAGGGGTGGAAGGAAGTGAGGGAGCTCCCTGTTCGAAGAGCAAGGCCCCGAGGGTCGGCCTAAATGACCCTATGGTTCTATGAAGGCGCCCCCATCCCGACAATGAGAATATGGGGCATTCTCCCCACTGTGACCAGAAAGGGAAATATTGCAATTGTGACCCCTGCATCCGAAAGCAAGGATCACTACAGCCTGAGCTGCACAGAACAGAATCCGGCTCTAGCCAGCCCACGTGGTGGGTCTTAGAACCAGCAAAGCCTGAACTCGGACCCCCCCGATCTTCGGAGGGTTCAGAGTCAGACTAGGCTCCTCCTGAGCCTGGGTCAGTTTGGATGGGAGGAGAAATTCCTTGTGCCTAGGGTTGTTGCCAACTGTGCAAATCTTTAAGGAACACTTATGGAAAATACATGTTGCAGGTGCAACATGTATTTTTCATAAATGTTCCATTAAAATGGGCCTAGGTGGCCACCCTCCTTGTATCCCTCTGGTTTCCTGCTGCGTGCTGCATCCTGCTCTTGCAGCTGCTCCTGCAGGGGCACTTCCTTCCTTGCATGGCTGATTCCCTCACTAGCCTTTGCAGTGAGTAATAGGCAGGAAGGGGATCGGTGCCTCCAGCAGTTTATTAATCTCTGGAGTCTGGAGGCTCGGGGGGGGGGGGGGGGGCTTCTACTATGCTCCATTTAAGCCTCCTGGCACAGCCCCCCTGGGTGTCGGCATGAAGGTCACTAAGTACCAAGCAGCAGGCTTCCTCCAAAGCAGCTGCTACCGGGGCAGGTGCGTCGAATTCAGAACTCGAGCCAGCCCTGCTCCCAGTATCAGGGCACTGGAATCCAGCGTCTCGCCTGGCCTAGCTAGCAGGATGTGTGCCTCTCCCAGCTCAGCCACAGGCAAAGGGCCGGCAAGGCGTGTTTGCAATGGAGGCACCCTACAGAGCCCTCTCCTTGCAAGTGCCTCTGCTTGTGTGTATCTGTGCTTTTCCTTCCAGGATTCTTGTCTCGCCTTCCCCTTCTGCAGGGGCAATGAAATGCAGCCAGGAGTTCCACCGATGGGCTTCCCAATGATGTCACCATCTTGGATCTCCTAGCCTAACAAAGACACCGACCCACCTCCTGCCTCCCCAACTGCATCCCTCCACCCCCTGTTCGCCGCTGGGGAAAACGTGAGGATCCCAGCCTCCAATGATCGGAACGGTGGCTGTCACAAAGATGGAGAATGGTTGCTCTCTCTTCATCTGGAGGGGAGGAGAAAGAGCCCGCACGCAGGTTTTATTGAAATGAATTTAATATCATGTTGCAGCAAAATTAAAAATATACAAAAAGTTTGTGGTATACAAAAAAGTCTCGGCACAGAACCTCAGCCCCTTCCCCGCCTGCTCCCTGACGCTTTGATGGGAAGGAAGTCTCCAGAAGCCGGCGGCACAGAGAGTATTTATTTACAGTACATGACGGAAGTGCTTTCGGACCCTGGCAGAGGGGGAAGAACAGGGGACGTGTCACTGAGAGTCGATCTGCTTGGGGCCGGCTGGGCCACCTGGGACCCCTCGCCATCAGCAGCACCCAAAGAAGAGGACGGCTCTTGGGTTTCAAATCCATTTTTGATCGGCCCAGATCAAAACCAAGGAGGCAGCTTCCAGAACTTGGGTTCAGGGTTTGGAATAATACCCAGCCCAAATATCCTTGGGGGTGGAACCCAGCTCTATAGCAAATTTCTCCCCTCCCTCCCCCGGCCCCAGAGAGTGTGCGATGGAATCCAGATCAGACCATGGGCCCAGGCAGCCTGGCCTTTGTCCCATGTCTGACCCTTTTGGGGGGAGGGAGGGGATGGGGAGCACCCCTCCCCCCCCCAGTTGTGTACACACATTTTATTTCACAGGTTAGCCCATGTCTGCGTATACCTTGCAGGGCAGCGGGGTGCCCAGGGTGACAGGATGCTTTGCCCTTGGAACCGTGAAGGTGATGATGCGGTCCCCAGATCGGGACTGATAGGAAAGATTATTTAAAAAGCCGCTCCCAGCGGCTCAGTTGGCCTCTCTGCTTGGCTTGGTTCATTCAGCCCTATTCGGAATTTTGTGAAAGTCAGAACCTTGCAAAGAATGAGTTCGAATGCTTCGACTCCCTTCCTCAGAGCCTGGACAGATTCCCCCCTGACCTTGTCAGGAGCAACTGAAGAAACAGGATGGTCCAAGCACAAAGGGAGAGCGCAGGCAAGACCATCCGCTAGGGGAGGAGAGATCAGGCTTTCATGGACTTGCTTATCTTCCCTTCTCCCATCAATCACTCCCATCTCTGTACACACGCACGCACCCCCCCCCCCAGACACGCTGCTCACTGGCTGGAGGCATTCAGCCGCTGATCTGCTTTGAAATTATTGCAGGTGCTTGTGAGAGCACGCAGCCGGGAAAGGCCGAGTACTCTGGCTCGAGTGCATAGAAAATCTACCCTTGGATCAGCTGGCTTCCCCCTTTTCCCCAGCTCTTGCTCTGAGAAGGCATCTTTGTAGCCTTATGAACAAAGCCTGCCTTTCCTTCTCAGTCACCTCTGTGATGGTCCCAGCCCTGGAAGCAGGAGGTCATCTCAAGGTCATTGTTGAATCGGAGTCTCGGTTGCCCCGTCGGGAGGATGCTTTTATATACAGTCCTGTCTGCACCACAGGGAATGTTTAACCATCCCTCTAGCTGGAGCCAGTTTGTCACACCCTAGCAACCAGAACAGGCCACAGGCCACAGGGCCTGTTTATTTCCAATAACTCTGTGCCAGAGGCATGAAGCCTGACTCCTTTCCCCCAGGTTGTGAGGCACATTAAAAACCTGGCCCCAAGGACAGGGCTGGGCAGGAGACATGGACTTGGGGTACCACCTGGAGTTCCATATGCTCGGCAGGCTCCCAGAGCGGCGATGAACACCCACGCACAGGGCAACACCGGAACATCCCCCTCCACAGGAACCCCGAGCACAGCCTGTAGCTTTCTAGCCATCCCGTATGGATGTACAGTGTCAACCATGGAAGAAGCCCTCTGGCGTGGCCTTCCAACACCAAGCAACACACCGTCCAGTCCGTTCCCTGGAAACTCTGCTTTACTGATCCCCCACAAACGGCGGACGCCAATTCCCGACTCTGCCGGCTTTACGCTGCCTGCAGGTGTCTTTGAACACTGACGAGGGCAAGCTCTGAGGAACAGCGAGCTCTTCTACCGTTGTCCAAGTGAGCAAACAAGCTGCTCCAGCCAGTAAGTGAAACCCTGTCTCAGCTAAGGCCCTTTTACTGCCTATGTTGTCTTAGCAGCAAGGGGGCCAGGAGCCACGCAGCAAGGAATCAAGCAGTAGGGTTTCACACATGAATGCATGGTGAGGAGTTGCTCCCCCATGTGCATTCCCAGATGATATCCCAGGGTGCACTGCTTCCGACCATGCTAGGCTCCTGTCCTCCCATGGTCCCGTTATGTCTCTATGGTCACCGGAGGACTGGAAGTCCAGCACAAGCTACTGGTTGCAGGAATGTAGCTAAGTTGCAATTGGCCCTGGGGAGCTGCCCCTCCGGTCCCTAGGATTGTTCCATCTCCGACTGGTTGTGTTGATCCCGCGCTTGTGCCGCTCGGCTCTGCATGCACAAGCGACTGTGTGTGAAGGGGTCTCTAGAAATGTGTCTCTCCAGATGCACTGCCCCCCCCCCAAACATACGCTGCCAGAACCCCTGTGCTGCAATGACTAGCTATAGCCAGCTGCCCCGTGGCTCACTCCTGCTCGTTCCTCTCTCCATGGAGAGCAAGAACTAACGGAGGAGGAGGAAGCACAAGAGGCTGGAAGAAACCCACCTGATTGATAACACCGTGTAGGAATCAGTGCTCTTTTCATTGGCCTTCTGGTAGCTGAGCCTTTGGCCTCCTTCGAGGCGCTTTCTGAAGTTTCTCTCAGAGGCCACAAAGAGCTAGAAAGTTACTTTAAAGACACCAAGAAATTGACATTCTCCCGAGAGCCTCCCGAGTCCCAGAGCTGCAGATCTAGCAAATCAAGAAACAGTGCAAGCCAGACGATGAAATCACAAGAATGGAAAGCCCCAGAGCTAGGATCTTGCTGCAGCCGGGCGTCGGTATGAAATTCATCTGGGCTGGAAACATTCCCCATTCCACTGACCCTTTGCTTGGACACGACAGGGGGGCGGGGTGGGGATTTAGTTTTCAACCGGATTCCATTTCTGACAGAATCCGGTCACTGGATCCACCCCGGCAAAACACAGAACGAACCAACGTTCGGATTCAGTTTCGTTGGAATCAATCGAAATTCTTCCGGTCTGATTTGCACCTGCACAAAGGTGGCCACGGTCGTCTGGCGCGTTGGCTGGACCGTGGCTGCCATTTTTGCGTGTGTGCAAATCATTCGATCGGAATTCCAAACAAAAATTTAATTCGATCAGAGTTCCGATCGCCGTTCCGATTTCACTGAAAATTTACACCGGACTGGAACGGCCAATTCAACCCAGTTCTAGACATGGGCCTTTAGCTTAAATGTTCCTAAAAATCTTATTCCCAAACCACTTTCTCCAGGGCAGTTCCACTGAAGCGCGCAGAGAGTACATGATTTATGGATCAGGGTCTTTGCTTGGATAACATCATTTTAAATCTTAAACATAAGCTTGTGACACTACCCCCACCGCCAGTAACAAAGACACAAAGTCTGTCAAATGAAATCAGATTCCAGTCAGGGTTGTGACTGTCCGCAAACGGTGTCCCCCACAGACTGGGAACTCCTGCTTTAGCTTTTTTAAACTTAGTAACTCCCTTCTTCCCCACTGAGTTGGGGGGCGGGGGGCAGGTAGCCCTCTCTCCCGCAGCCTTGGGATTTCCTGGGAGCTGGAGGAGCTGCAGCTATTTTGGAGGGGTTGGTGAAAGCCATGGCATGGGAGGAAACTCTTCCTCCACTCTGGAGGGTAGTTATTTCACTCGGATCCCTCTGGGATTTCTGAGGCTCTAATTAACACTGAGCGGTGTGAAAATTCCCTTCCCATAGACAGATCTCAGATTGATTCCTACTTCTTCAGATTATTCAAAGGAAAGCCAGGGGATCAGGGAGGCAGCTTTGATACCTGGGCAAAAGACATCAGTCTAAGACAGGAGAGAGGGAAACCTCAGGCCCGGGCTCCAAAATGTGCCACGTGGCTAGTTTTTATGAGGCCCCTTTCAAAGTCATGGATCTGGCCCCTGGATCCAGTTCCTACCGCCCAAGCACTGAACGACTGAGCTCAGGGGAAGGGAGCAGAGAGGAGGGCCTGGGCACAAGGAGAGGGGACAGATCCATGGTCTGGCCATGCTTTTTCCTGTGTGCATCCCTTAAACAGCCCCGCCACTAACTTCTCTGCGGCTCTCGGAGGTTGTACTCATTTTCAGAAGGGCCCCTGGGAGGGAAAAGGTTCTTCTCCCACTTAGGGGAGACCCAGTGTACGTCGGCGGTTAGGGTTGTCGGAGATGCAAATTTCTCCAGGACACTTATGAAAAATACATGTTGCAGGGCCTGCATTGGTGGTGCCTACCCTAGTTCGGGTGCGCAGGGTAGGAGCAACGCATGCTGCAGCGCCGCGCAAAACCTCCGTCCATTTCTTCCCTGTACCAGGCGGCTGCTCGTTCTCAGACTCGGCTCAGCCCCAGGTTAAGCCTAAACGGTGTTTTTTAACAATCGGCTGCTTCCAAACAAGTTGTGGAATAAACAACAGCCAGGATAAAATATCCCCCTGGGCTATTCTGCCACTAAACAGTGGCGTTTTGCATTTACATCCTCCGATGTGCTGCCGAACGCAGAACCATTCCTCCAGACTGCCACATCCCAGTGTTGAAATAACGCCCATATTAAGGCTACGCCGAATGTACGAGAGCGGTATTCTCTCCCAACACCTCCTCCTCCCCCCCCCCCCCGCCCTACAATCTATTTTCAAACTCCATCAGGAGCCTAGGACCCAGCTGCAATCCGCTCGCCATCAGGTAGGAATCAGATGACGGTGGTTTCCAATTTGCCATGGAAAATGTGAACGTTCTGCTAATTGCTCCCTAGGTGCTGCAGGCTGTGGTTTGCGTTACGGCACAGCCCGTGCCACGCACAGGGCCGGAAACAGATGAGGCAGGCTGTGTACGCCGTGGGACAGTCAATGGCTGTAAGGACAGTCGGGGTGTGCGTGTGTGTGTGGGCTATGTAGCCTCCTCAGCTGGAGTCTCACACACAGAGTAAAGAAGATGTAACTATGGCTAATTCCAGATGTGACGGGCCCAGAGGCCTACCACTCTGAACCATGGATCAGGCCGTCTGTCCTTTAGACGTGCCGGCCTGATTCTCACCGGGGATCGGGGAGGGGGTGGGACTGTGCAACGTGTGGCCGCACAGCCCTGCCCCCCTGCCCACTCACCCTCCGGGAGACGGTCAGGCGCAGCGGCCAATCCGGCTGCTGCGCCGATCCCGTCCCGTAGTCGGGACCACAATCCGGCCGGGCTGCAGGTAACATGGTTACCTACAGCCCATCCCGGATTGTGGCCAATCCAGCCACGGTTGGGGCCCGATCCACGATTCTGGACCTCCGGAACCATGGTCAATGTAATTCCCGCCAGTGATTCACTGGGTGAACATCTGGCGGGAATCACCACAGACGTAACGATGCAAACAGCCACCACAGGGGGATTCACTGTGGTTTACAGTGATATCGTTACGTCTGAAATGACCCTAAATCAGAGAAGTCTCACTTCAAGGGAAAGCAGCAAAGAAGAAGCAGGAAGGGCACAAGGGAAGGCTGGCGGAAGTGGGATTCTTAGTTTCAAGAAAGGAAGAATGCTTTCAAATATGGGACAAGTTGTTATAAAGGGAACGGAAATCATTTTTTTCTCTGCAGCCAATAAAGGCAAGACAGGAGAGAATTGGCTTAAGCTTCAAAAAGATGGGTTTGGGTTCAAGGTTATTTAAAGCTTGTTAATGGTAAGAAATAAGACTAGATTCATGGTGGCACAAGTCCCCAAGGGAGGCGGTGGGGAGTCCCTGACACTGGGAGTTTTTCAAGGCAGGCTGGATCAATCTCTGCCCAGGGTGGTTTAGGAATAAGGAAAGCTAGCTGGGTGTGGGGAGGATGGACGAGATAGCTTTCGGAGACTCCCTTCCAGACCTACAGCTTAGGGGAAGTGTGCTAAAAGACCAGATTCTGCTCTCCATTACACCTGCGTAAACTTGGAGCGATCCTGTTGCGAGGCCCCGTGAGACTATGGAGAGAGCGGGGGCAAAGGGACAGGTGACATGCGCCATGGCAGTCGGACAGCAGGACAGCGCGCAGGGGTGATTGGCAGAATGCAGAAAGACAGTCAGATCACCGGTGTGTGATGCATCCACAACTGACAGTGGGACCAGCGAGAGTTAGACACAGCTAAGCGGAGCCCCAGTGCAGGTGGGCAGATAGACATGGCATGTGGGTAGGTAAGAAAGGCACATGGTGCAGAGGTGTGTGGTGTGTAATGCACAAAGAGTGTAGTCAGGTACAGGCATAGCGACAGAACAGTCAGCACATGTACAGTCGGAGCATGGTGTAGCAGGAGTCCAGGGTTCAGGCAGTGTAGGGGCTTCCTCCATGGGGCACCCAGCAATAGGCAGGAGAGGCGGTAAATGTGGTGGACCTCAAGGACGTGGCGCAGTCCTGTGCCTCCCCGCTGATCTCTCACTCGTACGTCTGGCAAACTCGATCAGGCCTGATTCTGGACAATTAGAAACCCCCTCCCTGGCTCTATGGGAGTATCAATGCTGTGATTGCCAGCCCTTCCCCCAGAGCCCTAATTGGCTAGAGACCGGCAACTCCCTGTCTGGGCAGAGGGTTAGGAGGAAGCTCTGGCTGCCACACGGGGAAGAGCCGGCTGGAAAGAGAGCAGATGGGAGGTTGTGGCAGACGGAGCCGTCTTGGGCCCGGCCTGGATGTGGACCGGCGAAAGCTTGGACGCGGATTAATGATGGTCCATGGAGAAGTGTTTGGGAGCCCTTCGCAGAGCAGACACGATGTGAATATGGGAGACAGGTGGCCACAGGGGTGCCCCATGGTGCGGGACTTGGTGCATTTAGCGCTCGGTAGACCTTGTGTGCCGTGTCCACGATGTGTCCCGTAGGCACGGTGCAGGGTGCACATGGATTCGTTCCCTGCCTGCCGCCACACAAAGCTATGACGACCGAGCCACCTCTCCAGGGGGCTATGGCTGGGAAGGTCAAGCTCAGGAGACTGCAAGAGCCAGCGGAAACAAGCGAGAGGACAAGCCACGCCCGTAGGTCCTTATCGAGATTTGGTTCTGCCAGATTTGCATGCTCTGGCTAGCACCGCAATATGCCACCCTAAGCACCACGGGTCGTCCTTCCAGCTGAGCCTCTATTGCAGGATGAAATTTGGAACCGAGAGTCCTCAAGACGGCTTTGGGAGAGGAAGCCAAAACAGGCACGCCAACGTCAAACGTTTCTGGCCGCCATTTCTTTTTTAAAGGGCAACTGCAGAAAGCGCTCCATTCCTATCCCCTCACGACCGACATCGGAAACACAAGCTTCCTCTGCATTTTTTCAACTCTCTTTCCCTTCTTTGCAATAAATCTTGTGCATGCACTTCCAAGTATATTAAGAAGCAGCTTCTCAGCTGCTGTCCCATGGGCCACAGCAGTAAGTGGCTGGCAGAGAAAAGCAGGCTTCCGTCATGGTCAGTCTGTCTCTGCAGAACTGAATAAAGCATCAAGCAACTAACCCAGGATGGGTTGGCCCCAGGGGGGTGCACTCCCACAGCGACCCCTACTGGCAGTGCTGGGAAGAGCAACGGACATTAGAAATCATAGCTGAGGTAGATCGTCATTTCAAATGAAAACGGAGCAACGGAAGTCAGTTCCCACCAATGGGAGAAAACAAAAATGGTGCGGACGTGATGAGGGGAATGTCACAGCATTGCTTCAGTGGAGTGCCCTGTCCCTTATTCTTCCAAACTCTTACCCGAGAGGCTTTGCCCTGCTCCCAGCTGTGACTGTTTTTTGGGGGGAGGGCTGCTCTATCCGTCGAGATTCTAACTCAGGTCCTATTAGGCCTCCCAGTTTGGACAGTCGTGTCCCACTCGCTGGCCAGTTAAGGGAAGCTCACATGCCTCTTTCTGCAGCTAGCGGCCCCCGGCTTTCCCGGCATGCAGCTCTGGGGGGGAACAGAGGGGAGATTGCTCCTTCTGAGTCTGGGATGCTTCTGCTCCGAGATACGATACCCCTAGGCCGCCATTCCCAACTCAGAGGCTAGATTGAACCCGGACCAGAGTTGCAAGGGCCAAGGGCTAAACATCAGCCAAACCAGCAGGAAAGAGCCCTCTGAGCGGCACCCTTAAATGTAACGCTCCACCGAGGCAGGAGTGGGTGGCTTCTGCGTTCTCTCTGGTAGGAGGTGGAAGTAGGCAGGGAGCCCCGGGCGGTCTTGGGAGACTCCCTCCCCTGTAGGCAGGGGGTGGGGTTCAGTGGGGGAGATCCTGGCCCCACTGTAGATTTGCTGAGCCTCGAGCTTGTCAGCGCGCCGCACCTTATCCTTAGTCCGGCCAGCTCCAGATGGGGGAAAGGCTGGGCCCTGTTTGCGTCCCTTTTCTCTGAAGCATCTGGCCACTGACAGAGACAGGATACTGGGTTAGATGGGCCATGGGGGCGACTCCCCAGAGCCACTAACGTGTCTCAGCCCCCACAGCCTAGGAGAACCCACACCCCCCAGGGCCATCTTATGACGGGGTGGCTCTCCTAGGCTCTGCTCTTCTGGGACCCCGCAGTGGTCCTCAGTTTCACCAGGGCAGGGTGTGGGCCCCTGCTTTCTCCCAGCAGGGCCCCAAGCATGACCACCGCTGGGGCTCCTTGAGGGTGCCCCCGAGGGGGCAGGGCCATGGGGAAGGAGGCAGAAGTCTCAAGAGACCCTGCATTTTATTTTTGCCCTGATCCCATGCAAATGGGACCTGCATTTCCCTGCTTTCTGGAAGCCCTTCCTGGCTTTCTAGATTGATGGAGCCAAGAGAGAGCCAACTCCCTACAGCCCCCAATGTCAACAAGATGGAAACACAGAATAGAAATAACGGGGATGCTCAGCCCACAGCTTTGTTTGTGCAAAAGACACACTTGGTTTTTTTTGCGTTCAGTTAATGTTCCTGCACAAGCAAATAGAGTAAGTGTGCCTAGATAACCTCTTGCCCACACGAGTGCCCCTTGCACACACAGCTGAGCATCTCCACACCTTGCACATGGTAATATGCATGAGACCTGCATATCCATGAGAGCAGGGGCTTAATCCTGCCTGCCCTGGCCCCAGGAGGCCGATCCTGGGCCCTGCATTCAAAGAAGGGTGTATTTCTCTGTTTTCTGTTAATCTTGGTTCCAAAATACACCAACCCCCCCCCCCCCGCAACACACACACATCACCTCTCCCGAGTCCTTGCAAAGGTTCCTGATGTGGAAAACTCAAGGGCAGGAAAGATGCCCCAAGGTAAATGAGCCTCATGCAGCTTCCTACGTCTGAGGAACTGGGGAGCCAGGCAGGCTGCTGCCCCCTCCAGTAAAGGCCTTATTTACTAAGCACATCTCCCTTCAGTGGCTTGGGAGAGGGGGAGCGTGGGGGGAGCAGACGGCAGGAACTGCACGGCCTACTCTCCACCTCCAGTTGTAGAGCCTCGCTTGTTTTAATGGTGTGCTTGCTACCGTGCTGCATGGGCAACCCCGGTCAAGCCAACCGTGCCTCAACCGAGACGCCGGTCTTTCTGGCCTAAGAGATGGCCATGGTAGGGAGGTGGTCTCCCCTTCAGGATGGGAGGCTGCCCAGGACATGCCAGCACTCTCCACCTCCTCATGCCCAACCCGGCACCTACATGAAACCTGGCATCTTGGTGTATCAGACGGGACTGTCTGCGTCCCCGGGAGCCTATGCTGCTCGGGACAGGCCTTCAAAACCTGGACAGTTGGCAGGCGGATCTCCACCACCGGAGGCCAGGTGTAACAATCAATGTGCTGCCAAGCCGTCGCACATTGAATTTAGCGACACCATCACGATCACGGAGCTGGTTGTACAAACTGGCCCAACACGCAGCTGCAGTAGCATTTCAAATGCTACTGCAGCTGCGTGTAGGGCCAGCTCCCCGAGAGTCTCCTCCCGCCTGCTTTCGCTCGCTCCTACCCTCATGTATCTCTTGGTGCGACACGCCGAGTGGCGCTCTATTAATGCCTTGCTCCTGGGACCATCAAAAGACTCATTTTAGAGGCCTGGAGTCACTGGAGTATTGAGCTGGGACTGCAGCTCGGCAATGGCCCTTACGAAAAAAAAAACAACATGCCTCTATTGTCTCTCGGACGACCACAGCTTGAAAGTGGGGCATGTCTCCAGACGTAACAGCGGCCCCGTGCTGGTAGGAAACTGGTTTTCTCCTCACCCTTGATTGTTCCAGGTGCCAACCCATGTTGTGGAGCCAGCCTTTAAAAAGGGAATGGGGAACTTCATGTTAACGGCTGAACTTGAGTGGTCGGCGCTACATCTGGAAATCCCCACTGAATGGCACAGGATCAAACTCCCTTCTCTAGCACCCTGCACACCAAGGGAACTGGCCTGGTCTTGCAGCATCGCCCTAAGCACCTCAGCCCCCTGCCCAGGATACGGCCAGCTCCCTCCACCACTCTTCATGCCCATACTCATACACAGATGTGCTCCATGGGTCCCTGCGGCTCCCCCATTCTGCGCTCCCTTCCTTACCCCCTGTAGGTCGCGCTGTCTCGGCAAGTCCTAGTCTGCCCCAACACACATGGGGTGAAAGGGGAAGAAAGGACCCCGGCCAGGAAAGCAGGGACAGATCCAAGGAGGAATGTCGTATCAGACAAACTGGCAGATGAAGGAGTCATTTATCCCAGCCCCCCGATAAAGCCCGACCCCCCCTGCACCTCTGTGTACCCCAACAGACAGCCAAAGCCATGTGTAACTGTGTACACGGCCCTCCTGCTCCCCTACAACACCCGCTCACCCCAGAGCCCAAGTTCATTCATATGCTGCTTCCCCTTCCCCACTTGGGCTCCGAGCGGACACACACACACACACACACACACACACACACACACACACACACCTGGACCCTATTCCCAGGAGCTGGAGGTCACAGAATCCAGTCCCTCAAGAGGCCATGACTATTTGGGCTCAGGTAGAGGTGAGGTATTTCAGGAAGGGAGCTTGGAGGATCTCGATCTCTCTCTGGGCCTGCCCATGGGGTGGTGCTGGGGGTGGGGGGCACTGCCCATAAGGAGACCTCGTCAAGGCAAGAAAAGGGATTAGCACCAATTGACCTTGCCGACCCCTCTGGCAGGGGGTGGAGCCGGCGCAGCAGAGGGCCAGCGGCTGTCAGTGCTAAATGAACAAAAATCAAAGGCAAAATGCTAACAAGAGACGGAAGCACCACTCCCCATGGCCTTCTCACCAGCCGCAGGTGGTGCCCCCTCAGCTGCCACGAACAGAGCCTCGGGGCTCCGAAAAGGCCCCACAGCTGGTGGGGAAGGGGTGCTAGGTGGGTTCTGCAGCTCCCTGTCACCTCACACCGTGGTTTCATACTCCAACAGCTCTTGGGAGGCCCCCATGCTGCGGTACTGCAGGCGCGGGGTCACCGGGGAAGAGTACTCCAGCGCCAGGATGGTCTTGCGGAGACGCCGGTCAATGAAATGGGCATCCCAGGCAGGATATTTCTTCCTGGGCAGGTCTATGCGGATCACAGGCCCTTCTGTCCGTGGGGCACGGGCCATGGGTCTCAGGGGCACGCTGGGCCTGACCTGAAAGACCGGTACGCAGCTGTCCCTGTCCCCCGGCACCCCCTCCCTCTCAGCCCCTGTAGTCCTTGGTAGGGAGCGCGGAGGGCTGGTAATGACGTCCGCGGGGAGCCCAGCACCGCAGGGGGCAGCAGCGGGTGCCTCCCTGAAAATGCAGCCCGTGTTTTGGGGGCCGAACATGGGTCCGTTGGGGTGCAAGAGGCAGTAATAGATGAACATGAAGAAAACGCCCAAGGCAAAGCTGGAAATGACGACGCATACAATGATTAAGGCGTTGGATTCGGAGATGCGGTTGTCCCGGTAGAGGTACCAGAGGACCGTGAGCGCGGCGTTCTCCGACAGCATGATGATGTAGTAGATGGACATGCGGCACCGGCTCTGGCCCTCCTTGACGTTGAACCAGCAGAAGATGTAGATGATGCCCACCACCATGTTATAGATGATCTCCTCCCACTTGGACATGCAGAAGTCTGTCTCGCCCTGGATGATCCAGAAAGTCATGATGCACCAGTGGGTGACGATGAAGATGCCAAAATAGAGCTGGAACACAGAGGCGAAAAGGGCAAAGGCGATGGCGCGGGCCGCGATGGTGAAGAGGTGCCAGAGAATCTGCACCACTGCCCCTTTGTAGGACATGGGCATCTTGTCCTCTCTCGAGTCCCGGAGCACCTTCTGGTACGAGGCAATCATCCAGGCCAGGGACACCAGCGAGGCAGAGGCCGACAGACCTGCCCGGACAGACAAAGAGAGAGGAAGGTTGAGAGAGAGGGAGGGAGACAGGGCAGGGAAGAAAGGAGTCTGAAGGAGACAGAAAGTGGAACAAAACCCTTTACTGTCGGGAGCCTGGGGATGACCCACAGGGAATGGATAGCACGGTGACCTGTTGGGTGCTTCTCCCAGACCCCTGTGACTGGTCACTGTTGGAGACAGGATGCTGGGCTCGATGGACCATTGGTCTGACCCAATCTGGCACTTCTCATGTTCTTATGGATGGTGAGGAGAGGCGAGAAGGGGCACAGGAGCGGAGCGGAGCGGGATGGGAAGAAGTCAGAGGGAGCAATAGACAATGGGAGGGATGGGGCCCAGGGGGACTGCCTCACCCTGCAGTGGCTCGATGTGGTTCTCCTGCACCATGATGCTGAGCTGAAGCACCAGCTGCGGGGCGCTCTTGAGAAAGGCTTCCAGCAGCCGCAGCATGCTGATGTCCGCACTCTCAAACATCATCCTCCAGTAGAAGTGGCGCCGGCGATGGTCCGACTGCCAGCGGCTCTGCAGGCCCAGGTACAAGGCGCGCAGGTACCTGTGTGGAAAGGCGAGAGGGAGGGAAGACGGTGGGTGAGGGGCTGGTAGGGGAATGGCTCGGGCCTGGCTTCTTATGGGGCTCTGGCAAGTGGGGACACTGGGGGGGGGGGGGTACATCAGCTTTCAGACGTCTCTTCTCCCCACTGTTGGGGGGAACGATAGGCCTCAGGGCAAGACCTAATCCCACCGCACTGAACCGAGGGCTTGTGGGACCACTGACCGCCTGCCCCCTGCTCTGAGAAGGGTGTCGACCCTCTGCTCGGACAGAGATCCCACCAGGGTGGGGTTGCCCCCTGGGGTGGTTTTTACCTGACGCTCCCAGAGGCCAAAATGGAAGGGGCAGGTAACAAAACCCCGACCAAAGGTGCCCACCCTACCCCAGTGGGAACGGCACTGTCTCAACTGCAGATTCCCGGCCCCAGGCTGACCCGGTCGCTCTCTCCCTCCTGCTCCACATACCCATTGCTTCCCTAGGACACAGGCTGGGTTCCTGGGCCAGGTGAGGTGGGGGCTCGGGGGCTGGTGGTGGGTGCAGAAGGCCCCCCCCCCCCCCGTGTGCGGGTTGGAGTTGGCAGCATTGGTTGGCCTGGTTGTCAATCAACAAGGAAGCAACGTCCCCGCCCCACATCCTGCCTCCAGTTTGGAATCAAAGCAACCTTCTGTGGTTGCCTAATTCTAACGCCCACATAGGGACAAATGCCCCTTATTTCAGAACCCCCATAGAGCAGACATCCTCACAGCCCCACAGAAGCCTGTGGAGCAGACACCCCACTTCCCCTAGAGCAGACTCTACCACAGCCCTATAGCACCCCATAGAGCATACACCCCACACAGCTCCACAGGACACAACTGCAGCCCCATAACGCCCCACCCCCAGCAGACACCTCCACAGCCCTATAGAACAGACATCCCCGCAGTTCCAAAGAGCCCCCTAGACCATGCACACCACAGCCCCATAGAGCAGAGACCCCCACCTCACAGAGTCCCATACAACAGGCACCCCACCACCCCACAGAGCCCCATGTAGACCAGGCACACCACAGCTCCATAGTGTCTCTCATTTTGAGCTGTTGATCCGGCCGCCCTAATATTGCTGCTGATGTTGGCGGTGGGAGCAGGGCTGGGTGGGAATTGTAGTTGTCCCTGAAGGCGATTCTCTCCTTTCAGGGCACGCCCAGGTTTCGGGGACGTCTCTTTCCAGAGCCAGGGGGGACGCCATGACCGCAGGAAACCCCACCGGGCTGTCTCACTTGAGCCAACTGGGGTGATGAGCATCTCCGGTCTCAGCCGGTTGGTGAGACATGTGGAAGGGAATATCCTTCTGTTCCCTCTTTCCCTGAGCCCCCCACGTGGCTCCCCTGCCCAACCCTGCTGTGCTGATCCAATGCAGGGGCGGTAGGAACAGCCGGTCTTACAGAGACCTAGAGAGATGCACTAACCCCACAGCGGGTGGAGGAGAGAGCAGCCCTTGGCTCTGGCTGCTGTGGTATGTGGGCCCCATCTGGCCACCGGTCTGGGGTCAGGGTAGATGTCTAGAAAGACACAACTGTACTAACACCCTGCACTTTATCAGCATGTTCCAGGCTGTGGCTTCTGGTTCTGACACAACCTTGCTCTTGCTGTTATCGTGATTCAGTATTATTAATAATTATTGATATCATGCCAGCAATGTACCTGGCACTTTGCAATCATCAGTTATACACAGGTCTCTGCCCCGGTGGGTTTACAATCTGAGAGAGAGAAGGGAGGGGAGACAAAGGGGAGGGGAAGAGAGGGAGAGATGGGGAGACAGCCACCAAGTTGCAAAGTTGCAGGGGCAGGTGCTTGGCTTAGTTACAGGGGGGGAAGGGGACCCTAAGAAAATCAGGCAGGAGGCTAAGGGGAGCTGAGTCTGCAAAGAGTAGCCCCACCCCCACCCCAAATGCCAGCACCCCAGGTCCTCACTGTGATCTGCCCCTGCCTCTTTGGGGGAAAGGGGAGCAGGAAAGGGGCACCGATCCAGGCTACAATCACAGGCACTAAGAACGGCCCTTCCCAACCAGCCAGCGACCCCAAGGAATCCCCTAAGGTCTCATCAATGCAGATACAGTCCTTGCTTGCTTACTGCTCCCAGCCTTTCCACAGGGGGTGACTGTTCAACGCCGGCTTGGGGCACCCACGTGATGAGCTTCCCAGAGCCGTGCTCCCTCCGTGAGATTCCCCTGCAACGGCGCCCTGCCAAGCCCGGCCCGCACCAGGAGACCCCAGAAGGGGACGCTTTGATTTTCCTCTGCTTCCAACAAGGCCACCCCCTTGCAATGCATCATTATCCTACTTTCAGAGGCGTGTCAGCAAGTCTGACCTCGGGCAACCCAGGCTACGGCGCAGCTTCCAGATCACAGGCTTTCGGAGCGGGATGCTTCTGCGTTTCAACACTTGAGCACAGGGTGATTCCAGCCAGATGTTCACACCTGCCATCTCCAGCTCTTACCCTGGGTACGGACAAACCGGCTAGGCCCTCCTGGTCAATTACATCCTTTGAATGTACATTCAGCGGACACTAACCTTCAATAGGGGATTGGAAGCGTTTAAACAGCTTCGAAAGGAGATGAGTGTGTGTGTGTGTCTGTGTGTGCGTGCGCGGGTGTGTGCTTGCGCACATGTGGGGGAGGGAGGAGATATGATGGACATCTATAGAATCCTGACGGCTGTGGGAAAGAGAGCGCATACGAAACCTTTTCTCCTGACACAAGAACCGGGGGACATCCGATGACGTTAGCAGCTGTGTGCAGGGGGAGGGTTAAGACAGACAGAAAGGTGTTTTGATTTTTTTGTTTTTTAACACAAAAACCTTGTTTCCACCTTGTGGAACTCAATGCTGTGGGATGCTGTGAATATCAACAGCATAAGAGGCTTGAGAAAGGTTTAGAGCACAGACAAGGCCGCTGACTGTCATTCCCCCAGATGGCTGGGGGTGGGGGCGGGGGGGATGCAGTCTCACACTTAGCGTGTCCCTGCTGCAAGCAGAGAGTGACTGACAGGGCGGTCACTCTCTCATTGCCTCATGCCTGCTCCTGCAGCATCCAGTACAGACCCTTGTTGGAGACAGGATGCTGGGCTTGCCAGAACATTGGGCAGTCCCAGCCTGGCAGGGACGATGCTCTTATGACTTCCTTGCTCTCTTTGGGGGGGGGGGCGTGGGACCATGGGGTCTTTGCTGGCGGCTCTCCAGCCTCCTGGCGCCATGGAAACCCCTTCACGTGGGGGCGAAAAGGAGCGAGACAAACACCAGTGGAAACAGAAAGATTAGGCCAAAGGAAGCCTATAAAGCTTCCCTCCCGACCTAGTAAAACCGTCACCCAAACTGATGGCCTTTAGATCAGATCCATAAAACGCTGTCGGTCGACTCCATTAGCCGCCGAGAGCCCGCAGAAAGCCTTATCCCAGCATTTTAGGCTCATCCATCAGCTCTAAAGAGGCGGCGGGCTGGGCCCCACTCCGACACCAAGGGCCGATGGCTCCCTTGCATGCGACGGCCGGCCACCTCGGGCGAACCTCAGCCACATTCCTTTCCTCCGCCGCCGCCATACGTCAAGGCCTCTTTAGCGGCCATTACCTGGGCAGCGGCCTCCCCATCACGGCACGGGGGACAACGCAGACAGGGCAGTATTTAGCTGGAGAAAATGGGCATGGAAATTGCCAGGGGACAGAGGGCTGGCTTCTCCTCTGGTGCCTCCAACGTCATCTGTCTTTGGAAAGGAGAAGATCCCTTCGCCGCACAGACCGGCCGACCCGGGCGCCCAGCTGCCGTGACCATCTGTTCCAGCCGAGGCTTCCTTCTGTCTCAGCGGCCTCCTTGTACCTGGTTCAGAGCAGGAAGGGCCGGCCCAATGTGTGTGGGTCAGAGCTCTGAAGGGGGAAATCGCTCTGCTGGCGGAGCTCCAGCTGGCCCCTCTGGCTGCAGAGCTCACCTTGAAGAAGAGGAGGGGGGCAGAGGCCAGGGCACGAGGCCAAGATCTGAGTCCACTTCTCTTCACCACCAGAAAAATTGCTGGTGTGGGAGGCACACTGGGTTTGAGATCTGGACACGGAGCTGAGACCAACGGAGCTACTTCCCGAAGGGGACTGGGCAGCTAGCATGTTTCTTATTTACCCCCTGGGCCGGGGTAAGTCTTGATACCAGGGTAGGAGATCCAGCAAGTTTGGACATGCTACAAAACAAGGTTATCCCCAGCCCTGCCCAAAGTCTATTATCCCCCTCTGGATCAGAGCCTGGGGTGCGGAGGTAGACCATACCCTTGGTCCATCTGTATGTTCTGAACTGAGGTTACTACCCCCAGGGTAGAATTACCCTGGGCTAAAAGTGGGACTCAGAACCTCAGTCTCCCCATCTGCACAATGGGGATCACAGTCCTGCCTTGCCACACAGGCCATTGGGGAACATGAGACAGGGCTGGGTACGGGCAACGGTGGATGGGGCAACTGCACAGGGCCCCATCTGTTGTGGGGGGCATAAGAACCCCAAATACGTGGGGGGGCAAGAATCAGCTTGAAAAGACACCAGAAGCGTGAGAAGCATTGGTGTAAATAAATACGGACCCAAAGATCCTCAAACCCAGGAAGCGCCGGCCTGGGGCAGGGCCCACGGCAGCCTGGGAGAGAGCCCCCCAAGACAGGGGGCCAGGAACAAATTCATATTAGGAATAAACAGCGTGGGTGGAACAGGCAGGCCTGCAAGGGGGGTGGTATCCTTAACTGAATATCAAATATTAAGCACAGGAACGCTTCCCCTTTTTTCCTGGGTCAGTCAGGGGGTGTCTGTCACACATTCCTAGGCCACGAGGGGGCCCCCCAATGTCACTGACGTTTGGGTCAGGAGGGGCATTGCCCCTGCTTTCCTAGGGGGCCCACCGCCCCTGGCTCTGTCCTGTCCTTGTGGGCAGGCCTTCAACTCTGCCCCCTTTCCCTGAGCTCAGTCTTGGAGGCAGGAACTTGATTCAGGGGCCAGATCCAGGCACTGGAAAGGGGCCGCATAAAAACTTCTTGTGGGTCGCATTCGGCCCCCGGGGCCTGAGGTCCCCACCCCACCCACCCGCGCCGCTGTTGGGCCAGATGTGCATCCTGCTCCCTAGAGGGTGAGGTAAGGGTCCTCTTCCCCTCCCGCCCCTTCCCAGAGAGAAGCATTAACCCTTTCACCACTAGACAGTTTGGGGGGGGGGGGGATTGTCAAGAACCCATTAAGTTCCGTCCCTCCAGGATTAACAATACTGTCACATGCCAGTGTCCTTGGTAACGCCGCCGGGCAGAGAGCTGACAGCACTGGGGCTGCCTTGATACACGCTTCACCCCACCCCACCCCTTCCTCTTCCCCTTCCCCTCTCTCCTTGCCCCTTTCCCCTCCCTCGCTCGGCCTCCTGACGCCTCACTTTGCCTCCTCCACTTCCAGCCAGCTCCCTCCTGCTCCCCTCTCTCAGCATCCACCCCACAAACGCCTGGGGGCTCAGGAGAGGGGGGGCACTGGGGACCTGTACCAGACAGGCTGAAGCAATCCCCCCCCCCCACACACAGCGTTAGCAGCCAAGGCTTCCATGTCTCAGTGGACGGGCCAGACTTGGTTCAGCGTCACAGACTTGGCAGCGAGGGGTGTCCTAGTGCGCTTGGGGCTGGTGGCGAGCTGGCAGAGTGGGGCACTCTGTGATACAGGCAGGGCACCGTGTGCAGACCTAGATTTAGCGCAGGAGTTTGGTAGGGGATGGGGGCGGTGGGGGGGGGGGAGAATGTACAAGTCCCTCCCACTCTGCCAGCTTCCAGGGTAGAGGACTGTGGTCCCCAGTGCCCATGCCCCCCTTTGCCAGGGCCCAGTTCTCTGCTGTTGTAAAATGGTGCAGCCCCCACAAATGTCTGGCCCTGCCTCGATCGCCTCGTCTCATTCTCTCTCTCGGATTTACATCCTAAAGGCGTTCCTCCTGCCCTCCCCCCCTCCCTGGCACAGACCCCCTTCTCCCGCCCCCTCCCAGACACCCCACCAGCCTCAGCTGCTCTGGCGCCTTCAGCCTCCAACGTTCCTTCTGTCTCTCCCACGATCCCCTGCAAACGCCTCTCTCTGCCGTTCCAGGCTGCCTGGGCTCTGTCTGCTCTGGCAATGAAATGGGAGGGAGGCTGGAAAAGATGCCACCTTGCGGGGGGGGCAGATCCTGCGCCAGGGCTGCCAGAAGACCTGGTTGTCTTAAGGGACATTGTTTATAGGAACTGACCCCAGCTTGGTAGCCGCCCGCCCCTGCGACTTCTCAGCCTTGTTAATGTCTCCTTGGGACCTCAGAGGTCCCTTCCAACTCTGTGATTCTCCCATCGTTCCCGTCTCCGTTGTCTCCGCTCCCTGGTCTCTCCTAGACTGTAAGCCCCTCGGGGCAGGGACCCTGTCTCTAATGAACAATTGCACAGAATCAGGTGCATTGCTGGCATTCTGTTAATAATGGATGAATGAATAATACAGTGCCTCAAAGAGCAGAAACCCTAGCTCCAGAGAGACCCATAGAACAGACACCTCACAGCTCCCTGGAGCCCCATAGAACAGATGTCCCTCCCCCCCCACACACAGCTCCATGGAACCCACAGAACAGACACCCCAAATCCACAGTGTCCATTCTGCAGGTTTGATCTGGCCGCTGTATTCTGCTGCCCAAATCCCTCGGAGCAGATCCCCCCTGGCCGGTCACAGAGTGCCCTGCTTCATCCAGCCCCCCTCCCCCCCAGTCATTTAAGAGGCAAACGGGGCGGGGGGATGTTTTGCTGTCAAATTGATTTGCCTCCCAACATGCAGGGAGACACTTTAAAAAAAATCCTGGTTCCCATCTTCCCCCGGCAGCCCCTAGGCCTGTCTCGTCTCCCTGTCTCTCTTGCGTGCGCTGTGATAAATTCATTTTACTGCTTCTGTAAAAAAAAAAAAATTAAAAAATGATTGCGCCTCTTAGATCTCCTTCTTCCTGAACAAAAGAGCCGGCTGCTGCCAGCTGGTATTCCCAGGGCAGGAACGAATGCCATCAGGCAGTCTGTGCTTCTCACGGCCCTTTGATACTTGCTCCTCCTTGCAGAGTGGCAGGAAGCCGGGTTTTTTTTTGGGGGGGGGGGCAGCTCTCTGAGGCCTGGGCCCGTTCTGCTACAGAACAGCCTCACCCTCCCATTCTCCTGCATGCACTTCTTCTGGCTCTCTTTCTCCCTGACCCTCCCACTCCTCCTCTCCCACACACCGGCATCTCCTCCCTGCAAACATCCCCTTCTCCTAATTGTCAGTCCCTACAGACCAGAGCTGGCGTGGCAGGTTGTGCGGAGAGTTAGCTGCCTGGACCAGACACTCACCATTACAACCATTTTGGGGCTATCAGATGTGGGCCCGTGGTTGCCCTGGCCTGGGTAGGTGGCTGCCTTGGAATTGGCCCCCCCAATAATCCTGGGCTCACAGCCTGGGCCAAGGGTTGCCCAGACAAGCCAAAGCCGGCCTGCATGTTTTTCCATGCCGCCATCCCCCGCCACGGCTGCCGGAGCGGGGCTCTGGGGCTGTGCCGAGGGCGGGGACATCCGGCCGTGTTCGTTCCATTCCCCCCGCCGGAGACTGGGCTCATGTTAGATCTGTGTCCACTGTCCTGACCTGACCCTGCCAAGCCCGGTCCCTCCTCCCCGAGCCGGCTGCACGTTTATTATTGCCCTCTTTCCTAGACCTCCTCGCTACTATGGGGGCTTTCTCCTTCCCTTCCACCCCCTCTGCAATCGGACGGGGAGCCATGCAGAATGCGGGGCCTTGGGGTGCCTTGTTTTGCTGTTAGGAAAGCAGCTGAGGCTTCTCTGGTGGCCTTGTCTTCTCCTGGGCAGAGGGCAGGGGTCTAGCTAGCGACAGGTGGTGGGGAAAACAGAGTCTCTGTCCCAGGGGCCAAGCTTTCCGGGGGCCCAGTAGGGCTAGCCCCAATGGAGGCATCAAGATATCCTGCTTTTTCTCTCTTACCCACCCAGTATGCACCGGTTACCCATTGGTTACCAGTGGGGGTTTCACACAAGCACGGTGGGGAGGTGCTTGTCTGAAAACCCCCAAAGTGCTGAACTGGCATGAATCAATCTCGTCCGTTTTAGGAGCTGATCTGGCCTCTGGGTGTCTTTAAACAGAACGCCAACGGGGGTCTGAATGTGTGTGTTGACCTTGATAAGACACTGGTTAGACCCTGGGTTCACCATGGGGCGCTGCTTAGACGCACAGCCCATCTTGGTGCAAATCGGTGTTTTGCTCGCCCCCCCGACGCCTCGTTCCCCGCGGTGTACCTGCGAACACGCCCCGCGATATCATTAGACACAACGGTGGCCACGTATTCAGCCGGAACACACACATTGTCCCTGTGATGCCATGGTGTTCACATCACGTGGTCAACGGGGGGGCCAAACGGGTGTTGGGATCGTTATGGTGCTCACACACACCGGCCAAACACGTGCTTAGGGGGTATGGACACCCGATCTTTGTTATGTCTAAAGATGCCCTCTGTTAATAGAGGATCCACACGCAGGGGTTGGGGTACCTCAGGCCCAGGGGCCAAAATGGTCACTGCGTGTGTGCCAACTGGACACCCTTTTCCAAAATGGTGGCGATGCTGCTGCTGCCATTTTGGAAAAGGGCACGCATGCACGGAACAGTCCACTGGCCGTTTCGCGCATGCACAGCCATTTAAAATGATTATTATTTTAGAACTGAACTGAAAGAGGCTCGTTGTCGCACTGTTCTGGTTTGGTTCAGATTAATCCATAACAGCCTGTTCCGTTCAGTTACGGATTTAATCCAAATTCCCACCCTTAGCTAGTTTTAACACAATCCCCTTCCAGTGCCTGGCTCTGGCTCTTGGCTCCACTTCCTGCCCCCAAGCAGGGGCGGTAGGCCCCCTAGGGCAGCAGGGACAATGTCCCTCCTGGCCCGGGAGCCGTGATCCAGGCCCTCCTTTTCTTAAGCATCCCAGCCCCCAACTTGTAAGCAGCCCTTGGAGCTTGTCCTCATTGTCAAGGTGGTCCCCGGGCTGGAAGACTGAACCCTGAGATCCATCTTTCAGGGCTTGGGGGCAGCAGCCGGATCCAGGAACTGGAAACGGGCCCCATAAAAACTAGCGTGGGTGGCATTTGCCTCCGGGCTGGAGGTTTCCCGCCCAGCTCTACAGAGTCCTAGTTCCGGACCCCAACAGCAATGTTGCCACGGTGGCAGCGACTGCTTCCTGGAACCGACACACAGAAACCGAATCCTGCGGCCACGAGAGAATGAGCGTCAAGTGAACGGCCGCCGCGAGAAGGGCGACTGCAGATGTCCAAAAGAATCGCGGGACAGGCCTTGCCGTGTCCCTGTGGCTGGCAAAGCGGGGAAGAGGGAGGGCAGAGAGTGATTCCCAACAGCTGAACCGCTGTATCATGTGAAAAGTCCCCTCCCTCTCCTGGCTACGTCAACTACGGCCTGCTGCCCCATACGCAGCTGCACTCTCCCTTACCCCCCACCCTCTGGGCCTACAGGCTGTGGGCGTCTCCTACATCCCCCAGTCTCCTCTGTGAGCAAGGGAGCGGGATGGAAGGGCTGTCAGCAGGCCTGGCCTTACCCACAAGGTGACCTGGGGTGCCGGCCTGTGCCCTTATCTACTTCCAGTAGTCCTGCAGTGACCCCCATTTTCATGGGTCATGGTGCAGGGGCCCCTACTCCCTTCCAGCAGGGGCCCAAGCATGACCCCCCTCTAGGCTCCTGCAAAGGTGTTCCCTGAGGGGGTGGGACCCCGGTGGGCAAGGGGGTGAGGGCCCTGCATGTGCCCTGGTGAGGATGGGGGCCACTGCGGAAGGAGAGATAATAGTTGGGGATAAGGGGGGTTGCCCCCAGTCGGCCTGTGGCAAGGCCAACCCTGCTGACAGGGCCCATCCCTTGCCCTACATTTGACTTTCACTCTGCCCCCCCCCCGCTGGCCTTGCCTGTCCGAGAGGCTCCGCTTTAAGGAGACAACTCTGCACAGGGGTCACCCAGCACCTAGCAGGATTGGGCCTCCAAGGAAGGGAGCCCCCGCAGCTCCCCGTCTACCAGGAGTTGGGAACTTGTGGGTGAAACGCTTGGTTTCTGCACAGAAGGCCCTGAAAAGATGTCAAAATCTCCCTCCCTCCGACCCTCTGGTGCACTTGACTCTCAGTTCCCAGCCCCGCCCCCCGGCTGGCTTCAGGATGGCTCTTAGCAGTGACACCGGCTGTGAGGGAGACCGAGCACAAAAGGATGCTTTTCTGGCGCGGTAGATCGCTGGCAAGTGGTCGCCGGGGATATAGGCCTCAGGACTTTCTTTAATGGGCCAATTTCCTTGCTGGAGTTCCTCCCCTCCCCTCCCTGCTCTCCCTTTTTTGTGAGAGAGTTACGTGCCCCTCCTGCTGAGAATCACAAAAGGACCTTGGTTGCATTGGCAGCCCAGCAAGACATTAGCGTCAGCAAAGAATGTGATTTTAATAGTTCCACTCCAGTTTCATTATATGCCAATTACGGCTGTGGATCAGCCAGGGACCCAACCACCAGCCTCCCCAGCTCCGGTTGCTTTGTTTGGATTCCTGTAAAACACGCTGGACGAAAATGGGCTCCTACTCGGGGGCAAGCTGCTAAATTTAGCATTTTGTGCAGCCCATAACTCACTGCTGCTTTCCAGAGCGGCCAAGAGACGCAGCCCCTTCTACCAGGACTGTGCCCATCAGTGTCCACAGCACATTTGGGATTAACAGTAGGGAGCAAAAGACTTTCCCGAAGGCCCTTTGGCCAAAGACAGGCTCCAGCTATTTAAACTGGGTCTCAATGCAAGAGCTTTATCCTTTGTGGGAGAGACCTCCATGACCATCTCTTTAATTCTGCCCTGAATTCTGGTCAGGGAGCAGCCTGCACGCAACAGTCCTCTCCCATCTTCCCCACATGTTCCCAGCAGAGGCGGACTCTCTGTTGCTGCATGTGTCATAGAGAGAAGGGCTTGGCCAGGCCATTGGGCTGGGTGATGGATCCACTCCATCCTCTGCTGGAAAGAGCTGGTAGCTGCTCTGTCCTGCCTCCAGCTCCTCCTTCCTGCAGGGAAAGAGATGTTTCCCCGGCAATTTTAGCCTAAAGCAGTGTCTCCCTCAAAGTCAGATCCATGCCCCGTTCCTACCTCCGCAAGCTAACAACTGCCCCGCCAAGCCATCCGTATTCTCCACCCCGCCCCAAACCAGCGTCCCCCCTTTAAAACTGGTAGCAGACTTAGCAGCAGTCTACTTTTAACCGCATTTTTCTTTCCTTATCGACCTGTCAAACTGGCAGAGCCTCGTTGCGCTTCTGCGTAAAAATAATCCAGACGCAGGGCCCGGAGTTCATTGTGTTGTCCACACTGGAAAGGGGGGATAGGAAGCGAAGGCAGGCAAAGAAACAAATACAAACAAAACGCACATTCTAAAAACACCAATATTCGGCCCTGTGCACAGCTCTGCCCAGCACTAATCACCTGCCTCCTCCAGACTCTGCACGACTGGGCATGCTTTCGGCATCCTACCAAAATGACCAGAACAAGTGTGCCAAAATATCCAAACCAGATATCACACAAATACTTGGCCTGTGCACACAACCCTATCCAGTACTCATCGCCTGCCTCCGCCAAATGGCGCAGGATCCCCATTTCCAAGTGGGGAGGCCTAGACGTAGCCACAGACAGTTAAACTGGTCTTGCCTTATGGCCACAGAAGATCCTGGCTCCCTCTACTGCGTTCACACCCTATCCCTCTTTCCCTGCAGAACTGGTGCAGCATGGGGAAGGGGGGTGGCCCCTGGGATTCCCCCCCCCCCCCGACCTTCGGAGTGAACAGGAGGGCAGAGCTGTGCAGGTGAGCTGCTAGGACCCAGCTTAGCTGACTGGATTGGGCTCTGGCAAGGGCAGGGAGATGGATGCCATCTCTCAGAATGCACTCCGCCCAGCTCCTCCCCCCACCCCGCTGCAGCGCAAAGGACAAGCTGTAACGCTTCCCAGCCCTCTGCCCCTTTCTCCTCCGGCCTCCTCCGCCCGCGCTCTCGGGGGGCTCAGTCAGTAGCGACCGCGCTGAGGCGAGCGGAGCAACGCAGGATCCGGCCCCAAGCCTCTCGGTGCTGCAGCCTCTGCCACTTATTTATCACCTTGCACCAAAGCGTGTGGATGGCGCTCTGCCATAGGGGTTACTGCATACAGCTGGGGATGCAGCAGGGGGGAGAGGGGGGTTGCTAGAGAGGCGGGAGGTGGCCCTAGTCCCTCTCTCCCAAGCGGAGACAGGGGGCTAGTCCCCCCGCCCACCCCCGAGCAACTATTGCTTCCCAAGCTCTGTTCCGCAAGGCACCGGGCAAAGTCAGGCCAGGCCGGGCTATGGGAGGGAGCCAAGCCTGCATCCTTCCCCAGCCCGGAAGAGCTGGCCCTGGCTCTGTGTCAGCGAGGGCCTTGTTATGGTCAGAGGGAGATGGTGTGGCTGCCTGGGACCAGCTGGCCCATCCATCACCCACCTCCCCTGGCTGCCTGCGCGCTGGAGCAACCTCTCCTCAGTGAAAGGGGGCTTGCACGGGGTTGGGGGGGCATGTGGGTCTCCCCCTCCCCACACCCTATTTGCAAGGTACCCTATTCTCTCCCCACCATTGGGGGGCACCTTGCTAACATCCCCAAATCACAGTCAAACCAGCTCAGCCACGGCTGGGATGAGTACGCTGCCAGCAGACAGACAAGCAGTGCCTTTGTCAACCCACCCCACCCCCAAGCCAGACGGATCTCATGGGTACAGCTCCGGGGTGCTACGTTCTCCCCGTTCTTTCCCCTCTCAACAGCACAGCCACTGGCTGAATCCTCCTGCCAGTGAGGGCCTCTGGGCTGGGTCCTTTGCCTTCTCTCAGCAGAGAAAGAGAAGAAAGAGGATGACTTTATAATTTTATGGCTTTGGGATTGCAGCTCTGCGTGGTTCCCTAGCGCTGAGGAGGGGACAGGCTCAGAGCAGACAGAAGCTGAATCTCTCTGGGCATCGGGATAATTATCCAGAGGGCTTCATGCCAGTGCCTTTTGCTGTAGAGTCTCATCCTCTAATAAGGTTCCTAAGAAACCCTAATTCACAAAGAAAGCCCTGGCAGGTCACGCTTCCCACCATTCCTAGGGAGATTATGTGAGCAGTCTGCAGCAGGGAGGAGACCCTGCAACACGGACTAGGAACAATGCACAGTGAAAGGAGAAGGGCTCACATGAGGGACAGACACATAGACACACACATTTCTGCTTCCTGGCCCTAGCACATTTCTGGGAGGGAGCATTGCCAAGCGGGCAGGGGACGATGGGCAGGGAGGGAGGGAGACTTAGCAGCCAGTGGGGGGGGGGGGGTGCTTTGTTGTTCTTACAGGCATGATGGTCATAGCCCCACCAATCAGGGACCCAGTGAAAAAGTGAATGATTATGACTTACATAGGCCTGGCACCAGATACCGGTCTCTGCCCCGAGGGGATTACAATCTAGGATGGATAAGGAAGGGATACGCACAGACGGGCTGAGAGACAGTGGCCTATTTTAAATGGGCAGGGGGAGGGGAGAGACAGACTGGGTCTATGTGTGATGTGTGGAGCCCTGCTGCATTGAGGGAGGGCACGGACGGGCACACCCCCATCTCCACGCACGGAGCGACCTGCCTTTTCGCCAATTGCTCCGTGAGCGTGGGGGCTGGGGAGAGGAGAGGCGTGGGTCGCGGGAGTGGGCACCCACTCACCTCCACATTTAAATGAGCGGCTCCCCCACATGGACACCGGGTGTCCGTGCATGGGAATGTCTCATTTAAAAAGGGCGGATGACTCACCCACAGCCACCCCGGGCGGTCATGGCTAAGCCAGGATTTGAACCTTAGTCTCCCAGCTCCGAGCCCAATGTATCAGGCTACACTGGCACAGACAGGCTGCAAAGCCAGAGGGTATTGAGAATGCAGCTTGGGGACTCCAGTTTGCTCTGGCCTTGTCCGGGGCCATGGTTCTGCTAGGGATTAGAACCCCTCCCTGCGTACAGCTGCTGGACACGGCTAGTGACCTGTGCCCCCGCCGCGCTCAGCTCGGCGTACGTTTCAGAACCGCCAGCCCCGGGAATGTGGGCGAGTGGCCCAAGAGCTCGCAGTGGCATCCAATGGAACTAAAGGGTGTGGGTCCCTTTTACCAGCGCGGCGGGGTGTCGCACGGTGCAGCAAGAGTGTTACGGGGATGAGAGCCCAGGAAGGAGGAACAGCGCATTCAGTCCTCGTCCCGGCAGACGGCTCACCGACGCTCCCCCTCCTGCCCCTTCTCCCGCTGGAACTAAGCGAAGACGTGCACTTGCCGCGTCCCAACTTTGTGACTGTCTCCTCGTCTCTCCCTACGGGCACTTCCACACCGGCAGGAAAGGGTCCGTCGGGCAGCCGGCACAGCAGACGCGCGTGCCGATTGGCCGCGTCTCGGATGAGGTGCGAGTGCTGAAAGCCGCGGCGATTTCCTCCGATGAGAGTCTTTAGAACGAGGCTTGACCGAGCTGGATTTCGCGGCTCGGTCGGTAGTCATTCTAAAGACACGTCTTGGAGGAAATCAGCCAGCTGTCGGCATTCGCACCTCATCAAAAACACGGCTAATCGGCATGCACGTCCGCTCTGCCGGCTGCCTGACAGACCCTTTCCCGCACGGATGAAAGTGGCCTATTTTTCCTTCTCCCTTCTCTCTCCTCTTTTGTCGTTTCTAGATTGTAAGCCCCTTGGGTCAGGGAACTGCGTCTAATTCGTGATTGTTCAGTGCAATAATAATAATAATCAATAATAAATTCACAGCTGATGAGAGGAAATGCTTTCTCACTCAAGACGTAGCTACGGGCAGAGCCAAGGAGGATCCAACAGGATTCAAGGTGGGATTGGATGTCCAGGGCAAGAGTAGTTCATGTCAATCAATCAGTCTAAGTTATTGGTTCGGCTTTCGCCATTACCATACAAAAATACACATCTTAAAAACACATAGACACAACAGTCATGATACCTTGCCCTTCTCGGGTATCAAGTACCAAACACTAGCCCTCGAATTTATGAAGAATACGTAACAGAACTAATTGAGGCAATAACTTAACTTCTGAGAGAGGAAAAAACCCAAAACAAAACACAGGGCCTAGCTCTTAACAGATCTGGTAGCGACTTCAGAGCTGTCTCTGATCTCTAACTATAAGACTGCTGCCACTGTTGGAATCAGGATACTAGGTTAGATGGAGTCTGGGTCTGGTCATTCCTGTCTTCCTGGGGGCTGCAGAGAGACTAAAGCTCAAGCAAAGAGTGGGCTTTGTATTCATGGATATTATTTGCATTTCTGGATAGGTGTCTGAAAAACCGAGTGAGATCCGCAACCAAACGGGAGATTTGCAGAGCGCTTCTTCGGTCATTTCAGGAGAGAGGCTGGTTGCCAGCGGTCCCGAATGTAAGCGATGGAGACAAAGTTCCATGATCCTTTGCATGACCGAGGAAGAGCCAGCTTGCATGAAGAAGTCGAGTCCAATCAAAGAGATCACTCAAACTGCAACGTTTATCTGGGTATTGGGGTTACTTCATTTTGGCTGTCGGCACGTGCACCGGAGTGAAGTAACCAACCTTCCCAAATGACCAGAACGACGGAACCAAACTATCCAAACCAGATATCACACCTGTGCCCAACCCTACCCAGCACCAATCGCCCGCCTCCTCCAAATGGCGCAGGACCCCCAGTTCCGAGTGGGGAGGCCAAGACACAGCCACAGACGGTGAAAGTGGGCCTGCCTCATGGCCACAAAAGGGAGACCACCGCAGCAGATCCTGGCTCCGTCCACTGGGCTGAGACCGCATCCCTCTCTCCCTGCAGAGTCCTCGGAAGCCGGACCAGAGAGCTCGGAATCAAAGCGGGGAATTCATCCAAAAGGATTCACCACCAATATTTGTTTCCCGTCTCTGCCCCAGAAGAGCTGAACTAGGTGGGAGGCCGCTCCCCCAAACCTGTGGGGTCAGGCCCGTTATGGAGAAGCACAGAGCGACCCCAGCTGCAAGTTCTCACAGGAGGAGGCCGCTTGGCCGAACTGCCTTCCTCCTGGTCCTCGGGGTGCAAGGCGTCTGGTCCCGGCAGGAGTCTCTCTCCTCCCCCGGAGGCTCTCTGCCAGCGGGGCCCAGGCACCGGTGACCTTCTCCTCTCAATGCAATCAGGCTCGCTAATTGGGCTTGTCATTGCAATGATCCCGCTGTCTGCGGCGCATAATGGCCCAACGCGCTCACAAATCCTCCAACAGCGCCTTCCCCTCACCCTCCTGCTTCCAGCCGGCAGCTGCCGTGCACATTTCATTACAGAGACAAAGGCAGGGATAAGGAGTCACAAAATATGCACATCTGCTGAGCCACAATCGCGAGCTCTTCAAGGATTCAACAAGTGACCCTGCCTCCCCCCTGCCCCCCGCCCCTTTCCCCCTTCTGTTTTCATTGGAGGGCACAATTATTTCCCCCATCATCCTGTCACTCCCCCAGTTCTCATTAAAACAAGATTTCATCTCCCATCAGCTTGCCAGAATGGGATGTTGATTCTTATTTGTTATGCATTTGATCATATAGTTTGTGTTTCAACCCAGAAGAATATTCTCGCTCGCTCGCAAGCGCTGACAGGGCGTCGCTGGAGCCTGCTTCAGCCCCGCGCAACAGCAGCTGCATGAAAAATAAGGAATCAATTACTTGAAAGTTGTTGTTTTTTGTAAAAAAAAAAAAAATAAAAAAAAAAAATCAAATCATTTCATTCCCCCCAAACTGATGATTAAGCAGAAAGTCAGAGAGAATCCTCTTCCACCCTAATTATGATCCGCTTCCCTTATTAATGCGGGGGGCAAATCAATCCGAACCCCTGGAAGCATTAACCTAAAGCAGGGGTGGGGAAACTTTTCTGTCTCGGGGGCCATGTTGAATATTAGGACGAGCGGCGAGGGCCACATGGAGGTTGGGGAGTTTATTCAAGAACAGGAGGGCTCAGATCATGGCTCTGTGCTGTGGATCTGTCCCCTACCCTTGTGTGCCTGCCCTCCTCTCTGCTCCACTACCCTGAGCTCAGTCTGTCAGTGAGAACTGTCCCCTACCCTTGTGTGCCTGCCCTCCTCTCTGCTCCCTTCCCCTGAGCTCAGTCTGTCAGTGCGATCTGTCCCCTACCCTTGTGTGCCTGCCCTCCTCTCTGCTCCACTACCCTGAGCTCAGTCTGTCAGTGAGAACTGTCCCCTACCCTTGTGTGCCTGCCCTCCTCTCTGCTCCCTTCCCCTGAGCTCAGTCTGTCAGTGCGATCTGTCCCCTCCCCCTGTGCGCCTGCCCTCCTCTCTGCCCCCTTCCCCTGAGCTCAGTCTGTCAGTGCGATCTGTCCCCTCTCCCTGTGCGCCTGCCCTCCTCTCTGCCCCCTTCCCCTGAGCTCAGTCTGTCAGTGCGATCTGTCCCCTCTCCCTGTGCGCCTGCCCTCCTCTCTGCCCCCTTCCCCTGAGCTCAGTCTGTCAGTGCGATCTGTCCCCTCTCCCTGTGCGCCTGCCCTCCTCTCTGCCCCCTTCCCCTGAGCTCAGTCTGTCAGTGCGATCTGTCCCCTCTCCCTGTGCGCCTGCCCTCCTCTCTGCCCCCTTCCCCTGAGCTCAGTCTGTCAGTGCGATCTGTCCCCTCTCCCTGTGCGCCTGCCCTCCTCTCTGCCCCCTTCCCCTGAGCTCAGTCTGTCAGTGCGATCTGTCCCCTCTCCCTGTGCGCCTGCCCTCCTCTCTGCCCCCTTCCCCTGAGCTCAGTCTGTCAGTGCGATCTGTCCCCTCTCCCTGTGCGCCTGCCCTCCTCTCTGCCCCCTTCCCCTGAGCTCAGTCTGTCAGTGCGATCTGTCCCCTCTCCCTGTGCGCCTGCCCTCCTCTCTGCCCCCTTCCCCTGAGCTCAGTCTGTCAGTGCGATCTGTCCCCTCTCCCTGTGCGCCTGCCCTCCTCTCTGCCCCCTTCCCCTGAGCTCAGTCTGTCAGTGCGATCTGTCCCCTCTCCCTGTGCGCCTGCCCTCCTCTCTGCCCCCTTCCCCTGAGCTCAGTCTGTCAGTGCGATCTGTCCCCTCTCCCTGTGCGCCTGCCCTCCTCTCTGCCCCCTTCCCCTGAGCTCAGTCTGTCAGTGCGATCTGTCCCCTCTCCCTGTGCGCCTGCCCTCCTCTCTGCCCCCTTCCCCTGAGCTCAGTCTGTCAGTGCGATCTGTCCCCTCTCCCTGTGCGCCTGCCCTCCTCTCTGCCCCCTTCCCCTGAGCTCAGTCTGTCAGTGCGATCTGTCCCCTCTCCCTGTGCGCCTGCCCTCCTCTCTGCCCCCTTCCCCTGAGCTCAGTCTGTCAGTGCGATCTGTCCCCTCTCCCTGTGCGCCTGCCCTCCTCTCTGCCCCCTTCCCCTGAGCTCAGTCTGTCAGTGCGATCTGTCCCCTCTCCCTGTGCGCCTGCCCTCCTCTCTGCCCCCTTCCCCTGAGCTCAGTCTGTCAGTGCGATCTGTCCCCTCTCCCTGTGCGCCTGCCCTCCTCTCTGCCCCCTTCCCCTGAGCTCAGTCTGTCAGTGCGATCTGTCCCCTCTCCCTGTGCGCCTGCCCTCCTCTCTGCCCCCTTCCCCTGAGCTCAGTCTGTCAGTGCGATCTGTCCCCTCTCCCTGTGCGCCTGCCCTCCTCTCTGCCCCCTTCCCCTGAGCTCAGTCTGTCAGTGCGATCTGTCCCCTCTCCCTGTGCGCCTGCCCTCCTCTCTGCCCCCTTCCCCTGAGCTCAGTCTGTCAGTGCGATCTGTCCCCTCTCCCTGTGCGCCTGCCCTCCTCTCTGCCCCCTTCCCCTGAGCTCAGTCTGTCAGTGCGATCTGTCCCCTCTCCCTGTGCGCCTGCCCTCCTCTCTGCCCCCTTCCCCTGAGCTCAGTCTGTCAGTGCGATCTGTCCCCTCTCCCTGTGCGCCTGCCCTCCTCTCTGCTCCCTTCCCCTGAGCTCAGTCTGTCAGTGCTTGTGGCCAGGGTCCGGATCCAGGCACTGGAAAGGAACCACATAAAATTTTGTCAAGGGCCGCGTTTGGCCCTTGGCCCTGAGGTTCCCCACCCCCCATCTAAAGGATGGGGACAGCCTTCCTTCCCATGTAAGGCCTGATCAAAGGCTCTTGCGTTAGCCTCTTTGTCCCTAGCCTGTTAACCCTTCCCTTGGCGGCCCCTCTTGTTAAATCCCACACGCCAGAATAGCCCTGTTTGTCGGGTGACACGTTTGTCGGGTGACAAGTGATGCAGCAAGTGACCAACTAAAGACCCTCGTTATTAGCCTTCTCCAGAGCCGTAGAAATAATCCCAAACAACATAGGCGTCTCTCATCAGCTCCAGCTACCAGCCCGCCCTGTCCTTAAGTTGTTCCAGTTACCGTCTCCAATTTCCGGGTGTTGAAACCAAAGTTACAGCCCAGCTGTAACGAAATTCATTAATCATCGCCTTGAGACAGGGGGGTGGGGGTGGGGTGTGTGGAAATAATCATAAAAACGCGATGAATGCAAGAGACCCACTGATCTAAAAGTAATTGATACAGAGTAAAATTTCCCTAAAAGGTAATTTGGGATATTATTCCATAATCCTTTATTTAAACAAGGAGAAAATTGCTTTTGCAGTTGGAGCCATTTTAATCCGTTCTACATCTCGCAAAGTCAAATAATTAGGCAGGGCTCTGTGTGGCCCAGGGTGAATGATGTCATGCCAGCGCATCGATTAAAGGCAATGGAGGCTTTTCTCTCCCCCCCACCCCCAAACCCCATGGGGAACAGGCAGCATGTTGGGTGTTCTTCCTTCCATTAGATCATAACCTGCCAGAGAAAGACGGGTGGATACGCCAGGAGGGGAAGCGGGGGGGAGGGGAGACCAGCTGGTTAAACTGGCTGATTCCAGTACAGATGGGTCTTGAGTGCACCAAGCACGCACCCAGGAACAAAATGGGGAGTCAGGGGAGGGTCTGCCTGTTAGTGGGAATGGCTGCGAGGCCAGGGTGTGAGGAGGCCGCTGGGGGGGCAAACAGGAGCGCCGTTTGCCACTTCCGTGCTGTAGCAAGGCTGAGGGGGGGGGGAGCAGGCCCGTGTCCCAGTTATGGCCCCCTCTTAAGGGGAAAGGGGTCTCCAGGGGCAGAGGGGGTAGAGTCCCCAGGATGGGGACTGGGCTTGCTCATGAAGGCGGTGCTGCCCAGTTCCCAGAAGCAGGACCAGGGCAAGGATTTTTGCCATCCTTCCTGCCCAGACGCTGCGTCACCGGCACGTCAACCCGCAGGCGAGTTTAGGATCAGGCTCACAGCCCACTTCCCTGGGACCGAGGAGCTGGCGGCCCTGGTTCCCCCTGCGTCCTGGTCCCCGATCCACATTCCCCATTTGCAGAATTGCTCAGGGTGGCCTGGAACAGGGGTTGCCTCCCCCTTCAACTTACTGCCCTAACCAGCTGCCATACGGTTAGGCCGGTCCTCTCCAGCAGGTTCTCTCTGGGGAGGCAGCAACTCCGCAAGGAGGGAAGGTTTTAAGAGTAGGTGAGGGTGGAGCTGCCCACTCTGAACGCTTCTTTTTCAGTGGGGGCCTTTGCGAGAGGTCTGAGTGCTGCTAGGCAATTTTCAGAGTGGGTGGGGGTGGCGTATAGGTCCCGCTCCTCCCCCAGTCCAGCCTGCAGAGCAGCACTCAAGCTTCCTGCAAAGGGGTCTGGGATTAACTGAGCCCTCTTGCTCCATGCTAGTTATGCCTCTGGGCTCTGACACAAGCTTAGGCTATCCCTGAGCCCTCTGCCCCACGTCACTGGGGTAACCAAGCACCCCAGGCTTCACTGCAGCGATGGGGAACCTTTTCCCTCCCGGGGGCCATGTTGTAAATTAATACACACTCCGAGGCTACACAGAAGTTGGGGGGTGGGAACACTTAAGGGGGACACGCAGGAAAAGGAGGGTCTGGATCATAGCTCCGGGCCATGGATCTGTCCCCTACCCTTGCGTGCAGGCTGACACCTCTGCTCCCTTCCCCTGAGCTCAGTCATCCAGCGCTTGGGGGTACAATCGGGACCCAATGAGTCTTGTCTGAAAATGCCCTAAGATTCTAGCAGGGACTTTACTGCGTTTAATCTTCCAAACCCAGAGCTCGGCCATCGCAGCCCAGAAAGCCCCACAGCCACATCCCCCAAGCACGGCCGAGTTAGGTTAACCCACTTTTTCTACCTGCTCCACCAGCCCAGACGCACGGCTCTGCGCTCCCTGGAGCTCAGCGACGGCTCCGAGGCTGCCTACGCCAGACACCTACCCAGCAGCAACAACCTCAAGGGGGTTGCAACAATACGGAGAGGGGGTGCACCAGGGGGGCCATCAACCGGGAGGGGTGGTGGTGGTGGAAGGGGAACCACACTCCCTGGTGAAGTTTCATTCTCTGCCTCTTGCAGAGGGAGATGGGGAGGCCCATCCTGTCTTCTGCCCTAGGGCCTTCCCTGGGAGCCCAGGAACAGTGACAGGGCCCCAGTGGTTCCCATGCCTCCAATCCTCAGGCTCCTGGGACCCCTCACGACAGACAGCAATGGGGCCTCGGGACCTTGAAAAGGGTTAGCAGTGCGGCTTCCTGCCCCCTCCCCCTTTCCCATACTGCAGTTCTGAGACAGCGGTTTCCCAGCCTCGTCTCCAACTCCTGGGGCAGATAGCTTCCCTCCTGGTGCGGAAAGTAGCATGGCTCCCTGCCCGCATCACTCCTGGGGCCAGGTGCAGCATCGTTTCCCCTCCCCCTGGCACCCAGGGGCAGTGTGGTTCCCCCCCAGACTCCTGGACCAGGGGCCACACGGTTTCCTCCACCATTCCTCCCTCTATCACCTGGCCTCTCCCCCTTTGCTTTGCCCTTCCATCCCAAGGGGCCTATAAGAGACTATAGATTGTAAGCCTCTTGGGGCAGAGACCTGTTTATCTATGCTGTATAAATAATAAAGAACAATAAGCCAAATCTAAGACAATTTTATGTATGGACAGGGGTGGGGCAGTTAATGTCCCACTCTCCCCAGTTGTAGAACTTGGAGGGTGTCTCCCATCTCCCATACAGACTCTAGGGCCATGTAGCATAGAACCATAGAATTGTAAAGTTGGAAGGTACCTCAGAGGGCAGCTAGTTCAACCTCCTGCTCAATGCAGGAAATCCGCAGCTATAGCATCTACGACAGACGCCGTCCAGACTCTGCTTGAAAACCTCCAGTAAAGGCGAGTCCACCGCCGCCCTGGGCAATTTGTCCCACTGTCGAACAGCTCTTACCGTTAGAAATTTCTTCCTAATGTTTAAGTGAAATCTGCTTTCTTGTAATTTGAGCCCATTGGTTCTAGTCCCTGCCCTCAGGAACAACCGAGAACAAGTCTTTGCCAGTTTCTGTGCGACGGCCCTTCAAATAGTTGAAGAATGATAGCATGTTTCCTCTTAGTCTCCTCTTCGCTAGGCTAAACACACCCAGCTCCTTCAACCTCTCCTCATAGGACTTGGTCTCCAGACCCCTGACCATTTCTGTCACCTTCCTTTGAACCTGTTTACATTAAAATGTGGCACCCAGAACTGGACCCAGGACTTCAGACGAGGTCTGACCAGCGCAGAATCGAGTGGAACTATGACTTCTCATGCCTGAGACACAATGCTTCTGTTAATGCAGTCTAAAATTGCATTCGCCTTTTTAGCTGCTGCGTCGCACCCTGCCGACTCGTGTTCAGCTTGTGATCAACTACAACCCCAAGATCCTTTTCACGTGTACTGCTGCCGAGCCTGGGATCCCACTTCCTATACCTGTGCATTTGATTTTTCTTACCTAAATGCAGAACTTTACATTTATCTCTGTCGAATTTCATTTTTTTGGTTTCAGCCCAGTTTTCCATCCTGTCAAGATCATTTTGACTTTTATTTCTGTCTTCCATTAGCTATCCCTCACAGTTTCGTGGGATCTGCAAATCTGATAAGCATCCCCTCTACGCCCTCATCCGAGTCATTAATAAAGATGATGTAAAGCCCTTGGAGTGCCTTGGGCATGGTTCTGTAGAGGAGGCAGAAAATAAGCAGGGAAATGCCTCCTCTGTGGCAAACGCCCAGGGCAGGGCTTGCTACCTGGCCAAATTACTCCCGATCAAACCAGCGGACCAATTCGTCACGTAGCAAAGTTAGCCCAGAGCATCAGCTCGTGTTGGCCAATCGCTGTGGGGCAAATGCCGGTGTGCCGCCTCACCCCTTCTCCACTGTGGGCTAAAGCAGGGGGCAGAGGGGTGGCATGTCATGAGGCGAGGTCAACATGGGGGGGAGGGGGCTGGACCACACCCTGGAGCAGCCAATTCCTGTCCAACTCCGAGCTCTCCCTTCTTTCTTATATTCCCCACAGACAAGGGCATCGTTTGCTAAGGCTGCCACCCACCTAGACAAATTGTTAAGGAAGACTTATGAAAAATTCATGTTGCAAGGCCTGCATCGGCGCTTAAGGTGTCAATGCAGGCCCTGCAACATGTATTTTTCATAAGTCTTCCTTAACAATCTGCATAGATGGGTGGCAGAGCCCTAGAGCTCGCAGAGGGACCAGAGGCCCATTCCATCTCTTGCACCAAGAGCCCATCCCAACCTGGCGATGCCCCTGTCCCCACGCTGGGTTTGGGGGAATGGCCTGTCTGTCTGTCCGTGCAGGGTGTGCGGTGGCATCATCGGAGGCGTGCCAATATTTGTGCCCGGGCATGCAGAACCACTTGCTACAGGGCAAAGGGCCCTGGCCAATGAATTCCCTCACTGTCTAGTCTACCAAGCGGCCTCCCTGACACACACCCCACCCCCGTGAGCCTCGACCAAGCCAGGTCTGACAGAGGCCAGAACAGGCCGGGAAAAGCATCACAGAGACCCCACAAGGCGGAAAGCAGCCCCTGGGGAGGTGGAGAGGCTGTCCCGGCATCTCATGTGCACAGAGCGGCCCTGAGTGCTGGGGACCCCCACCGCGGAGCAGCCTCCAGAGAACCTCCCCGTTGCCCTTTCAACACACATTAGGGATGGGACTATCGGTATTGGATTAATCCGATAATGCCAATAATCGGCGATATTGGATTAATCCGATAAAACCAATACTATCGGTATTGGCATTTATTTATTTTTACATTGCTGATTTTTCGGATCTTTAACATTGCGGCCATATGGATCCGAAAAATCGGCAGTGTTAAAAAACCAACCGATACCAGTAAAACCAGTAACCGGTAATTCCCCGATAGTCCCATCCCTAGTGAACACGGTGTTGACCAGAAGTGCGGAACCTCAGGCCTAGGGCCCAGATGTGACCCAGGGCTCCTTTCCAGTCCCTGGATCTGGCCCCTGGATCCAGTTCCTACCCCCAAGCACTGACAGACTGAGCTCAAGGGAAGTGGGCAGAGAGGAGGGCAGGCGCACAGGGAGAGGGGACAGATCGCACTGACAGACTGAGCTCAGGGGAAGGGAGCAGAGAGGAGGGCAGGCGCACA
>QEPC01014492.1:5388104-5409818 GCA_003113815.1 Sphenodon punctatus | reverse complement strand
CCTGCCGATCCAGACAGAGGCCCAGATCCAAAAGCACCCCTAGACTCCAAACCTGTTGGACTACAGGAGGGTAGACCCCCCCTACCAGAGGAGCCGTCACCTCCCTCGCCCTACCCACCACCATCACCTCCGTCTTATCAGGATTGAGCTTCAGTCTCTTCTGCTGCATCCAATCCGTCACGGCCTCCAAACACTTGGGATAGTAACAAGACAGCAGGACCTGGGTCAGTCGAAAACGAGAGGTACAGCTGAGTATCGTCAGCATGTTGGTGACATCGCACCCTGAACCCTCTCACGATCTCCCCCAGGGGCTGCATATACACATTAAATAATAATGGAGACAGAATCAAACCCTGCGGAACGCCGCAGGTCAAGGCTCGGGAGCTCAATGTTTCAGCTCCCAGCACCACCCGCTGGCTTCTCCCCGAGAGGAATGAGCAGAACCACCCAAGGACAGTCCCGTCCAGACCCCCCAGGTCTCGCAGCCGTCTCAACAGCAGCCCATGGTCCACAGTATCAACAGCAGCCGAGAGATCTAACAGGATCAAGAATGTAGAAGATCCTGCATCCATCTCCCGGCAGCCATCATCCACCAAAGCCACCATCGCCGTCTCAGTGCCATAGCCGGGGCGGAACATACCCCCCAGGTCTCGCAGCCGTCTCAACAGCAGCCCATGGTCCACAGTATCAACAGCAGCCGAGAGATCTAACAGGATCAAGAATGTAGAAGATCCTGCATCCATCTCCCGGCAGCCATCATCCACCAAAGCCACCATCGCCGTCTCAGTGCCATAGCCGGGGCGGAACCTAGACTGAAAAGGGTCAAGGAAACCGATACGGTTAAGCACCACTATGCAACCCTCAGAGCTGGGACAAATGTTCAAAGTGGTCCCTGGGAGGGAAAATGTTCCCCAGCCCTGGCGTTGGCCTTCTGTAAACAAAACAGAAGGGGAATTTCTGAACTGGGAAATTTTAGCAGCATGAACAGTGGCCGAAACTCAAGGCTATTGATGAGGCTAATAATTGCCTCCGCAAACTCTATGCCCCAGACTGAACACTTCTTCACTGCATCGGGGATAAAGACGGGGGGGGGGGGGGGGCTCTAGCTCCATAGGAAGGCAGTACCCCCTCCCTTTTCACCAGGAGGCCCAAAGCTGCCCCAGGTAGCAGAGCAGCCCTGCTTTGGTCCCATGTCCTAGACTAGGCTGTTTTATTTGCAATGCAAACACCTCCCCAATGCCCAGCACCTCACCCTTCTCTCACCCTGTCACCCCAGGCTGCAGGCCCAAGTCAGAGGTCAAGAGTTAAGGTTCCTGGTCAAATCCTGTGGCCTGCCTGCTCCCCAGTGAGCCCTTCAAGCTCCTGGCCTCTGGGGCACACAAGGCAGCTCCAGGCTGGGTAGAGTGGCCACCGAGGCAATTTTTAAAGGAACACTTATGAAAAATACATGTTGCAGGGCCTGCATTGGCACCTGCAGGGCCTGCAACCTGTATTTTTCATAAGCGTTGCTTAGAAAGCTGAATAGGTGGCCACCCTAAGGCTGCGTCTCAGCTCTCCCCGACGGTCTTCCTCTCTGGGGGCCAGGCTCAGTCTTTCCTAGGCTCCTTTAGCCTTAGCTCTCGCCAGCAGCTTCCTCCCCTGCTCCAAAGAGGCCAGGCAGTCGCAGACGCCTCTAGCTAGGACCCTCCCCAAATGGGCTACACCTGCAGCAACTTCCAGCCCCTCATCCTGCCAGGGAATAGGAAAGCACAGACCAGCCCCACATTAAGCTACCCATCCCAGACATGTGTGGGAAGGAGATGTGGGGGGCACGGAAGACACTGGCACCCCCAAGACATTATAACCCCCCGCACTCCTTAGCTCCCCTAATTTCAATGACGCAGCATCAGAGTACAGCGAAGGGAGCTGGAGGGGGAGCATCCTGGCCAGTGCTCTCTCTCACCCCCTCAGCCATGCCCCCCGCCCTGCTTTCAAGGCTCACATGTCGCCGATGCCTTTACAGATGCACATGCCCCTTCCAACTCATGCTGCATCCCCACAGCAACAACTATGTACGATTGCTGCGAACGGGATGATCACAATGATCATTAAATGGACTTTAATGCATTGCTCTGGTAGGCTTAATCAACTGCAGACAAAGGGGCAGGTTTGCGGGAGGGCAGCCTATCTTTTGAGGTCATGATTTGCACCCGCGAAAGTTGGGTCTGCTCAAGTACATGGGACCCACTCACAGACAGGGCCAGTCACTGCTGTGAGCCCCTCCGCCCCCCACCCCAATGACCTTCTCCCGTTCTAGTCGGATTATGAGCTGCAAGCCGCCAGACTTTTGCCATAATTCATTAGGTGGGTGCAAAGATTAAGGTATGAGTGGGAAACCTCAGGCCTGGGGTGTGTGTGTGTGTGTCAAATGTTGCCTCCAACTAGGTCCCTTTCCAAGTTCTGGATCTGGCCCCAGGATCCAGTTTCTACTTGCAAGCGCTGAAAAATGAAGTCCAGGGTAAGGTAACCGAGTTGAGTGCATGCATACAACGCTAGGGGACAGATCCATGATCTGGCCCCTCCTTTTCCTGAGTGTCCCCGCCCTTAAGAATCCCAGCCTTCAACTTCTCTGCAATCCTCAGAGCTTGCAATGTGGCCTCTGGCTGAGCCCCGTTAAGCACATGGAAGTGCAGTGAGGTTCCGTGCAGTCGGCAGAGGACAATATCCCTGGGTTTTGTGCTAAGAAAAGCACTTGTGGAAAACTGAGTTGGCCACGCACGCTTTGTGCGGCAACAATTCAACGCTTGCTGGAAGCTGCCACATCGCACCTGCACCAAATCCAGTCACGCTAATGGGCTTAGTAAACTGTATGTAACTGGCCACTGGAGGAACCAACCCAAATCCCAAGATTAGAAAGCGCCCGATCGGCCTCTTCCCAGCAACATGTCCAGAAGGTCAAGACCGAGAGTTACTGCTCTAATTGGCTTAAAACCCTTCCATGGTGCAGCAGATTGGGGTGGGGGGGGGGGGGGGTGGAGGAGACAGCTGGTTTACAGAATTGAGGGGGAAAGGGGGGGGGGAAGCTGACAAGCAGCAAATTTCCAAACCGTGGTGGCCCATGGGTTTTTGATAGTCCAGGGACCCCTTGCTGGAAGTCTGCAGCCTGGCAGCCAACTGGTCCTAGAGCTGTGAAAATCCTGCTCATTTCCAGCTGCTAAGGCCCATACAAGACGGCGACAAACACATGGAGCATTTCATTTTTCCAAAGGGCTGTCACGTGGTCACAAACGGGAAAGGAGGTGTCTGCCCAGTGATGAATGGGAGGAGAAATGTCTGGGACACGAAGGCAGGGGGAGATAGAGGGGACACACAGCCAGCTTGAGTTTTGGGTGCAGGGGGCAGCTACCTTCCTCAATCGAAGACTCTCTGATGTGTGCATCCTCTCCTGAGGGGCCCCCTCCAACTCTGGGCTAGTTACTCCCCAGGGAACGGGGCACTCTCTAAAGCCGTGCTTCCCTCCGACAGGAACGTACAGCCACCCCTGCCATGTTTCTGGCCAAGGCAGCAGCCAGAGACGCCTGCATCCCCAACAGCAACGATGGGACAGACTAGGCCCACGTGCAGAAATACAATGCACCAGCCTGATCGATGGCTAAGCACATGGTTTCAGGAATTCCCCACTCTTCTCTTCCTTCCCAGCACCAACTTCACTAGCAAGCTCAGCAGATCCGTTTACACAGCCCTGGAGCTCTTGCCTGCCTGCCTGCCTGCCTGCGGCACAGAGCTCTGGAGAAAGAGCGAGGCAGGCTCTCTGGGGTGGGAGAAAGGAAGGGCAGCTCAATAGTCTGGCCCTCGGAAATCGCTATGCCAGGAAATTCTCTCTTCCGAGCCCTGGTGGGGAGCTGTGTGCGTGTGGCCCATCTGTGCACTCTTGACCAGCTCCCCCCAACTTAGCCCTCCACGCTCAGCTATTCTGGGGGGGGGGGGGGCAAAGGGAGATGAATGAAATGCTACAGGGAAGGGAGGGGCCTGATGGGGCAAACTAAAAGTCACATTTTCTCCCCCCCCTCCCCCCCATGGCCTCACAGGGGCTGATCAGGCCAGAGGCGCTCAGCACCATGCAGGAAGCTCTCAGAACCTCCCAGGGTCAGGGCCTATCAGAGCTGAACAGCTGACGGAAGTGGCTGATTGGCTGGGAAGTTGGTTGGTTAGCAATGGCCTGCTCAGCACCCAGCTCTGGTACAGGAGCCCGGGGTCAGGGCGAAGGGGTGGCAGCTGGTGTTGCTTCCTAAAGGGTCACTGTTTGCTCAGTCCAGATGATCCTGCCCAACACCCCGTGGATCTGGTCCCTGCTTCTTTTGACCATGAACTTGTTCATTACAAGAATTAAAATGCCACCAGGGGAGAGCCTCTCACATCCCTGTCCTGCATTTTCTGGGGCTTGGGGAAGTCACGCACCTCCTATATACATTTAGGACCTACAGCCTTTGCTTACCCTCCTTGGCCCTGGTTCTTTCCCCCCTCTTCCTGGAGAGCATTCAATAAAGCATCTCTCTTCATCTGAACCCAAGACACGCCCTCTACGAGAAAGCCACCACTTTCTCCCCCTGCCCCACAGCCCCGGGGCTCTGTGAACCCCATAGATCTCAGGCATCTCATTCCAGAGGGGGACCCCCTGCCCATCCCCCCACAAGCCCAGCTGGTCTAGGCAGGCAGCTGAGGATGCCCGGAAGCTGCCACTGAGAAAAGGGGTCAGGCCTTGGATTCCTGGGGGATCAGATGCAGGAATGTGGAGGGGGTGGAGGAGAGGGAGCATTGCAGAATGACTGGGGGGAAGGGATCTTCAGTCTCCCCATGGAGAGGATGGGGCAGCTCGGCAACTACTAAGAAGTGCCTGGTCCTCCTGGCTGCTCCTTCTCCCCTGTCTTGGTCCCCCCTTGGCCACTCCTGCCGCCCACCAAGGGTCCACGCTGCCCTGACTTGAAACCCTCTTATCTCTAGGCCTCTTCCCAGAAGCAGGGTGGGCTGGGTGTGGCCGAGACGGGGTGGGGGTGTGGAGAGTGTCCCCCCCCCCAACCCTTTCTGTGAGCCTAAACTAGACAGGCCTGGATCTCCAGCTGCACAACGGGGGAGATCAAGGCACCCCCAAGCCTCCCCCCCTTCCATTGCTCCAGAGACTCCCAAGCTCCCAATCCTTGGGGGGGGGGGGGGCAGGAAGGGAGGGGAGGGTTGCCACCTGTACCAATTTTTAAGGCGCATTTATAAAAATACATGTTACAGGGCCTGCATTGCTCCAGTCTCTCCCAAGCACCCGATTCTAGGAGGGGCGCGGGGAGGAAGGGGAGAGTTGCCACCTGCACCAATTTTTAAGGCGCACTTATGAAAAATACATGTTGCAGGGCCTGCATTGCTCCAGACTCTCCCAATCTCCCAATCCTTGGGTGGGGGGGGGGAAGAGAGGGTGTGCCAATTTTTATGAAGAATACATGTTGCAGGGCCTGCATTGCTCCAGACTCTGCCAAGCTCCCAATTCTGGGGGGGGGGAGGAAGGGGAGGGTTGCCACCCGTGCCAATTTTTATGAAGAATACATGTTACAGGGCCTGCACTGGCGCCAATACAAGTCCTGCAACATGTATTCGTCATAAGTGTTCCTTTAAAATTGGCCCAGGTGGCCACGCAAGGGAAAGGGGCGTCCTGGTCTATCCCGGGTGGGGAAGAGGCTCATCCGTGCCCCCCCCCCCCGCACTGGTAACTTCTGCCAATCCATCCTTCCCTGCTGCACGATCCAGCTGACCCCCCGCGCGGTCCCTTCCTACCTCCAGACCTGGCCGAGCTGCAGGAGGTGGATGCAGGACTGGAGGATCCAGACGCAGAGCCGGCAGCAGCCCCGGTTGCCGGCGGCGGAGGCTCTGGCCGGGGCCGCGGGCGAGGGAGGGGCGGCGCTGGCAGCAGCAGGCCGGGCGCTGTCCTTGGTGCTGCCGCCGGCGCTGCCCTTGGTGCTGAATCCGGCGCCGGCGGGCGGGCCGGGGACGAGGGGCAGCGAGTAGTCGTAGACGAACCACCTGAAGCTGAGCAGCTGGACCACCAGGGAGGGCAGCAGCACGAAGAGCAGCGTGAGGCCGAACCAGAGGTAGGCGCCGCGCAGGTAGTAGTGCGCCGCCAGCCACAGGTCGCTGGCCCCGTCCGAGAAGAAGACCAGCAGGGCGCCCAGCACCCAGCACCCATCCAGCAGGCTGTACTGCCGGGCCGGCGGCAGCGCCGACCACGGCGGCGGGGCAGGGGTGGCAGGGCTGCCCGGCCCGGGGGCTGGCAACCCTCCTCGGCCCGAGCCCCGGGCCAGGCTGCCGCCCATCGCCGCCCCCTCCAGGCGCACGGCCGAGCCCGCGGCGGCGGCTCCTCCGTCCGACTTCGCGGCCATGTTGGAGGAGAAAGGAGGGAGAGGGAGAGACTTCCGGAGGGAGGGAGGGAAAGGGGGAGGGGAGGGATGGGGGGATGGAGGGAAGGATGGAGAGAGGGAGGGATGGGGGGAGGGAGAGAGGAAGGGATTAAGGGAGAGAGGGAGGGATGGGGGGCTAGACAGAGGGAGGGGGGTTGGAAGGAGGCAGCGCCCTCTCCAAACTCGCCTCCCCCTGCTCAGCTCCCCCCCTCCGCAAAGCAGCAGCCGGGGAGGCTCCGTACGGAAGGGAGGAGGCGGGGGTGGAAGTGCCGACCCCCCCACCCCCTCCGGCTACTCATTCATCCCCCCCGCTCTCTCCCCGGCCGGCCGGCTGCCTCTGTCGGCTCCTCTCCCGAGTCCCGTGGCTCAGCCCCGCTGCTGCTGCCCGGGAGGGCGGCCCCGACGGCGCTCCATTGGCCCGACGCCTCCAGGGAGGGAGCTGCTAAGAGGAGCCGACACACGCCGTGGCCCCAAGCTCCGCCTCTGTCCGGGCTGCAGAGCGAGGGGCCGGCAGCAGCTCCCCATGTGTGCTCGGTGTCTCCTCGGATCACACTCCCCGACTCTCCCCCAGCCAACAACTTTCCGGGGGGGGGGGAGCTCTGCCCCCTGCAGCCCCCCTCCCATCGGCGCCCCCCACTAGGGGACAGCCAGCCACAGGGGGTGGGGGAGGTAAAGAGCTGCCCCAGGCTCTCATGGGGAGAAAGTGACCCTGCTCCCCGCTGCTCTCTCAGAGAAGGGAGGGAATGGGGCAGCTCAAGCTTAGGCCCAGAGAGGGCAGAACCCTGCCCCTATTTAAGAGAAGGGCGAGCTCTAGGCCAGGAGAGGCCGGCTGCCCCCTCTCATTTAGGATGGAGGGTCACTCCTTTCCCCTAGGCTTCTGCAGGGGAGAACACACGGAGTGTGGCCCCAGCTGCCTTCCTCTGTGGGTTGGGGGCTGCTGCAGTAGAAAAATCTGGGTATTCCCCCTCCCAGGCTGACACGGCAATCCCATGGGAGACTAGAGGGGGCTACACTCTGCGTGCTTGCCCCTTGGGAACGAACCCTATGCCCCTCTGGATCAGGGGCGGCCACTGCATCCTGGTGTCAGGAGACAGTGAGCTCAGGAACCGAGGGTCTGGGGCTGAAGAGCAGAGCCAGGTCAATGGGGCAGGAGCCAGAACCAGGTTAGAAGCTGAGGATCCGATGATGAGGACCAGTCCACAAGGGACCAGGGCAAGGGGCTAGGTAGGGATGAAAGATGAGGTTTGGGAAAGAGTTGGGTTAAGAAGAGCGGAGCTGGCGACACGTAAGGCTGAAGGTACGGCAGGAGACAGGCAAGACTGGAGGGAAGAAGTTGGGAGCACAGCCAAGGCCAAGGCTGAAAAAAGTCTAAGCATGGTTGGGAGGGGCCAGAAAAATCTAGAACAGGAGCAGGAAAATCAGACTCTGCTGACAGCTCAGAGTGCAGGCAGAACAGAGACAGGATCAGCCATAAGTTTATGCAGGAACAGGGCCAGGCGAGGGTCAGATCAGGACTGGACAATCAATGAACGTAACTGAAGACAATGGGAAGGGTCAAGCCAGGAGTCCGTCCAGACTAAGCAACAAGCCCAAGGAGAGTACTGGAAACTAAGTCCAATGGGGGGGGGGGAGGGGACAGGACTAGGGCAGGGCAGGAACAAGAAGCTAGATCTGGCACAGGCAGGCTGGGGCCAGAGAAGATAGGTAAGGAAGCAAGCTCAGGAACAAGGGGACAGGGCTGATCCAACAGACTTCCTGTTCCTGTCAGGTGGCTTTTAAACAAGTTGCAGCCAATGGGAAGCTCCGTGGGCGGGGAATCCCACCAGAGGGCTGGAGCCACGAGCCTAGTAGGTAGGCACAGAACCAGGGTGAGGGGTGAGACAGTGGAGCTGGCCCCTGGCCCCAAGAGTGCCGGTTCTAATCCTAGGGACTGGCATGAGAACACCAACTACTCCGCGGCACCCAGTGCATTCTGGGAAGCCCTTGTAAGGGCCGTCAAGCCAGCAATGAAAGCACAGGGCAAGGAGTGTGGCTGCTCTGCTCTCTAGGGCACAGAGATCAATACATTGAGGTGGGCGAGCCAGTCCTCAACACTGTTTAGCTACAGACTACTCGCAAGCAGTTACCCTTCCAGTCCTCCAATGGCAATGGAGATACAGAAACCAGAGGAGAGAAGGGCCCTGGGGGGGGGGGGGGCCCTCCCAGTCAGGAACAATGAATCCTGGGATGGCGTGTGAGAACAGGGCTACACACGGAGCTGTTTACCACCTACTCATCGCCGGATGAAATGCACATGTAAAACCTCCAGTTCTTCTCGATAGCTTGTCCCTTGCTGTCTTGCTAATGACACAAATAAATGTGTAAAAGGGCACACGGGGGCCACGCCCAGAAAGAGACACCAACAGACAGACAGTGGCCAAGGGAGTGATCCATTGGCAGCAACGGGGAAAATACAGTGAACACAAGGGAAAGGTTGAGGGAACAGAGTATGTTTAGCCTAGTGAAGAGAAGATTAAGGGGAGATGATGTTCTTGTGGTAGCAGTCTTCAAATATTGAAAGGGCTGCCACTAAGAAGATGCCAATTAGCTGTTGGGTACACCTGTTGGGGTACCCCTCCAAAGCAACCAAGAAATGCCACTGTTGCTTGAGACAGGAGTCTGACTGGGTGGAGATAGTTTCTAACCGAGCTCCTGGTTCATTCACCAGGAGAGCCACATGCAGAGGCGCCAGCAGGCACGCCCCTGGAAGTTTCGCTTTGCTGTTTTTCTTTAATGAAAATGCCTCATTGATGTCAACAGCGGAGCTGGTCAGGGGCGGCCTGATGCTTGCTGGCTGGAGCCCTTTCCTGACTCACGATGAGGTATTGTTTTGGAGAAGTTCCAGGCAGGCTGGCAGTGCCAAGCCATGCAGTCTCTGTCAGTAGCTTGCTGGCGAAGTTGGGGGGGGGGGAGTTTCTCCTTCCAGGGAGGAGCAGGAGGCTAGTGGCGGCAAGGTTGTGAGAATGACGTGCCCATGCTGGCAGAGTGGGGGCAGAGATACAAGAGGGCAAAGAGCTGTCCTTCCAATTTGTCTCCCAGGAAAGCGGTTGTGTGGAGCCGATTCAAAGTGCAGAGAAACTGCTTCGCTCTGTTCCAAAGGCAACTGCATTTCATCAGGGATCTCCAGACATGCAGCTTGTTAAGTGCTCCAGGATGAAAGGCTGTATGTTAATGCAGGTTATTATTAGGAGATGAATAATAATCCAAGTGACACTAGCAGCCTGCATCCTAGGATAACATCTGTGCTGTGTCCCAGGGCACGGTAATATATGGGGAAGGGCTGGGGGCACTGGCCGTCATTAAGAAGGTCCTAGCTGAGGGCATGGTACCAGTGTGGATGTTGGTTATGGGCACAGAGACACTGGCAGTCAGTCTGCAAATCACTCCTGCCAATGGGGCTGATCCCATGCCCCACAGATCCCGTGCCCCCACGCAGAAACCATGTGCTCTGCCATTGCTACGTGCGTGGATGGGGGTTGCGTGTGGGATCAGCCCCAAAGTCAGTACCGGGGGCAGCAGAACAAAACCCTTGGCTGGCTTGAAGATTTAGTTAGTTAGTTTATTGAAATGAATATAATGCCCTTCTCAAAGGCTCACAAACAATAAAAATATTAAAACTCAAACAAAGAACGCCCTTAAACCCCCAACCCTCCCACAACTCCCCACAAAACCACCTCCCAATTCCCCACACCCAACCCCCCCCTCACAAACCTACCCACAACCCCCGCCCAACAAACCCACCCCTATCCCTGCCTGCCAAATGCTTTTCCAAACAGAAAAGTCTTACACCGCCTTCTGAAGATGCTCAGGCCCGGACCCAAATGAAGTCCCTGTGCTACAGATAAAGCTAACAGATGGTACCCACAGAAGGGTGCTCCTGGCCCATTGAAGGGGCATGGAAAGACCAGGGGAGGAGGGGGGGGCGGTGTAGCCATTATTTTTAAGAATACGTGGACTGTGAGGAGGTTTCCGGTGCAAACTATGGCAGGCATGGAAGGGCTCCACCTTGTGATTGATTGGCCAAAGCCAGATTGGAGCTGCCCCTGGTATACTGTGCACCAGCCTGTACGGCAGCTTCTCTGCACGCTCTAGCTGAGCTGGTACTGGAGGTTGTCGTGCAATCCTTGAGAACTGTGATCCTCCTGGGGGATTTCAACATTCACGCTGATGCCAGCCTCGAGGGGGTGGTGCATGAGTTCATGGCTGCCACGGGCCTGTCTCAAGTGGTAGTTGGCCCAACACATTATGGAGGACATACCTTGGACAGGGCTTTTTGCACAGGGCTTGAGGTGGAGGATCCATTAGTGGGGGAGGTGTCATCAGTTCCCTTGTCATGGATGGATCATTACCTCCTCCAGGTCAATCTCCTGGCGTATGTCTGTCCTCAGAAGGTTGTGGAACCAGTTGGGTTGGTTCGCCCTCGGAGACTTATGGAACCAGAAAGGTTCTGGAATGCTCTTGGGGAGCTTCCCCCTGACCTGACCTTGATGACTGTTCGCTCGATGATCTCGTGGCACTTTGGAAAACCTTGCTGACCGAGGCCATTGACCAAACGGCCGCCAGGCGTCCACTCCCTGAACATCGACGGTGCAGGTCCCCCTGGTTTACACAGGACGGATGAAGCGGGAAGGACGGCAGTTGAAGCGACAGCGGCATCATTCTCGCACTGAATACGACCGATTGCATCATTGAGCTAGTTTACGAGCCTATGCTGTAGCTGTGCAGGCAGCAAAGAAGGAGTTCCTTGCTGCCCTCATAGCATCTGCAAAGTCACGTCCAGCGGAGCTTTTCCAGGTGGTGAGGGGGCTGGTCAGTCCAGCCTCCCTCTGCCTGGAACTTCAAGTTTCCAGTGCCCGCTGTGACAAGTTTGTCATAAGAACATAAGTCATGCCATACTGAGTCAGACCAATGGTCCAACAAGCCCAGCATCCTGTCTCCGACAATGGCCAATCTCGATCACATGGGAGAAGAACCAGCAGTCACAATGGACAATCCATTCCTTGTTGTTCACTCCCAGCTCCCGACAGTAAGAAGTTCATCTCATAAGCTACTTGGTTAATAGCCATTCATGGACCTACTCTAAGAATTTATCCAGTCTTTTTTTAACCCCAGCTCTACTACTGGCCTTGACAATGTCCTCTGGCAACAAATTCCATAGGTTAATTATGTGCTGAGTGAAAAATTACTTCCTTTTATTTGTTTTAAATCTGCCGGCAGCTAGTTTCATGGAGTGTCCCCTAGTTTTAGTGCTATTCGAGAGGGTAAATAACCGTTCCCTATTTACTCATTCCACACCACTCAAGATTTTATAAACCTCTATCATGTCCCCTCTCATTCTTCTCTTCTCTAAGCTGAAGAGACCCAGCTTGTCAAGCCTCTCTTTGTACGGAAGCCGTTCCATGCCCTTTATCATTCTTGTTGCCCTTCTCTGCACCTTTTCTAGTTCCGCTACGTCTTTTTTGAGATGGGGCGACCAGTACTGCACACAATATTCCAGGTGCGGTTGCACCATTGATTTGTATAGAGGCATTATGACAGCCTCAGTTTTATTCTCTATCCCTTTGTGAATAACTCCTAACATTCTGTTTGCTTTTTTGACTGCTGCTGCGCACTGGGCTGAGGATTACAGTGTATTGTCCACAATCACTCATTGGCCACAATCACTTGTCAACTTTTTGTGGATAAAATCGCTCAGATTCACCATGTCTTTGACACCGTGGTTATGGCAGTAGGAGAACCAGAGGTAATGGAAACCCTGTCTGGTCCTATTTTGTGGGATCAGTTTCAGTTGGTGTCATCCACTGATGCGGAGGATGCCTGGGGGCTGTTAGGGTCACCAGTTGAGAATTAGATCCATGCCCATTCTGGCTGGTCAAGACCAGCCGGGAGATGTTAGGGCCGTTGCTGGTTGGGGTAGTCAGTGCCTCGCTTAGGGAGGGCAGGGTGCTGAGGTGCCTCAAAGAGGCAGTGGTACAGCCCCTGCTCAAGAAACCATCTTTGGATGTTGACTCCCTTGCCAGCTATCGGCCGGTCTCTAACCTTCCCTTTTTAAGGAGGGTTATTGAACAGGGGGTGGTTCAGCAGCTTCAGGGGCATCTGGACCACATCAGTTTTTTTGATCCCCTGCAGTCCAGCTTCCGGACGGGTTTTGACATGGAGACTGCACTTGTGGCCTTGGCCGATGACCTCTACTCGGAGTTGGACCAGGGTCGGTCAACCCTGTTGATCCTGTTAGATCTCTCGGCTGCATTTGACACTGTTGACCATGAGATGTTGGTGGCCCACTTGCGGGACCGAGCCATGGTGGGTGGGGTTGTTCTCGAATGGTTCAGCTCTTTCTTGGCCAGGAGAAGTCAGCGGGTGGTACTGGGTGATTGTTCATCTTCTCCCCGGGACCACACGCGTGGAGTCCCACAAGGTTCAATTCTGTCCCCCCAATCCTGTTCAACGTGTACATGCAGCCTTTAGATGAGGTCATCAGAGGGTGTGGTGTGCGTTGTCGTCAGTACGCCGATGAGTCGACACACAACTTTATCTCACCCTTCCAGCTGACCCAGGCTTGGCAGGCTCAGTGCTTACCCAGTGTTTGATGGTTGTGGGGAACTGGATGAGGGCGAGCCGTCTGACTGTGAGGGTTGGGACAGAAACCCTCACGGGGAAGGGGAATCCGGTGAGGGGGGACAGGGAATCCCCACGGGGTAGGGGAAGACGGGCGTCACCACACCCGTAACTTTGCCCGAGGGCGATCCCCACAAGGGAGCAGCAGTGCCTGAAAAGGTGCCCCTCAGGATCTTATAGGGTGGTTGCGGAAGGACTAGCCGTTCCCCACCTAAGTCATCATAGGGGTGTAGGCGTTGCAGACTCCCAACCGGGGAGGACCGTAGGGGTTGTCAGGTTCAGGCACACAGGGCCCAGGGCTATAGGTACGGAGTGGAGGGCAAGTGGGGGGACCCGTGCCCACAGCCAGGAGGGGGCGAACCAGGACAGGACACACACGCTAGAACCCCCCCCGGACACCGTGTGAATAAGGGAAGGACACACAGGACTCACGCTTGCTCTCAGGCTCTCACTCTCTCTCACACACTCTCTCACTCGTTTGCCGTTCGTTCTCTCTCTCAGGGTCAGGGAATCAGGAGGTTCACTCAGCAGCTACTCCAGGGGCCGGTCTCACAGGGCAAGCTCTGTTCACCAGCAAGGGAGCTCTGTCCCGCCTTCCCTTATCAGCAGAGTTGCAGCGTGCTTCTGACGTAAGCGCGCTGAGCGTCGGGGCGGCGGCCGTGGGGGCATGGCCGAAGGGTGTGCCGCCGTGCGGGGAGAGGCCGGCCCTGTCTCTGCAGGAGCGTGGCGTTGCGCTGAGGCCGGGGGCGTGGTCAACTGTCTCGGTGCCGCTTCTTTCTGGTTGGCTTGGGGGGGCCCCATGGCTGCCGCGGGGCGGGGTGTGTGGGGCTCGGCTGCTGCCGAGGATTGCGGAGGTATGAGGGGGTGCGGAGGTGCGGAGGCTGCTGGCGAGCCCTCCGACGCTGCCTGGGGTCTCAGGGCCGCTCTCCTCCTGGCGTATCTGCCCCTCCATCTCCTCAGGCCCCAAGGCCTGACAGCGACGCTGAATCCCAACAAGATGGAGGTGATGCTGGTGGGGAGGGCTGAGGGGGTGGTGGCACCTGTCATTGACGGGGTCCGTCCTCTGTTGGTTCCTCAGGTTTGGAGTCTGGGGGTGCTCTAGACTCACAGCTCCGCCTGGATGCTCAGGTGGCAGCTGTGGCAAAGGAAGCATTCTGCCAATTACACCTGGTACGTCGGCTTCGGCCGTATGTCTGTGTCTCTGACTTGGCCACCATTGTCCATGCTTTTATCTCAAGAGTGGCCAACTGTAACACGCTCTACATGGGGCTACCCTTGATGATGGCCCGGATGCAGCTGATGCAGAATGTGGCGGCCCATCTCCTTACAGGGACAGGTCACCACAAGCATGTTACACCAGTGCTCCGATCTCTGCACTGGCTGTCTCTAGTCTTCCAAGCCCAATTCAAAGTGTTGGTATTGACCTACAAAGCCCCTACATGGCGTGGGCCCTGCCTACCTGCGGAATCACCTCACCCCCCGGGACCTAAATCGGCCCCTGCGGTCGGTTGGGGATGCCCTTCTCGGGTCCCTCGGGTTTCCCAGGTGATGACGATGAGGAAGGTATTCTCGGTGGCCATGCTGAGGCTGTTGCCCTCCCTCCCGATGGAGGTCCGCTGGGCCCCGAACCTCCCCTCTTTCCGCCAACAATGTAAGACTTGGCTGTTCTGCCAGGCGTTTAGCGAGGGAGACGGGTGATGGGTTGGGATGAGGGAGGGGTGTGTGTTAAACTTCACCTAGTATGCCGGTGGGACCTTTTAATGATATTTTATATGTTTATTTTATTATATATTTATATTTGATCTTGTGCTTGTTGTGTTTTATATTGTATAGTGTTGTGAGCCACCCCGAGCAGCCATGGTAGAAGGGGGCGGCGTAAAAGTTTGAGAATAAAAATAATAATAAATAAATAATAAATGCAGAGAGGAATTGCTCCATGATGACCCAGCTCCCTGTGACTGCTGGCAGGCAGCCAATGAGGAAGCTGGGAGGGGGGGGGATAGCAAAGATAGGAACGAGGCGCAACTGTTATGTAGCGGAGTCGAGCATCATATCAGAACCCCCAGGCCACCAGTTCAAGGCGGGATCCTAGCATTGCCTGCCTAGACAAGCATGGGCCTAAGCACAGCCAACTGCAGGCACGGAGGGCCAATGAAACGTTGTACGTCCAGAACGTCCATAAAACGAATGCTTCCAACTCGGGGTTTGAGGCATTGGTGACGGACTGTGCTGCCCGGTGTCACGATGGGACGGCAGGTGTCCAGGAACACGCACTGAACAACGGGAAACGACCTTCTGTTGAGAGGCACAATCAGGCTAGTGCCTGGCCCTGCGATTTATGGGGCCAACTTTGTCTTTCACCAATCGGCCTATGGAGCCGCACTCAGGATTGTCCATATGGTGGGACTGATTGATTAACAGGCCCAATACCAGCGGTGGTCCTGTCCGGCACACAGAGCCACAATGCCCTGCTCTCACTGCCCTTCGAGGCTTGGCATAACGTTCATGTGCTGAGCTCGATGGGCACTGGGTGTGCCCTCAAAGCACGCTCAACGTGGGTGTATATTTAACAAGTGTGAGCTAGAAACTGTGAGTAACTTTGCACACTCTTGCATCGCACCAAGGAGCGATATTTTAAACCTTGACTCTGTCTGGGCTCAGTTCTTGTTCCATGAAATCAATTAGATAATTAGCAGCACGAGGTGCTCTTAGGGTGGCATCGTTAGGAGGCTCCTCCGAGTGTTGCATATATTAGCATGAATAATGTGGCATAAATACCCAACCTTGAGAAATGCTTGGCAGATTCTCCTCAAGAAAACTACTGACTGGCACGACGTGGGGAGGGGAGTCTTTCCTTGGATGGAAAGATTGCTCCTGGACCAAAGGAAAGGAGCCCTTTTCACCAGCTGGTCCTTTTGAGAGCCTTGGTCCCTTCAGAGGAGCAGCTCCGCTCCCGCTGAATCTCCTTGACAAGCTCATTGATATGCTGAGAGAAGCTCCCGCTGATGCAGTCGGGGGTAGACATCAGATGTGCACCTGTGCAGTTTGGGCACCCTCCCTCCAAGCTTCATTGTTTCCTCGAGAGGAAAGGCAGAGCAGAGGTGGAATGTTCCGTGCCATCTCCCATCAACGTTGCTCAAATCGGAGGAAATGATTACCCCATTTATGCAGCTGTAAAGCCGTCAAGAGGCCTAATGATGCCAGCTTGGACCGCGCTGAGAAACTGTACTGAACAACCCTCCAACTCTCGCTCCTGACCCTTTCAGTCCAGACATTCAGTCAAGAACGAAGGTGAAGGACTATAAAGCCAAGAGAAATGTTGCAAGAGCCTCAGAAAAGCCTGTTCCCAGAGCCCCTTGATGCCAAGAGGAATCTTTCCATTGACTTCAACAGGCTTTGGGGAGTCAGGCTGTGCCTGTGGCAATGCAGCTCTCAGCTTTATAGCCTCTCCAAACCACAGACAGTTGCTGATTCCTCCGCTGTTTGGCTTGTCATGCTGAAGAGGGACATGCATGTCTGTGATCTAGGAGGCAAAAAAATCTCCTTACCAAAACTATGATATTGGGGTGGGAGTTATTAATTGGCAGCTTTGGCAGTAAGAGTGCCTGCTTCAGTTAAGTTGATAAGAACATAAGACGTGCCAGACTGTGTCAGACCAATGATCCATCCAGCCCAGTGTCCTGTCTCCAACAGTAGCCAATCTAGGTCACTTCAGAGAAGTCCCCAACAGGTCATAATGAAATGATCCATTCTCTGCTGTTCACCCAGCTCCCAACAGTCCCCTGACCTGCTTGGCTAGTAGCCATGAATGGGCCTATCTGCTAAGAATGTATCCAATCCTTTGTTTGAACCCCCTTATGCCATTGACCTCCAAAACAACCTCTGGCAACAAATTCCACAGGTTAATTGTACGTTGAGCAAAAAAGCGCTTCCTTTTATTGGTTTTAAATCTGCTGCCAGTTAAATGAGGGGAGACCTCATGAAATTTAGTATTTTGAAAAGGGTTACGTAGCAGCTCCCTATTTATTTGTTCCTCACCACTCATGATTTTACAAACTTATAGCATAGCCCTCCCCCCTCCCCTCAGTCATCTCTTCTTCGTGCTGAAGAGCCCCAACCTAGTGAGCCTCTCATTGTACGGAAGCCGTTCCATGCCTTTGGCCAACACTGTTGCCCTCCCTATCCATTTTCCAGTTACGGAAATCTAAACATAACAATTTAGAGGAGAGAGGGTGGAGACATGGTGGGACAGCCAACCAAATACTTGCAAGGTAGGGGTACAGTGTCTAAGGGGCAACATAAACTGGTGGTTCTTAAACTGTGGTCTACAAGGACCAGTGCCAAGGTTGGGGCTCTTCAGCTTGGAGAAGAGACAACTGAGAGGGGATGGGACAGACGTTTATAGTGGTGAACAAGGGAGCGGTTATTTACCTTCTCAGATAGTACTAGAACTAGGGGGACACTCCAGGAAAATAGCAAGTAGCAGATTAAAAACAAATAAAAAAGTATTTTTTCACCCAACACACAATTAAGTTGTGGAATTTGTTGTTAAAGATGTGGTCACGGACAGTAGTATAACTGAGTTTAAACAAGGATTGGGCGGGTTTCTGGAGGATTGGTCCATTAGCAACTATTAGCCAAGTAGCTTTGAGGAATCTAACCTCTTACTGTCAGGAGCTGGAGTGAACAACAGGGAACGGATCGCCCCATTGGGACCTGTTGGGGACTTCTCCCAAGTGACTGAGATTGGCCACTGTCAAAGACCGGATGCTAGGCTCGATGGACCATTGGTCTGACCCAGTCTGACAGTTCTTATGTTCTTATGCTATCTGTCCAGTGCAGCTGTGGCCATCTCCCAACAAGGCCACACCAAGCCGTGGCCATCTTTGGCAGCACGTGGTGGTTGGTGCATGAGAAATTCCGGGGGTTGACAGCAACTGGTGGTCCACAAATGATGGGAGTCAGTGAGAAATGAATGGAATGGATTATCCAGGGGGAGTAACGTGTAGAGCAAAGACGGATGGCTTCATTTAAGAGATACTTACGTTGGCAACTAGGAAAGATCTCTAGCTACGAAGGACAGCAGGCGACGGGACCACTGGGCCAGGAAGGTTGCTGTTGCACCCCTGGGAGAGATCTCTAGCAGTAGCTGAGAGAACAGATATTTATTGATTTATTCAGATTCATCTCCCGTCCTATCTCTGCAGCTCAGGGCGAATTACAATATATTAAAAACTAAAAATAGAAGTATACAAATCAAGCCATTTAAGATCCCCCCACTCTCAACCTCCCCAAGCCCTAGCCACCCTCCCTGCCTGGGCATTTATTTATTTATTTATTCATGCCTGAAGGCTCAGGGCAGATGACAATATTAAAAAATAGAAGGATATAAAAAGTGAAGCTAAAGCCCATACATAAGGGTTGCCAAGTAGTGTATAAAATACCCATAAACTGAGGCCCCAGACTGTATCCCTGTCTGCTAGGTCTTACATTGCCTCCAGAAGATGCTGAGAATTGGGCTTCAGTGACCCTTCGGTGGGAAGAGCGTTCCAGAGTGGTGGAGCAGCCTCTCTTGCCCTTGCTGAAAGGACTTGGTGCAATGGCGGAACTTGGAAGAGGGCCCCCCTGGATGACTTCAGGGATCACAAGAGAAAAGGTGCCTTTTTATTTTTAATAATTTTTACTTGAGGATCAGCATATCATTCACGTATTTTATACAATTATATACCTCCAGCCTTATTACAGAAATGAAATAACGGAAGAAAGATCTAAAGAGCTTTCCTCTTCTAGCCAGATAAAATTCACTGACTACCTCTTTACAACCAACCATATCCCTTTCCTCCCGCCGCGCTCCCTCCCCAGGAGACTACTTTAACTTGAATAGTTCCCTTTCTGATGTATATAAGTCTACTTTCTTGCTTTGTAATCCTTCAATTCCATAGTTATGGACATAGACTACAGGAGACAGGGTCCTATTAGCCAAGTAGGTTGGAAGATGTAACTTCTTGAAGTTGGGAGCGGACAACAGGGAATGGATTGGCCACTGGGACCTGTTGGGTACTTCTTCCAACTTTAGAAACCAAGACTGGCCACTGTTGGAGACAGGATGCTGGGCTCAATGGACCATTGGTCTGACCCAGGTGTGTGTGTGTGTTGGGGGTGGGGCGGGGGCAACGGGTAGGGTAGGGAAAAGGTTGGGGAAGGCTATGGGAATTTTTTAGCTGCTATATGTTGCGAGCCACCCTGAACCTGAATGGGAAAGGCAGGGTAAAAATCAGAATGAATAAATAACAATAATAAATACATTTAAAAGCTTCTGAGGATGTTATTAAAACTTCAGGTCTTTTGCCACGTCTCTGAAAACTGGACTAAACCGAATGTGCAAAGCCCCATAACATTCCCCTTGTCAGGTCTGATCCCAATGCACATTTCTGCAATGTAGAGGCTATGGGGGCAATCGAACAGGCTGCATACGGCACCCCTAGGCGCTGTGCTCCAGCCAGAATGCGTGCACTGAGCGTCCACATTCTGGCCGGAGCATGGTGCTTGCCGGCGGCGTACACAGGCCGTTGGATTGCCCCCTTTGTCTCTCATTTCCTCAGACCAAGCAAGGCCCCCACGAGTGGCTTAAATCCAGGAGGAGAATTAGGTCAAGGAAATTTGCAATAGCTGCACATGCTGATAAGGTTTACTAGGGAGAGTGCAATTCTGCTGTGACCGGTACTGTTCTGTGTCCTAAGACTACAATCCTGAAAATACTTATGAGTTTATTATGTTCCACTGTGGCCTTGCTTTCTACTCTCCTTAGTCAAAGCCTCTGTGAGAAATCAGAGAATCAAGGACTGTGATTCTAGCTCTTAAATCCCTTAAAAACACACACAGGAGAATTTTTCAGACTAGATTTACCTGGGCTGTTTAGCTCTGCTTTTCTGACTCTTCTCGGCCAAGGACAGTACAATCTCAGATCGATGCAAGATTCAGTTCCATTCCTGGGCAAACTCATCACGCAGAAGGGCACATTTTAATCACCGTTATGCTCACTTGGAAACACTCTTGCTGTAGCACATGCTGCCGATGGCCAGAATTGAAATGCCGTCTCTAGTTAACTAGAACAAACGACCTTATGTGATTAAGACCGGTGATCTTCCCGTCTAGGGGTAATCTTTCTTAAGAGATTATCTGCAAACAAAAACTACGATGATTACTACAGCCAGCCTGTTCACTTGTCTTCTGCAGGGTTACTTTAGTCTTAAGACCCTCCTGAGAGGAAAAACTCTCATTGGATTTGTTGTTGAGGGAGGTTTAAATCTGCTGCTCCACAGCCCTTGAGTTCGGAAAGAATTAAAAGTGGGCAATGGAAGGAATGCAGAGATTCACCAGTTTCAGTCAGGAAATTAGGCTACTTGGGGCTTTTTGGGAGGCGGGGGGTGGAGAAGGCGGGTGTTAAAATGATTAGCTCACGGGGGCTAAACAAACTGAATATAGCTCCGTCATCACAGAGCCTCACGGGGTGTAGAAAGACAGGTTGCCTTTGCTTCTGGTAGCCACACACACTTGCAGGGAGGGGGGGCAGATATGCAAATTGTAGAGGACACATGAGAAATACAGGTTGCAAGGCTGCATTGGCTCCAAAACAACCCCGCAACCTGTATTTCTCATAAATGTCCGCTAAAATTTGCACCCCGGGCCACCCTGCATACACTCCCCGATCTTTCCAGCAATGGGGCGAGGGGGGGAGATGGGATGATTTTATATTAGGTTATATTTTAATTGAATTATTATTGTTATTTCATTTTAATTTGTTGTAAGCCGCCCCGAGCCACCTGTGGTCAGAGGGGGCGGGGTATAAGAATTTTAAATAAAATAAATAAATCCCTTATACCTTCCTGGTTCTATTTAGCCCTAGTTTTTGGAGCTAATTCAGGAACCAGTGCTGCCCAGCTGCGACACAGTGGCTGTCTCCCACTTCTGAAACCCTGTCATGAAGATCCTTGCGTCATCCCTGCCAAGGATTCTAAGCTTGTCTCGACATACCAGGCTCCTGTGTGTGGAACACGTGAGACGAGTCGATCGCTCCTCGAGAACCTCCAACCACAGACAATGGGCTGGGGGACCCTTTTCTCTCCCAGGGGCCACTTTGAAAATGAGTACAAGCGGTGAGGGCCGCATAGAAATTGGGGAGGCCGGGGGCACTTAAGGGGTGCGCCGTCAGGAAGACCTTGTGTGCAGGGCCCTCCTCTCTGCTCCCTTCCTCAGAGTTCAGTTTTTCAGCACATGGGGGGTAAGAACTGGATCCAGCAACTGGAAAGGGGCCAAATAAAAACTAGCCATGCATCCCATTTGGCCCTTGGGCCTAAGGTTCCTGTCCCTGGTCTACAATCTCCCTAGGAGATTTATTGTTCCATTGATGCACTGCTCTTACTGTTAGGAAGTGTGAGGTTTCGAGGTTGAAGAGGAGAAGGAAAAAAGGACACACCAAATGCACACACTTACACTGGACAATAAGGCCTTGCTTATAAATAAACCCTCAGGATCGTGATTGGCTTCTAGGGTTAAAAAAAAACCCAGCCTAGATCATCACTGGGTATTGGAGAGGAGCGCAAAGCCTTCTGGTTACCCCTACACACACACACACACACAC
>QEPC01014492.1:5367915-5385697 GCA_003113815.1 Sphenodon punctatus | reverse complement strand
TTAACCCTCACTGGTTCCTTGAAGCAGCCTGTCAGCTCAGCGGCATTAGTTATTTTATAGCCGGTTAGGTTCTCAGGGACCTCCCCCTCACCTTGGGCTAGTGTTACCCTCTGCACCAGCTCCGGGCTAGGGGTCCCTTCCCCACCCACCGCCATCACTCTGCGGACAGGTTCGGGTTTAGGGCGTGCCAGTTTAGGGCAGGCATTACGTAAGTGCCCCGGTTCATGGCATTCGTAACAAGCTCGTTCCTTTGGGAAAGGGGGTGTGTGTGACTTGGGGTTCACAGGCCCCTTGCGCTCTGCAGGCCCCTGGGATCCCCCCTCCTGCTTGGGGTTTACCTCCCCTCTGTTCCCTCCTTTTTGGAAACCTTTTTGATCCTTCCCAAAGTGGGTAGGATCTCTCTTAGCCCCATACCTATTCAGCAACAGCCGGTCAGCCAAGTCAGCTGCTTCGCTGATGGTTTTAGGGTCTTTATCTTTGACCAGGTGCTTAATCTCCGCCTTGGCTCCAGCCACCCACTTTCCCAGGGCTTCCATCAGTTGGGCCCCAAACTCAATCACAGATTTCCCTGACTGAGGAAGCAGTGTGCGATTCCGCTTCCTAAAATGATCTGGGCCCAGCCTGTAGCGCTTGAGCACGGCCTCTCTAAAAACAGAATAGTCGTTAGCAGAGTCAGTGGGTAAGCTATCAAGGATTACTGACATAGTCCCAGTTACCAACCCAGCCACATAACACATATACTCATCCTCCCTCAGGTTCCATCTGCGAGCCTGCTTCTCGAAAACACTCAGGAACACCTCGGGGTTTTCTCCTTCTTTGAAAGGGGTGAAGTCCTTTGGTGTCAGCTTGTGGGGTGCATCCAACTTCCGCTGGTGCATCGTAGCCTCATGCTCCCACTGCTTCCTCTCATGCTTCTCCTGGGCTTCTCGCTGCTCCTTCTCATGCTGGCGCTGAGCTGCCTTGTCTGCGAGTAGCCTGCCCTGGATCTCTCTCTCTCTCCCTCCCTGTCGACAAGTAACTTCTCCTGGGCTGCCAGCTCCTTCTCTCTAAGGCAGATCTGTGCCCGCATCAGGTCCAGCTGTTCAGAGGTCCCTCCAGGAGTCCCGAGGAGAAGGGTTGCTCCAGCTCCTGTCGCTAGATCGTCATTCTGACCCACCCCAGGCATTTCGAAGTCCCTTATTTGCTGCCTTAGCTGCTCGTTGGTCAGCCCTGCCTCTCTTTTGAGGTCAGCTTTAGTGAGTCTATTGAGTGCCTTGGGCAATCCCGGTAGGGTACTTTCCTGTGTTCCAGAACTCATGCACTTCCTTGCCCTTGCACTGCTTATCTAAGCCCTATCCAGTTGACCCAGACCAGATTTATTCAGATCTGTTTTCCTCAAAGTTCAAAAATCAAAATCCTCTTAAAGCATAAACCAGCTTGCTCGGGAGGCTCCTCACCCCCTCTCAGCAAATCATCATAACAGTGGGTGAAAGGGTGACTCAGTCTGGCCAGAAGAATTCTTTTCTCTGCCCTGATCAGCCCAACAAACAAACAAGTAAAACCGTTTTGCCTGCTTCTAGGGCAAACAAACAAACAAATAAAAAACCTTGGGAACAAACCTGTGTGTGTAGCTTTAGGTCTGCCCCTTTCTTAGGGCTTCTCTCTTGCCCTTTTGGGGATCCCACCACTGCCACCAGTTGTGGCATAACAGAGCCCACTGGGGTTTTACCCCAGCCTCCTGGCACCCCATTACCCACCTATTATCTGGTACTTTTCTGCTGCCACCACCTTGGAGATTGTAGGCCGCGAGTTCCATCCCTCTAGGGAAGATGAGAACTCTACCTTTTCTTTAAACAGACAGGCCCGCAAGCCAGAATAATTCAGTTCCCAATTACTGCCGCCGGAGCGTACAGAGGCATATTCGCTAACACACACACACAGATCTTTTAGATCAGAAAAAGGAATATTACTTTAATGGTATTTTAAACCCAGCATCACAGGCTACAACCATGTGAGGTATTTTGAATCCTTGAGCAAAAGCAATTGATCAGACACAGTTAGGCTCGAGGGCCCTTTTTGTAGCATCTAGCCTAAACCGGTCCCTCAGATGTAACATTCAATTACTCACAGCTTCAGGTGCGCCTTTGCCTTGCAGCAAAGGGGTTCAGTCCTTAGGTTCAGTTTAGCCCAAACAGGCCAGGAGCCATTCCCTTAGCTCCATAGCAAAAAGGTCAGTATCTCCGAGCAAACAGAAGTAAAAGTGGAAGTCTCTCTTCAGAGGCGTGGCTTTGGCCTTCTTAAAAGCCCCCTACCCCTCTTTCGTGATTGGTCCTTGGGAGGTTACCTGGCTGCACCTACTCCAATCAGAGAAAGATCCCCCCAGCCATGCTGGCTGTAGGCCCCTTCCCCCAGTATTGCGAAATCCTGCCATGAGGTCGGTTGCGAAACCAGGCCTAGTCAGCCTGGAAACCAGGGTGTCAGTGAAGGTCACATGGAAAGGGCAGGGTTGCTCCTAGCAGCTTCTGCCACATCCCCCACCACGTCCTGTTGCCATGGTGATGGTGACTGCAGCGGTGCTGCAGATCCCGGGAGGTGGTGCAACCCCCGCTTGTCGGCCCCCGTCACCCGTCGAGATGCCCCTCCAGGTTTGCTGGACCCGCCCTTACCCTCCCATATCCCCATGCCCTATACCTGTTACCCCTGTACAGGGTCTGACAGGACGTTTCTCCTGATAATTTATTTACCTGCCCTTTCCCGAAGGCTCAGGGCACTTTACAATATTAAAAAACACAGAATACATTAAAATCCCCTTTTAAAAAAAGGATAGCGAACCAAAATCTAACTTGAGCCCATTATTTCTAGTCTTGAAAGTACAGTTTCTCACTGTCTTCTGGGGAGCAGCCTGAAGACAGCTATCATGTCTCCCCTTAATCTACCCTTCGCTAGGCTAAACATACCCGGTTCCTTCAACCTTTCCTCATCAGACTGGTTTTCCAGACCCTTAACCATCTTTGTCACCCAAGTCAGTCGTTTCAAGATGGCAGCTCATGGAAGGAACATGTTTTACTGAAGTCATCAAGGACGATGTGGACCACATTCCCACAAAACAGCAAAACTGATTTAATAAGTCCTTAATTCACTTGCTGTTTGGCATCGTTAACATGTCAGGTGATGTATTCAGGAGCAGGAGTTGGAGCCTGTACTCTGGAATAATGAGGAGTGCTAAGTCAACATATCTTGCAATGGGAATCCGTCCTGTGTTTGGTTGCTGAACAGAGTCTACCATTCATTTCCATGGTTACAGCACCAGGTACCACTCTTGCTGTGAACTCTATGGCTCTTCATGGATGTTCACCTCTACCCTGGCTCTTCCTACCCAAATGGTCCCTTGTTGCCCTCTTGGTGGAAGCAAAGATGTCCCGACAAGCTGCAGTTGAATCCTGGTTGCAGAAAGCAGTGGAGGACTTGCGTCATCCAGGTGCATATCAGAGAAGTCCGAGTCCGTCATTGCAGCTCCCAAGATGGAGAGCACAGACGGGTAAGGGGATGTCAAGGTCATTTGGGGTCATCCAGCAAGGCATTTTATTAATTTTTAAAATTTATTTTTCAATTTAATACCCCGCCCCTCCTGCCATCAGGCACCCAGGGGCGGCTTACAATATAAAGACACAAATAAAATCCAATATAAAACATTTTTTAAAACTGCCAAAAGGAGGGTGACATATTACCACCGCCATCCCCCACCAAACGCCTGGCGGAACAGCCAGGTCTTACAACTTTGAGACATCCCAGAATGCTTTGAGTGCAAGGTATGAAGGGATAGGTCACATCGTGTGCGCTTCCATGACATCACCCCTGGTGACCAGTTGTCACGTTACTAAATCATAGAATCATAGAGTTGGAAGGGCGCTCAGAGGCCATGTAGTCCAACCGTCTGCTCAATGCAGATAATCCACAGCTACAGCATCCCTGACAGATGGGCCGTCCAGCCTGTTTGAAAACCTCCAGCCAAGGAGAGCCCGTCACCGCCCTCAGCAGTGTCTGTTCCACTGTCAAACAGCTCTTACTGCTAGGAAGCTCTTCCTAATGTTTAATCAGTTTTGAAGTTTGGTGTGTACGATACAGAAGTGATTTCATAATAATATAATAATAATTTTTAAAATGGACTTTGTTAAACTGGTTTTGCTTTGTTCGTGTGAATGTAGCTGAACCAACAGGTTTTAGTGCAGCGACTTGTTCGCCAAAAGTTCAGAAACAGGTTGACATGGCAAGACCCTTGGGATGATTTCCCTTCCTTTATGTGTATAAAGGTGAGGGGTCAATCGGGTGCAAATGTGAAAATCCTCACTAGATACATAGAAAAATCAACACATTTTTGACCTATTGTTTGACTGTGTGAGTGAAATAGTTTGAGGACAGAGCAAAGACAGAGAGATAGACAGATCTCTTTTTCGGAGGATCTGAGGAGGAGTTACGGACTTAAACCTTTCCGAAAGGCTGAAAAGTCGGTAACATCTGGCAATTTCATGAGAAAAAGCAAACAATGGAATTTCCCAATTACCAACTTACTGACATTCAGGATCAGATCTCCCAGGGAGCCAGGGGAGGATGTTGTCTTTCAACACTGCAGAAGCCACTTAGTTTCTTGACATAAAATGCTAACACCATCTGGAAAGGTTCCGATTTCGGAGGGTTTAGGATTTCAGCTATTTGACGCAGAACAAACCTCACAGATAGACACAGCAGCTGGGAAGCATCTGATTTTTTTTATTTTTCATTCTCCACTTCCTGTGTTTATCGTACCAATGGCGACTGATGACTGGGAAGGGTATTCTTGGAATGCACCTGCTCATCCTCCAGCCTCCCCCTACTTCCCGCAAGCCACTCGCGCTCACTCTGTTTCTGACCCTCTGCAATCTGTGGGTGATGGAAAGGTATGATTTTAATCAGGAGCCAGGGAGCCGGGATTGCAAAGGAAGGAGATAATGACCACGCGGAAAGAGTTTTATGTATAAAGGCTCGTGACGCGCCTTTGGAATTTTAAAACATGCCTGACGAATTGCAAGGCAGCCAACATCTACCGGGGGGGTGGGGGGAAGAGTAGAAGGATGACTGAGTGACTCAGAGGACTGATAACGGGAGACAGATTGACTGGCTCGCTGGTGATGGGTGCAAACAGAGGCTGCTTCTACACAAACACAATTATCCTGGTCTTTAGCTGTAATTCCGGAGTGACATTCTGGCATTGTCAATCTGGGATAACTGTTTACACGATCATTAATTCCGGGAAGGCAGTGTAGATGCTTATACTGCTGTAAGAGTCACAAGGACGACTGCATCAATCCCATGGTGCACTGCAGTTGAATTTCAGTGCTTTGGGGAACTCCGACCGAGAAGAGAGAGCCTCTGCTAAAGCATCGTCTTGTCATTCAATTGTCTGGGATGTAAGTTTCCAGAGGGGATTCTGTATTTATGTAGAGAGCTGAGACAAACAGGGCAGTTCCAAAGGGAACTGGATTCTGGCACACAGACAGCACACTTGAATTTCAGCACCTTCTTCCGCTCTGATTTCTGGGAATAAAACAGATAGGTGGGTTATGACAGTCCCCTTGGAGATAGTGGACATGTCATCTGCCCCCTCCATTTCCAGCTGCCACTTCCCCATCCCTAGCCAATCTGAGGGTTTGGTAAGAGACCAAGAGAGGGGCAGTATCCCCTGGTTCTGGGTGCCTCTCCTGGCTGCTGTGTGGACAGCTGTGAGCCTCTCTCCTCCCAACATCCTTGTAATGGCGCAGTTTCCCCAGGGGTATGTCCCTGCAGAATCAGACCCCCAAGTCCCTCTCAGTAGGGATATGGGGTTTCCAAAGTCACTCAGTCTGCAAGGAATTATCTGTATTACAGTTTGTTCACAGTACAATCAAGTCTTCAGTACATCAGCCTCACTAACGCTGGGCATTCAACCCCTCCAGCATCCCCAGCCCTATCTGTCCCAGCTCCACCAGGTATCCAGTCTGCTGGAAGGCTGCTCACAGCTCTCCAGGGCTTCTGCCAGGCTCAAGTCCCTGGGCTTCTCCAGGCTGATCACTGCATTCACCCTCCAGTGCCTTGGAGAGCATACAGTGCAAAGAGTTTCTCAGCCCCAGGTCCAAGGATCCAGGCTTCTCCCAGCAGGGCGTAAGCCCTGGATAGCTTCCCTTCTGAAGGGTCCCTGAAGATGTTGCCTGCTCAGTTCCCAGGCAGAGACTGAGGCTCCTCGTCACTCAGCCTTCCTTTTATACTGGCAGAGTGGGTGTGACCATACCGTCACTCCTCAGTCTTAAAGGGCCAGCATCTGCCCACTCTGTCTCTGTATTCTCCAGCCTGTTTCCAGCTCAGGCTGGCCTCTATGCAGAGGGCTATCTTGAGCATTTGTATAATCAGTCCTCAAACCGGCGCATGCCCTCAGGGCTGGCTCTGCCATGCTCAGCACCAGTGTCACTCCCCCAGGTGCTCACGCTCTGCCCTCTTAAAGGGGCAGGCTGCTCCCTGCCACATTCATTACTGTGCCTGCGCTGTCATGGGTCCCTGGAGCAGATGGGTGTGATGGAGTCCCTCTGCTGGAGGCAGCATGGGTAGCATCTCTGTCGTAAATCCCTACCCTTGACATTTTGCCACCGGAGACTGCAGAATACCACAGAGACATTGGGTAGAGGGGAGGTAAACTCTACCTGCAGTCTCTATGGTGGGAGGTGGGGGCTTCAGTCTGGGATAGCAGACGTTATCCAAATGACCATTACAGCTGGTCATACACAGGCTCCTCACTGGCAGTGTCTGAGAAAGGGTTGAGGAACACATGGCTGCTGAGGCGGGGGCCCCCTTCTCCTCTCTAGAGGGCTGCATGTTTCTCATTGATTTAGTTAGTTCAATTTTTATCCCTCCCTTCCCCTGAAGGCTCAGGGTGGCTAACATCCCCTCATACCTCAGGGACCGCCTCGCCCTCCACGCCCCAGAGCAGCTCCTTCGGTCAGCCGGGGGCATCTTCTTGGAGGTCCCCCAGGTTAAGCGGGGGGCCACGACGGAGAGGGCATTCTCGGTGGCCGTGCCGCGCCTTTGGAATTCCCTCCCAGAGGAAGCTCACCTGGCCCCGAGCCTATTGACATTCCGGCGACTTTGCAAAACCTGGCTGTTCTCCCAGGCCTTTGGGGAGGGAGGGTTAGGTTTTTTTTAATCTCCTCCCACCCTTATTTATTGTTTTATTATGGCCTAGCCCTGTTTAATTGTTAATATTATTATGATTGCTTTAAATTTTATATTGCTGTATTTTTTTGTTTTTAAATTGTTAGCCGCCCCGAGCTGTTTTCAGGAGGGGGGCGGGATATAAATCGATAAAAATAAATAAATAACATTTTTTAAAAATAAAAACATACATATAAAATACAGAGGGGAAAAACCCTATAAAGTTACATATAAAATACCCATTAAAAAGACTCCCCAAACCTAACTCTGCCTGTTCAATGCCTGGACAAATAGATAAGTCTTAAATCGCTCATCGGCTCTGGCAAAGCTGTGGAGCAGCCAGTATGACTTGCAAGGGGGTGCTCTCAGCTGATCTAAGAGGCCATGAGGAGGCATGAACAGGGAGATGGTCCTTTATATATGTGGGGACAAGGCCATTTAGGGCTTTATAGGTCAAAGCCAGCACCTTGAACTGTACTCGGAACACTATTTGAAAGAAGCCAGTGCAGACTCTGGAGGACCGGCGTCACGAGGTCCCAGCAACCCACCCCCGTCAGAGCCGGACTGCCACATTCTGCACCAGCTACTGTCCCCAAACAGCCTGCAAGGGCAGCCCCGTGAGGCTGCATTGGCATAGCCTTGGAAGTAATGAAGCCATGGATGATGGTGGCCAAGTCTGTATCGGAAAGAAAAGGTCACGGCCTTCGCACCGGATGAGGCTGGTGAAAAGCAAGCAGTCCTGGCTGCCACTGTGACTTAAACTCATCTCGAGGTCTTTCCAGATTGGGGGGTGTGTGTGTGTTATTGGTTGGATTTTATTGTTGTTATCTTATGAATTGTGAGCCGCCCTGAGCCTCTATGGGAAGGGCAGCAGATAAATCTGAATCAATCAATCAATCGATTGATCAATCTAAGGATCCAGGAGTGTCCCAGGGCTATGAACCTGTGTAACTAGGTTCTCATTGTGCATCTATTTACGGAAGAGAGGGCCTCAAATCAAGTCCCATACTTTTTGCCTGCAAGACCACCAGCCCCAGCTTGAGATTTCAATATCATCTTTTGATCCCAGACACGCAAAATAGATCAAATCTGAACTGAGCTTGTGACTCCATCCACTGAGAGCAGCATCAACCTGCTTGGGAGACCAACCTCCTGTACAGGAAGCTCTGATTTAGCTTGAGGTTGAGTCTACAAAAGGAGAGAGAGAGAGAGAGAGAGAGTTTCCGGGCTGGTCCCACGTGGCAGAGATCAAAGACAAAGTAGTTCAAATGAGGGTGGTGACCCACAAACCACTTACTCTGGAGTAGTCCCATTGAAGCCCATACTACTCCAGAGTAAGTGGTCTGTGGATCACGGCCAAGAGTTTTCAATTAACCAACTTCCGTTGGCTGCTCTAAAGCTTGCATGCTCTCCTGAACAGAATAAATAAATGATAGCATCTGAACAGCTTTGTCTCTCATCTGTGAAAGTCCCAGGGGATCTTGCTGGGCTAGCACTGACCAGGTAGCCGTGTTCCTGGCAGACGTGTTTACACGTCCTTTCACTCTGAGTCCCTTTGTGACAGGGCGCAGCCTGATGGGACTGCTGCCCCTTTAAGAGAATGGCAAAGCACAGGTCTGAGGGCTGGGCTAGGCTGTGACTGGCGGCTGAATGAAACAGCTGGATGGCGTTGGCAGAGCTTTGGTACAAGCCTGAGCTGAATACTGAGTAGAGTGGGAAATGGTTCTGTCCCTTTAAGAGCCAGTGACTGAAAGGCTAGCTCCACCTACTCTGGGAATATAAAGGAAAGCCAAGCCAGGGGGTGCTCAGTCAGTGCTGGACTCTGCAGAGAGCTGGGCTATAGCAAGAGCCTTATCCAGGGTCCTGAACCCAGGCTGGGCATTTTGGAGAAGTCTGGGGCCTGGCTGAAGGGATAATGAACCATGGGAGCCAGAAGATGGACGCCTGGCTCTCTACGCTGTGGCTAAGTGGCCTGAAGCCTAAGAAACTGGGAGAGGCTTGCCTGGCCAAAGGGGAGACTGGGCTTGGGCACCAGGGTCTAAGGTGGGGTGGAGCCTCAGCCCTGAGCACATACGGGCAGGGTCTGTCTCGATATGTATCACGTTGGTGGAGAACTGTGAATGGATACGTTGGAGACTGTAAGGGACGGAGTAGCCAGCCAGAGGCAGGAACCTGGTGGGGGTCTGATCCTGAAGGGGCTTACCCTGGCATGGCCGCGCCCTGCTACACCCTTTCTTCCCGGTAACTAAGCAAAGCCCATGGGACTTCTCCACTTTGTGAACGTCTCCCTGTCTCTTCCTACTACGTTCCCCTCCCCTTTGTCTTTCCTAGACTGCAAGCGCTTCAGGGCAGGGACCCATCTCTAATTAATAATTGCTCAGTGCCAGGTACATTGCTGGAACTATACAAATAATGATGATCATGATCATTAATAAAGAATCTGTTGATTGTATCTTCATGCCCACTGGCCGGTCCCTTTCCAAGGCATGTTTATACCTTTAGGTATCCATCCATAGCACCAAAGCAATGGTATTTTTTTGGTTGATCCAAAATAAACTCTTTGCCTGGATTAAATGTTATTTCAGGAGTTAGATTCCTGGCTTCTAAGGGCAGGGACCTAACAGGGGGAACGTTCTGTACAGGTGGGCATTCAGTTCTGCCTTCAATGTGCCTCGACTACAAGGGAAGCCCTGCCGACTGGAGATCAGCATTTGTTTATTCAGCAATTACAGGCACAGGGAGAAAATTATTTCCATCCTCCAAGATGCTTCGCTCCCCTTCCCGCTTAAAGCCTAGGTACCTGGCAGGCTAATGGGGCCTGCAGGTTGTTGCAATGCAGTCCATCGCCGGTAGCAGCAGCAGGAGGAGAATGGGACGTGCAGAACTGGCAGAATTTCCATGCTGGTTGATTGCAAACAAGCGGTAATTTCTTGCTGTCTCTGTGAAATGCTCATACAGAGATGAGATGGGAGTCAGGACCCGGCTCTTGCTTTTAAATGCCTGAAGATTTAAATGCAAATTCTATAGAGCTCCAGATGAGGCATCAAGGTTGCTTGGCTTGACCAGTTAAGCACACACTCAATAAAATAATGTGGCCTGTTGAGTTGCAAGGGCCAAGCACCTCGACCCTTTTGCTACTGACTCACTAGACCAGAGATGGGGAACCTCGGGCCCAGGGGGTAGGGGATGGTTTGGGGCTCTTTCCAGTTCCCTTTTCTAGCCCCGGTTCCGGTTCCTTCTCCCAAGCACCGAGTGTGCTCAGGGGACGGGAGCGGAGAGGAGGGCATGGACACAAGAATGGGAGAAAGACCCGTGATCTGGACCCTCCCGAGTGCACCCCATCACCCCCAACTTCGCCATGGCCCTTGGAGCTTCTGCTCATTTTCTGGGTGGCTCCCGGGAGGAAACGGGCTCCCCCGCCCCTGCTCGAGGCCAGTAGCTAGGAACTTTTGGGGAACAAGCCGACCGCTGTCAACCTCTCGCTGGGTCCCTGCTGGAGATGACCATGACCGGACATTCGGCCATTGCAGACGGCCCGTTGGCATCGAAGCCGTCTCTGGAATAGTGGGTGTGGCCAACACATGCAAATGCTGACCATCCCCTTTCACTTCTCCACCCTGGAAAGGACTGTGGCACCAGCAGCTTCCCTGTGGTCTGAGCCAGTTCTACAGAGCAGGCTGCAGATGTCCAGTGTGCTTGACAGTCCAGGAAGCGAGACCATCCTGGGTGCTGAGCTGGAGAGGCATTTCCAATGAATGAAGCCTGGTTCCTGGCACAGCTCTCTCTGCCCTCTTCCATCAGTGCCAGCTCCAGGCTGTTTCACTTCCCTTGGGAACTGGCAGGGGCTGAGCTCGGAAAGAATGAAATCTGATCTCATCGCCTGGGCTGGTCTAATGCGCTCTTTATTACGCAGGGTATAGATTCCAAAAAAGGGAACGCGGCGCTATTAATGAGTCCATCTGCCTGACACGGGCGTATTGTTAGCAAGTGGTGTGCGCTGCGGGAAGAGTGGGGATTGTTTATGACAAAGCATCAATTATTTACAGCCGCAGAGCCATGTGGAGAGCAATTGGCTTTCATTGGAAAAGTTCCTCCACCTGTGCACACCCATCCAACCCAAAGGGGCTGATCTGGGGGGACAAATCGTTATCGTGGAGTGGCTCGTTGTGACCCGGGGGGGAGCTGCTGCTATCGTGTTTAACTGCTGGCTATTGCCTCTGGGGCAGATGGGAATTCCAAACAGATCTGGGCAAAACATTCGGTTCTGCTCGATGCAGGTCTTAACCGTGAACTTTTCACCTTGGTCGTGCATGCGTGAGTGCACCAGGCACATTCCCAGATAGCGCTTTGGGAACAGGCTCTTCCTCCTAAGGGCATGCGCCAAGGAACAGCCTGGAATCAATTCTCCTCTTGCTCCCAAGCTATCGTTGACCTCAGGGACCGGACACCGCATGGGTGCAAATGAGGGCAGAATCTGCTGTCTCTGCTACCGAGAATTTGTTGGGAAAGAGTCTGCTTCAACACACAGGCAGCCACTCCCCCCATCCTTTCCCCGCTGAGTGGAATTAGGAGCCAATATTTCTTTTGCTCCAAATAGATCAGCTGCTCTTATTGCTAGATATTGTCACAGATCAACTCCCAGCCATCGAAATGAACCCCTTCTCATCAGCTTCACTGCTCCGGCCTTTCCTCAATTACATTCGCTCTGTCGTTACCTTCCTGGTACTAACTCACATCGCTTTGTAGGTCCCTCTAGTCTAATCATTTCAGATTTGCAGCCTCCCTGAACGCAGGAAAGAGGAGAGACCGTTCAGCTGAGAAAGGACATGACCAAAGAGGAGAGATGGGATAGAAGCCTACAACAGCGTTGGACTGGGCAGAACTCCTGAGCCCAGAAGTCACACACCAGACTGTTCATATCGCCGAGAGCCACAAGACACTTTACACGGATATATATTATCTAAAACAAAAAACAAAGGTTTCAAAAAACATTAAAGGCACAACCATTTCCGACACAAAAAAAACTTTCCTTTTCAAAACCATTTCACAAAATACATTTCCCCCTAAGTTAAACTCCAAAAGACATGAAAATCAATTAAATTCCAATTAAAAGAACATTTAACAACATACAACAATTAAAATGCCAACAAGTATGGAAATTATTTCCAGATTTTCTATCTATATTCCATAATTTACCATCAACATTCAGGGAGGATATATACTTATTTATTACCATACATACTTCCTCTTCTTACTATTTACCACTAAACTATCACATCATTTATTTATTATCATAGGTCGCCTACGAAAAAAATTTCAAAGTGCCTTAACTCTGTCCTTTTGCTCAGAATTGCTTTGTATACAACTGATTGTATGAAGTTGTCTACACTCACATTGTGAACATTTCATTATATAAACTGTGTATCATTCTATAATCTGGAAATAATTTCCATGCTTTTTGGCATTTAATTTTTGTTATGTATTTGTTAAATGTTTTTTTAAATGGAAATTTTAATTAATGTTCATGGATTTTTTTAGTTTAAGTTAGTGGGAAATGTATTTTGTGAAATGGTTTTGAAAAGGAAAGGTTTTTTTGTGTTGGAAACAATTGTGCCTCTAATGTTTTTTGAAACCTTTAGGTTTTTTTGGTTTAGATACAAAATTTTGGTTTTGGGGTGGAGTGGGGTTCATGAATCTGGGCCCTGGATTCAGTTTCTTCCCCCGTCCCCAAGTACTGAAAAACCAAGGTCACAGTAAGAGAGCAGAGATGAGGGCATGTCATGCACAGAATGTTTGGGAACGGGTTAGGGCCCAGGTTAGGGGTCGGGTTGGGAAGTTGTGGGGGTCACAAGGAGGGGCAGGGGTGGGATTAGGAAGCTGCGGGGGTGGGGGTCGCAAAGAGGGGCGGTGATGCGGAGGTTGGGTTAGGAACCTGTGGGGGTCACGAAGAGGGGCAGGGTGGGGTTAGGGGTTGGGAAGTTGTGTGTTCAGCCATTGGCTTTCCTCTTAAGGCCTGCGCTGCCGCTGCATCTTGCTGGTCCTGCCGCTGCCGCGTACCTCGAGTTCCATCACTGTTTCCCTGGGGGCACTTGTTGCTGGGGCTGAGGTGGCCCGTGACAGGTAGGAGCAGGGTGCAGGGGTCGGGTTAGGGGTCGGGAAGTTGTGGAGGGGGGTTGTGAGGAGTTTGGGGGGTGGGAAGCGAACCAGAGGGTTGGGAAGGACAGTTTGGGGGGCAGAGAAGCAGATTGGGGGGGTTGAGGTGACAGTTTGGGGGGCAGTGAAGCAGACCGGGGGCTTGGGGGTGCAGTTGAGGCTGTAACGGAGACTGGGATGAGGCAGTGACACCATGGCTGCAGTGGCGGGGGGTGGGGGCTGGCTGGCTCTCGGGAGCCTGAATGGAGGCCAGTTGTGGCGGCGGCGGCACGGTGGGACAATGGGGGGAAACCGCAGCAGAGGAGTGGGAGGGAGTGGGAAGTGCTGCTCCTCTCCCTTCTCCTCATTCACCAACGCTGCTGAAACTCTCTGCCGGGCCTGCCCATGTGCCCAGAATCATGGGGACTGTGCATGCGCAAGCCAGTGGAATGGATTTTTTAATCTTTAATATCTGGGTTTGGGCTGCATGAAACACTCTCAGACTCTAGCAGCACTTGATGTCAGTCTCAGACTACAAGGCTGTGAAGTCTGGAGGCTCAACTCATCGGGGGCGAGGAGTTAGCCATGGTTCAAAATCGTCGGGATGCTGTGCATTTTGACCACCGGTAATTAACTTTTAAACAGTGATACCTTTTGATGTCTTGGCTGGATCTTCTTCAGACTTTGCAAGTATGACAATCCCCACAAATATAAGTCATGGATACATTTTCAGAAGTGTAGGTCAAGCGGTTTCCTCAATATTGGGGTTTCAGCAGTCCCCTGTTTATAATGGAGAGCGGTTGTGCCTTTAACTTCCTTACAGCGGTAATGTAGCTCCCAAATCTTAACAAGAAGGGCTATGCATTCAGCTTTTGATAAAACACAAATAAATGGGGGGAAAGTCCTTTTGGAGTTCCATAATTAAACCACAAATACTAGGGTTGTGTATTCAAGTTGCAAGTGAACCCAAAATTTCCTGGAAAACATGATAGCCGAGGTTTCAAACTGGGTGCTGCTCTCTGACTCGCAGCTTGGGAGCCTGTACTGAGCAGGGTTGCTGCTGTCTCAGAACTGCAGTCTCCAGCGCCACAGCCCAGTGGAGAAAGGTGAATCCCCAAGACAGCGACTCCCCCTAGCAAGTTACACCCCTGAGCCAGCCACATATCCCAATCCCCACTAGTGTCTCCCTTTTTAAATGGGTAGCAGGCTTAGCAGCAGTTTTTACTGTGTTTTTCTTCCCTTATCAGCCTGTCAAACTGGCAGAGCCTCACTGCGATTCTGTGCCAAAGTAGCCCATACTCAGCAATGGGAAAATGCAGTGAATACAGGCAAATACACAAATACAAATGAAAGACAAATACCCATACCTGGTCCCGTGCACAGCCCTATTAATAAGTAAAATAAATGCCTGGCAAACTTGATCGATTTGGGCTTTCTAAGCCATTACAATCACTGGCAGTAACTATCGCCTTTTCACTTCAACTGATAGGTACTGCCAGTGCCATTGCCTTTAAGAGGTTTGTTAACTCCCTCTTCCTGACCTAGTATGTCTTATAGATATTCACCTTGTTTTTAAATGCTAATGACCCCATTCTTCTCTAATGGTTGCAGTCTACCTTTGCCTTGTAGCCTGTTTCTTTCTTATTCATATGTCAATGCCACCACCTTCCCCAATATGTCTCTTTCATACCTGTTGTGCAGCGCTCCGCTTTAGTTCCGACTTGCCCATTGCCCAAGGAAGAGTCCTGTGTGGCTCAAAAGCTCGCCAACCCTCACTAACGGAAGTTGCTCCAATAAGCGAGATCTGGACTGTTTTGTCTCCATCTCAAACCTGTATGTTATAAAAAACAGAAGAGTTTTAAAATCAACATTTGATGTTGTTGATTAAAGAACTTTTGAAAATGGAATTCCTCATTTGAAAAGTGAATGAATTGGAGTTTATAGAATCGTAGGGTTGGAAGGGGCCTCCGAGGTCATGTAGTCCAACCCCCTGCTCAGTGCAGGAAATCTACCGCATCCCTGACAGACGGGCCGTCCAGCCTCTGTTTGAAAAATCTCCAGTGAAGGAGATCCCACCACCGCCCTAGGCAGTGTCTGTTCCGCTGTCTTACCATTAGGAAGTTCTTCCTAACGTTTACCTGAAATCTGCTTTCTTGTAGTTTGACCCAGTTATTTTCAGCCTTGCCTTCAGAGCAAGAGAGAACAAGTCTTTGACATCCTCTCTGTGACAGCCCTTCAGATAGTTGAAGACGGCGATCATGTCCCCCCTTAGTCTTCTGTTCTCCAGGCTAAACATACCCAGTTCCTCCAACCTTTCCTCACAGGACTTGGTTTCCAGACCCCTGACCCTCTTGGTTGCCCTCCTCTGAACCCGTTCCAATTTGTCAATGTCCTTCTTAAAGTGCGGTGCCCAGAACTGGTCGCAGTACTTCAGACATTAACACGATGTGAGCTGGGGAGCTTAAAAAGAAAGGGGTGGTTTTCTTTCCCCTATCACAATGTTCCAATTCTCCCCAAAGGGACTGTCTGTCTTGCCAGAACAAAAGCCACGTTTTTACACTTTCACTTTTGCAGCTTCCTCCAGTGGACACCAGCAGGGAAGGTGCTGACTGTCTACTGGTTAGGGCCTTCATTCCCAGAGCAGGGCCGGCTGGTGCACCACAGCTTCTGCCGTGTCCTGGTGACGGAGTGGCCCCCATGGCCCTCAGGAGGCTCTGCTGGTAGCAGCAGTGGAAATGTCAGCTTCAGCGTTGTCCTAGGCCGGAAGCCAGACTCTGGCCGTGGTAAAAAGCACTAGGCTACAAGAGAAAGCATTCAAGCACTTAAAGGGCAAATCGGGGCAAGACAAATGTCATGAAGCCAAAACTGCTTGTATAAGATCGATGAAAGATTTTTTTATTTATTTTTCTAAACTTACATGCCGCCCCCTCCTGCCTCAGGCATCTTGGGGCGGCTCACAGCTTTAAAAAACATATTAAAATATACAATAATGAACAGCAATTAAAAGAATATAAAACCCATCCCCACTACCCCACTCATCTCCTTCAGGAAAGGCCCGGCGGAACAGCTAGCTCTTACACAGTCTGTGAACAGAGGGGAGGTCGGTAATCAAGTGGATCGCCAATGGGAGGGAGTTCCACGGAGAATGCCCTCCTCATGGTGGACACCCGGGGGACCCCAAGGAGGACGCCCCCAGCCGAGCGCAGGGGCCGATCCAGGACCCAGAGAGTGAGGCAGTCCCACAGGTAGGTGGGGCCCAAACTGTTTAGGGCTTTAAAGGTCAGCACCAACATCTTGAATTGGGCCCGGAAAACTATCGGCAGCCAGCGCAGAGAGGGGAGCAACGGTGTAATGTGCTCGCATCGGCCCATCCCGGTCAAGAGATGGACCGCCGCATTCTGCACCAGCTGCAGCTTCCGAACCAGCCCCAAGGGGAGCCCCACGTAGAGTAGTCCAGTAGTCCAGTCTCGAGGTAATAAAAGCATGGATGATTGTGGCCAGGTCCGAGTTCGAGACATACGGCCCAAGTCGACGCACCAGATGTAACTGGCAAAATGTCCCCTTCGCCACAGCCGCCACCTGGACATCCAGGCAGAGCTGCAGGTCCAGGAGCAACCCCAGACTCCGGACCTGCGAAACCAGGGGAGGACGGACCCCCCAGCCTTCCCCACAACCATCGTCTTGTCAGGATTTAGTCTCAGGCGGCTTGCCCTCATCCAATCCCCCACAGCTGACAGTCACCGGGTGAGCACGGAGACTGAGTCGGAGGAAAATGAGAGAGACAGCTGGATGTCATCAGCATATTGATGACACCTCACCTCAAACTCCCTGACAACCTCCCCCACAGGCTGCTTGTACACATTGAACAAGAGAGGGGATTATTATTATTATTATTATAAACATTTGTATAGCACCAGTTGTGGAACCTGGTGCTGTACAGAGAACAGAAATAGATGCGGTCCCTGCCTGTGGCTTACAATCTAACAGACAAGGAGGGGGAGACAGGGAGAGGGGACAGCGGGAGAGACAGGGGAGAAGACAAACAAACATTCAGGCGGATGCGAAGTCTCCGGTGCGTGTACTTGGCTTGGTTACAATCAGGTTGGTTGCAGCAGTCAGCAGAGGAGGGCAGACAGTAGGTATATGGGGAAACAACTAGCAGGCATTGGGAAAGGCGGCGAGGAAAAGGTGGGTCTTGAGGAGGGATTTGAAGGAGCGGAGGGAGGGCAAGGCGGATGTGGGCAGGGAGGGAGTTCCAGGCATGGGGGGCAGCGAGGGAGAAGGGACGAAGGCGGTTGGGTGAGCAGGAGAAACGAGGGAGAGCGAGGGAGGGGACAGAGGAAGAGCGGAGAGCGCGCGCAGGAGTGCGTAGGGCGATTAGGTCCGAGAGGTAAGGGGGAGCTTGGTCATGGAGCGATTTGAACGTGAAAACCAGGAGTTTGAACAGGATACGTTC
>QEPC01014492.1:5326659-5349567 GCA_003113815.1 Sphenodon punctatus | reverse complement strand
CCCCCATCTCCTTCCAGCCCCCCGTCTACCCCCCAACCCCCACCCCATACTCCCATCTCCTTCCAGACCATCTACCCCTGACTCCCACCCCATCACCTTCCAGACCCTCGTGTGGGGCAGCATCCAAGTTAAAAACTAGTACCTCCAGACAGGCGTCCTCAGCCAACCGCAGAGGCCGCGATGGGACATGGTAGGCCAGGGGATCTGCTGGGTCCCAAGCCGTTTGGGGCTTTAAAGGTCAAAACCGGCACCTTGAATTGTGCCTTGAAGCCAGGAGGTAATTAGTGGAGATTTCGGAGCACCGGTGTCATTTACTCCTGACGACCTGTCCCCGTAAAGGCCGCGCAAATCTGCACCAGCAGCAGCATCCGAACGGTCTTCAAGGGCAGCCCCAGGTAGAGTGCGTTGCAGTAGTCTGGCCTGGAGGTGATGAAGGCATGGATGATGGTTGTCATGATACTGACATGGAGTAGAATCCGTAGCAGTGCAAAGGCATTGCTGCAGGACAAGGTGAACACAGACTACATAAAACACGGGGCATCGGCAAAGGGAATAAGTTATGGGCTGTTTCTCAAACTGCCTTGTGATTGAGGTGCCCGTTGTAGAAACAGCCCGTGCAGGTGAAGCACTTGCATTTCTCAGTGCAGCTTTCAGCGTTTGCACCTGCCTGCCTGCCTGTCTATCCTAGTTTCTTCCACGGTGCCCCCTGCAATAACATGAAGGCCTTGCGCGCCTTACGGTATGCGTTCATACAACACCCCTGTGAGGCGGAAAAGGGCTCTTTCCTGTTTTACAGACGGGATCTGAGGTTCAGGGAGACTGAGCAACTGGCCTGGGATCGCTGAGAGAGTTAGCAGCAGAGGCCCTGATCCCCTGGTCCGCAGATCCCCACGCACAGGCTGCACACGCACGGCACAATGTGCCGGTAATGTGGATCCGCAGACCATCGGATCAGGACCAGAGTCAGGAATTGGCCTCGGGTCTCCCAAGTCCAAGCATCCTCACTCTGGACCAGCTTTCTCTTAGGGCTTGTTTGCACAAGGAGAGAAAATGAGTCAAGGGTACTTTACCCTCTTCCTCCAGCCCCATGGCCACCTGGAAATTCTCCGCCGATGTAACCCAGCCCCCCAAAGTTGGACTAACTGATCTCGGACGGGGCGTGTGTGTAGCTCCTGAATACCAGCCTAGCTGTATCCCTAGACGGCAGGGAGTGTGGCTCATTTGTCACTGTAATAATACCCACAATTTCAAGTAGCGTGACGAGTGCCAGATGAGCTACCAGAGTACTGATCGGGGGTCTGATTGCCCCCAAAATACTGAGTATCACCGTTTTACCAATGGGTACCCATTGCCGTTACCGTTTTACCAATGGGTACCCATTGCCGTTACCGTTTTACCAATGGGTACCCATTGCCGTTACCGTTTTACCAATGGGTACCCATTGGTAAAACAGTAACTTGCTCCAGGAATCGGGACGGAAGGACAAAAGCTCAATACCAGAAGTCGGGCAACCAGGATTAAAAACCCCAGTAAATCAATCCATCGCGTAGTCCGTCAAGCACTAATTGAATACTGACTAGTATCCTATGTTACTAATTTCAACAGGTGCTCCCTGTTTTTGTGGGTCCTTGTTGCAGCTTCCCCCCTTGATCTAAACAAGGGTAGTTCACCCCAGGGTAAGCAAAAAGACTGTGGGGGAAAGCGCCGCAGTGTCGTCGCCACCCCCCCTCCCGTGAGAACAAGCACTCGGCGGTAACAAGTTTGCTGCCCGGTCGGGTGGCCAGTGATGGTGTTCGACGTAGCAGATAGTTAGCTAGCCCTGGGTCAGCTCTGAAAAGTAAAATGTCTCAAAACCGTTGCTTTCATTTCTCAGCTGATCTGCTCCTGCGTTTATTTGGTTGTAGCTGCGGACTTTGCGGAGAAGCAGAAGCCTTTGCTTCTGTGACGCTGCTACGAATGTGAGCGAGAGGCTACTCTGCACGTGTTGGGGGCAGAAATGTTGTTTTCAGGGTTGTTAAACAGATACCTGCTTTGCTGACCTGTCATAGGAGCCTCCTTACCAGCAACCGGGAAGAGCTCCACTGTGGAGTCTGGGAGCCTCCTCCCACCTGCAGCACTGGATCCCAGCCTGGGGGCCGCTGGCCAGCTTCCGATGGTTTTGATGAGCTGGGCCAGTGGGGGCTTTTTACAGCCTTGTTTATTGGGCATGGCAGATGAGCCCGCTTTGACTTTCACAGCCTGAGCGGAGTCTGCAGAGCTGGCAACAAGAAAATGCTTCATAAAAGTTGTAAACGGAGAAGATTAGTTCGGGAAATGACAGAGACAACAATCCTGGCATGCGATGAGGCCACCTTTTAAAGTGGCTTCTCGGAACTGGATTCTAGACAGGTCCGTCTGTGGCCGTCCTCAACCTGGTGTCCAGCAGCGCGTTCTACCTCATGACTTGACACCTGCCCCCCATGTTGTAGACGCTCTCATCCTCTTCCCCAAGGGCAGATGGTGCATGTGGGGGTCAGCTTGCTGGGTAAGGGGTTTCTCTTTCTTGAGGGGCTTGTTTTTGCATACTGCTAAGTGTGTGCGTGTGTGTGTGTGAGTGAGGACAAGATGGATTAAGTCTGCCAAGCATTTGGAGTGAAAGGTGGGGAGCTTTATGAGGGCTCCCAGCTCCTCTGGGAATTCCTACCATAGTCACGGGCCGGTCCTTGAGAAGGTTCTTTCTCCTGCAGGGATGAGCTTTGCCCCAGGCCTGGATGGTTCTGTTGTGTCTGAGGGGGAAAAGGTGTCCGTACCTGGGGCTGTGGGCAATCTTAAAAAGAGATCCTGCTCCCAGCCCATTGAGTGCCTTAAAACTAAGGCCTGATATCCGTACCACAGAAGCGGCTAGTTAGATGTTGCATTCGCCCAGCAGGGGGGAGTGGTGACGTTTCCATATGAAAATTCTTACCGACAGACTGTCTTTCTGTTTTCAGACAAAGTAATGGTTTGCTTTGGAAACATGTTTATTGAGCTGCCAAAAGCAAAGACCAAGGAAATGATGCAAAAAGGTAAGACAGGCTTCTAAAACTGGCATGGAAAATTGTGATAGAGTTGGGGTGTGGGTGGCTTCCTTCTGTCCCCCTTCCTGACCGGCCGCAACCCAGTTTCCCCACTGAGTCTCCACTGACCACAGCTCTCTCCAGAACTGTCCCAGTCTGTAAAGAAGTAACTGTCCTGTCACCCGAGTCCCTGGAAGTTCCCAGTCACAGAACCTGTATTAAGGTTCACCCAGGTATCTAACCTGGGATGTCCCCACACCTGTGTTATCCAATGCCAGTATCACAAGCGCACCAAAGCTTGCTTAAAAGAATTTTGTATTTGTAAAGTCAGATTGGTTACAAGACAACATTGATTCAAGAGTGCAAGTCTTAACAAAAGAATTCAAAAGTAACACAGCACTAGATTCACTAGAAATCCCCTAACATCTCACCCCGCTTACAAGTTCATGTTACCCAGCTAGATGAAATTTTAATTCATCTTTTTTGATGCTTCTCAGTCTGCCTCAGCTGGGTCTCTCTGAAATGTTTCCCTTTGGTTTCTCATTGTCCCCTTAAATACTTTCTCAGTGGCTCCCAGATCTCCCCTCTTTCTGTTTATGGGACCATTCACTCAGTCTCTGGAAGCTACTGGTAGCTCAGGTATCCTCCGTTAACACTTCATCAATGTTATAATTGTCTTCCCTTCCCATCCTAACTTCTGCTTAACTGATTTTGGGCTCGCATTCTATTTTCTACTTTCCAAACTTAACTTTTCTTTATATTGTCCCCTTGTACAAATTTTCACCTTGGTGCACTCAGTGTTTCTAGACAACTCTACCAACACCAAACTTGCCACGTTTTGTACAAATGTATTGTTCGTTCACGTGAAAACCACAACACAGGTGTTTTGTTTTCATAAACCCTGTCACAAAAGTAACCAAGAATTCATCTGCTAAGGGGGTTGGAGAGACAGTCGTTCAGATAATATCTTTTATTGGACCAACTTGTGTTGGTGAGGGGATGCAAGCTTTTGCCCCAGACGGTGTAGATGAAGACCACGCTGTTTGCATACATGTGGAGACTGTCTTGAATGCCAAGTGCTACATGCACACAGCTCAATGGCTTGGCTTGTTCTGAAGTTGGGCTGGAGTTTTCAATGAGCCTACCTGGACTCCAGAACCTCGATGAGTTCATTATACTTTTCCTGGAAGAAAGTCTCTGGTGGGAGAATATGTTCTGGGAATAGAGGAACTGGGACTTTGTTATGTCTGGCAGAGTAAATGTAGAAAGCTTTGAACTTGGAGATTCAAGGAGAAAGCTCTAGGAAGAGTCCTGTCCTGGTCTCCCCCCCAACCTTTTAAGGTTCAAATCAGAATACAAAACCGGGAGTGACTGAGGGGTTTGGTCCTGGGTGCTGGCTCTCTGGAATGTGTCACTAGCTGCCTTCATCTTTCTTCAGATAAAGAAAACTTAGATGAGGAAATAGCCAAACTTCGGAAAGATCTGAGGGTGAAGGTCAACCATCTCTATGAAGCGCAAGGTATTTGTCAAAGGGGATAGAAGGAACCCAGTCCTCTCCTGGTTTTGGTGGGGAGCACAGAGGCTTTGTGGGGCTCAAAGAGGCCCCCACAAACCCATGAACGATGTGTGTTTCTAGAATAACTGCCCACCCACCCTCTTCCCTTGAGCACGTGTCTGGGAAACACCCAGATTATGGAAGAACACGTTAGAGGGTATTAATAAATGGCACAATGTCAATAGCCAGCCACAAATGGGTGTCTGCTGGGCCATTGAATAGGTGGAAGCAGACCGGGAACACGTGTTCCTGGTTTGTGTCCGCCATAAGGCGTCGTCGTCAAGATCGAAGAGGACGCCGTGGGTACAGTCTAGTGGGGGGCGACGGCTGGGGAAGGCTCCTCCTGTGGCCATGAATCCTCCCCCCCTTTAGATCCTTGCTCTTTTCCCCGTGGGAAGGAGAAGAATGAGGACCGCAGCCCGCACGGAGGCTCAGCGTGCTGGCCGCCAGCCCGTCGGCTCCTCGCTCAGGAAGAGCCCAGCTGGGCTGGCGTCTGGTGCGCCAAGCCTCCTTCCTGCCACCCAGCCACTCGGGCAAGGTGGCAGGAAAGTGGCTCAGTGCTCCAGTCCTCTGCCTGCTTGGCTAGGAGCTGAGCGGGAAGGAGACTGGGGCTAGTCCTGTGTGCGGGTCTGTGAGTGTCCTGGGACGCTTGCCGACATCCATCTGTTGGGGGCTGACAACCACAGGATGTTGCTGACACTTGCAGGGCCATCTAAATCCACCCAGAAATGTTGGCCATTCTCGATTGCTGGAGCAGAGAGTCGTATCCTGACTTACCAGAGAGCCAACGTAGGAATCCCTTCTCTCAGTGACAGCTCTTCAGAGAGTCCCTTCCAACAGCAGCTGGATAGGGTGTGTCGAAGCAAAACGCTGATTTCCTGACTCTTTCTTTCACAGGTAAACCTGACCTGAAAGGGTTTAACCTGAATCCCATGGCCCCTGAGGAAATGAGATTCATCCATAAGGTCCTGGAGGGCTGAGGCAGCATCATTGCATCCTTTCAGACTCCTGGAGCTCAGTGGAAATCAGTAGCCATTTCCCCAAGTTTCCTGGGAAGACGTCTCTAATCCCAGGCGCTCTCGGGGAGCATGTTTCCTGGGCAGCGGCCGCATGGCTTTGGAATTCAAACTGCAATCTTCTGTGGGCGAAGAAGCCCAGCACCCACTGGTGACCGAGGACTGGACTGAGCTACTATGCAGGGACCTGGCAATGCTCTAACAGTTGCCCTTTCATGGCACAGGATAACGAGCCGCAGGGGCTGGGAGTGGGATGATTAAAAGCGGAGAACAGCACATTCCTAAACGAGCACGTGGCTTTTATGTAAAAGCTTCTGTAACTCGACTCAACGGCTAGTTCTTTCCAGTTGCGGGAAACGGAGTAGAAGGAAAAGACCTGGGAGGTCGTACTCCCTCAAGGTCATCAATGTAGGAGCGATCGGAACTGTGCTCGTGTGGCAGTAAACGAAAACAATCGACTGCAGGAATCTGTGCGTGGGGAGAGGGTTAAGCAGCCGGGTTCCCGTTAAGCTGAAGAGGAAGTGTTTATCAGAGCTTAGATCCATTGCTTGAACTGGCATGTGTCTGCTCTGATAAACTTTGTCTAGGAAGCTCTAGCGATCCCTGCAACCAAGACTCCAGATCTTGCTCCGCTGTGCGGATAGCTCGGAGAGCAGGTGAATGTTTTGTGTGTTGGGTGTAGAGCAAACGCCGCAAAGGCGATCATTTTGGGAGCTTCCCGTCCCCTGTGCTAGGGGTTAGCTAGGCGCTTCCTACGTCTCCTCTGCTTAGCCCGTCCAGCATGGACATTCAGGCCCGGCCTTAGGAATTGCGGCGCCTTTGTTGCTGGAGGGCCTAGGGGCATTCCCTGGCTCAGGGGGCACTCCGCAGCTTGGTCTGGGGGTGCTACCCGGGCCTGGGCTCAGGGATGGGCGGAAGGGATGCTCCCCTCTGCCCATCCCCAAGCCCAGCCATTTTCCCTCACCCCATCCCTGGGTCGGGCGGGCGCCCATCTGCCTCCGCGCTTGCCGCCACTGGAAGTTGCCAGGGAGTGAGGGAGAGGCGGGGCCTCCGCCTTTCTCTCACTCCCTGGCCCCCTCGGCTGCCTGTCTCGGACTCGGCCAGGGAGCGAGAGAGAGGTAGAGGCCCCGCCTCTTCCTCATTCCCTGGCCAAGACAGGCAGTGGCCGGGACCTGGGGGCCCCCGTCCCAGAAGCGGGGCCCGGGGCAGCTGGCCCTGTTACCATTTCTGCACAACAGAACGGTTTGGGTGAAAACAAGCAGCACGATAACCAGGGATGTGAGTTGTGAGGATGTGTGTTACGCTCACCCACATCCCGTTTGTTAGGTTTAACACACCTCCTCACAACTCCATCCCAGGCTCCACCCCAGCTCCTTGTCAGTCACCTGCGTTGGGCTGAGAACCTATGCAACCGCATTCCCAAACCCCAGCCCGCTCTTCTGTCCCCAGCTGCCCAGCCCAAGATGCAAGAGGAGTGGAGAGGAAGGCAGGGACCATGGTAGAGTGTCCCCCCACGACCGACCACTGCCTCCAGCTGCTCCGCTTCCCCCTTTTGGCCGCCACACTGTGCGCCCCACATGGGCCTGGCTTAGCCCGGATCAGCCTGTACAGCGTTCCCCGCATTTCTCGACTGAGCCCCATGCGTGGGCACGCAGTGGGGAAACGCGGAGGTAAGTTCTCCACCTAACAAACAGCCAGGTGAACATCCATGCCTGGGTGGCTATTGTGCTGTTTGCTTTCACCCTTAGTCTTGTTACTTAACTCGGTAGTTGACTGCCAGTTAACTTGAGTTAGCTAATGTGCCTGGACACTGAAAACGTTTGGAGTTTGCTCGAGGACGGGGTTTTCCAGCCTGCTGTTTACAGACTACTGCTGGCCGGGAAGGCCGTGGTAAGGAGTCTGCAGCTGGTACGTGGAATCAGCTGTGGCTTCTACAAAGGAGATTTGGTTCCTGCTAGGGCCACATTGGGGGGGAATGCCTGCAGCAACCAAAATGTGTGCATCGTACAAACCTACGTGCTACGCTCAGACCAGTGGGCCAGCATCCTGTCTCCAACAGTGGGCACCTGTGGTCACTTCAGAGAAGTAGCCAACAATGGAACGAATCATTCCAGCTCCCGATAGACAGAGGGGACATTCCCCCGACCACCTGACTAATATTTGGCCACGTGACCAACCCCTCCTGTTAAGAATGTATCCAATCCTTTTTAAAAACCTCCTTATACTATCAGCCATCACAGCTTCCTCCGGCAACAAGTTCCACAAGTTAACTGTATACTGAGTGGGAAAAGTACCTTCCTTCTGTAAGTTTGAAATCTACTTTAATTTCGTTCGAGTTAGGCCCTATGAAATGTCATACTTTGCTCATCCTCCAGCTGCCACACCCCAAGAGCTGGCTGCAGGGAGACGGGGGCCAAAACCACCCACTTCAGCCTGCCTGTGCTGCCGGCGTCTGGCTGTCTCTGGCAAGTGCATGGGAGTCCAAGGAAGATCATGGGGACTCTCAGTAGCGGCTGGGTCTACTCCAAAGAGGTTGGAACTCACTGAGTTAGTCAGCCAGTGTGGAGTGTCTCATCCAGCGGTGGGCAACCAGGAATTCCTTGAAGGAGACCTACCAGAATGCAGACAAACTCCTGGTGCCACTGAGGAGTCTGGGTGAAAGCAGACATGATGTTGGCCTGCTGCAGCCCGGGACTCACTGGCACATCTGTTTATACGCCATCAGATGGGAGCCCGGGACTGCCCCAGGGAGGGGAGCTGGATAGCCAGGACTGCATTCTCGGAAAACGTATGAAGACACAGCCTGGGCCAAAAGCCACCAATGCGGGCTAGCATGCCTCTTCGGCCCTGCCGTACCCACTTCGGGGCAGGGACCGCCATGGCTAGGCACCACGGCTGTCCATCATGGTGGGGCGGGATGCTGGGGGCAGGGCATGAGCGGCTGCCTGCATGTTTATTTAACTCCCCACCCTACCTGAGCTGTGTGGGCGGCGGGGCAGCTCTCCGGCCACAGGCACGTTTGTTTGGTGCGATGCCCTGGGCTGTGTGGGCGGCGGGGCAGCTCTCCGGCCACAGGCACGTTTGTTTGGTGCGATGCCCTGGGCTGTGTCGGCTGCGGGGCAGCTCTCCGGCCACAGGCACGTTTGTTTGGTGCGATGCCCTGGGCTGTGTGGGCGGCGGGGCAGCTCTCCGGCCACAGGCACGTTTGTTTGGTGCGATGCCCTGGGCTGTGTCGGCTGCGGGGCAGCTCTCCGGCCACAGGCACGTTTGTTTGGTGCGATGCCCTGGGCTGTGTCGGCTGCGGGGCAGCTCTCCGGCCACAGGCACGTTTGTTTGGTGCGATGCCCTGGGCTGTGTCGGCTGCGGGGCAGCTCTCCGGCCACAGGCACGTTTGTTTGGTGCGATGCCCTGGGCTGTGTCGGCTGCGGGGCAGCTCTCCGGCCACAGGCACGTTTGTTTGGTGCGATGCCCTGGGCTGTGTCGGCTGCGGGGCAGCTCTCCGGCCACAGGCACGTTTGTTTGGTGCGATGCCCTGGGCTGTGTCGGCTGCGGGGCAGCTCTCCGGCCACAGGCACGTTTGTTTGGTGCGATGCCCTGGGCTGTGTCGGCTGCGGGGCAGCTCTCCGGCCACAGGCACGTTTGTTTGGTGCGATGCCCTGGGCTGTGTCGGCTGCGGTGGGCCGGGCCGGGCAGCTGCCAGACCACCTCACCCACACGTCTGTTTTTACTTTGTCTCGTCCACTCCCCTTCAAACCGGGGGTTGTTTTGACAGCACTTTGATCCGCTTCACTCGATTGCTTCAGCAAGTGGTTAGTTTGACTTACCCGGGTGACACGTCCGACTCTGTTTAGCATTCATCTGTCCAAATTGCTGCAAGCAAAGCAAGAGGCTGTCGATTCACCTGTAGTTTTCCAGAGAGTGAAGGCTCTGCCCTAGGTAAGTGTGCGGTGGCACTTTTCCTACCTAGCAAAAGGGTCTGAATTCATTTATGGCAGCTATGTTGCTAAGACAGCTGTAGCTGCGTGGCCACTAACAGGGGCCTTTGGGGTAGCAGGGTTATTCTTAAAAAGCAGCGTGGCGGTGGGTTTTGATACTGAATCTCAGTATCCGATTGGGGGGAGCAAAGCCGCAAAGAGCCTTGAAGGGAAAGTCAAGGAGTTTGTGCTGGACGTGGCTGCGGAGAGGGAACCGGCAGAGGGTTGGGCACGATCGGACACCGAATTTCCAGAGCTGCATTAGGGGATAAATACAGTCCCCCACTTTCTTTAAAAGTTCCAATTTAGCTGAGTGCGCGTCACCCTAGAGCCTGCACTCTACCAAGAAAGCAACTCTGGCCGCAGCCTCTGCAGTGAGGGATGAAACTATTTTATTCTCCTCTTTCCCAATACATTCTCAGTCCAGGTTGGGGGAGAGGAGCGTCTTCCATCACCATCCTGCAGTCCGGCCCCGTTCACAGCCAGAGAACAATGTTCTTGTCACGCCAGTGCCGTCGGCTGAACTCGCCCATGGCTGCGGCCTGCTCTTGTGAGCAACGTATTCATTCTTTACCACCGAGTGCAGCAGCGGAGATGCAAAAACCCTGTGGGGCACGGGGTGGAGCCGTCACGTGAACACTTCTTTTTGCCACTGAGCCGGTACGACTCCCGTGCAAGGGGAAACCCGAAGGAACCAAAAGCTGGGCAGTAGCTGTGTGCTGAGGCAGCAAGACTGCCCCTAGCCCGGAGACAAATGCTAACTGCAGCTGCCTTGGATGAGGAAGAGGGAGCGAGGCGAGTTCCATCTGGGGCAATTTCTCTTGCACTGTTTGTTCTGCATCAGACTTTCTGCTGCATGTGAAGAGGCTTGAGAAGCTGCTTCAGCTGCTTCTTCCTGTTGTTGTTGAAGCCTGGAACAAAAGCATTAAGAAGGTGTTGGGTCGGGCGAGGCCCCTTGGAGGAATGGGAGGGGGGGGAAGGGGATGTAAAGATAATCAGCCGCTTTTAGACAAAGCGGCGCTCCTGTCAGTCACGGTGAAACCGATAGCCAGAGGAAATGCTCCAGGTGTATTTCCCCACCTAGAGTTAGCCTCTCCCTTCTGAAACCAGGCTCACCCCGTTCAGATTGTGCCTTACACTGTCACCGTAGGCTTCCACCAATCCCGCCTGTGTGTGTGTTCACCCTGGCGGTCGTATTCTGCCTTTCTGTGGCCTCATCCATTTGGATGGCTCAGCATTCTGCTGTCCTCCACCTCGCCCACCGCATTGATCGTGCCCGACCCTCGGCCGGTTCCCTCTCCCCAGCCACGTCCAGCACAACCTCCTTGACTTTGACTTCAAGGCTCTTTGTGGCTTTGCTCCCCTCAATCCCCACCACCCCAATCTTTCTGCCCTTGTTGGGTGCTATAGTCTCAGCTGGGAGCTTCCTTCCTCCTCTGCCACCACCCTCACCTGACCCCCCAAACCATGTTTGCCCCTTCTCCCTCACTGCCCCCAGGCTTAGAACTCCCTCCCAGAACATTCATTCTGCTCCTTCCCTCTAGATCCCTTTTGAAAATCTCTCCTATCAGGCTGGCCTTAGCTCCTAACCCCACAGACTGCTCACAGATGCCCCCTCTATTGCCTTTCATTCAGAACCCCCTTCTCCGCAGGAACTAGGCTAAGCACCGACTTTGCAAACGTCACCCGGTCTCTCCTTACGTTCCTCTCCCCCTTGTCTCCGCTCAGTTGTAAACCCCTCATGCCATGGTTATCTTTCGCCTCGATTACTGCAGCCTCCTCCTTGCTGGCCTCCCTCGCTCTCACTTGTCCCCTTATCGCAATCCAAAACTCCGCTGCCAAGGTCATTCACTCTGCCCGTCGCTTCAACCATGTGTAGCCTCTCCTCTCTCCATTGGCTCCCCATTCCTGAACGTATCCTGTTTAAACTCCTGGTTTTCACGTTCAAATCGCTCCACGACCAAGCTCCCCCTTACCTCTCGGACCTAATCTCCCTACGCGCTCCTGCACGCGCTCTTCCTCTGTCCCCTCCCTCACTCTCCCTCGTTTCTCCTGCTCACCTAACCGCCTTCAACCCTTCTCCCTCGCTGCCCCCCATACCTGGAGCTCCCTCCCCACCCACATCCGCCTTGCCCCCTCCCTCCGCTCCTTCAAATCCCTCCTCAAGACCCACCTTTTCCTCATCGCCTTTCCCAATGCCTGCTAGTCGTTCCCCGTACTCTTACTGTCTGCCCTCCTCTGCAGACTGCTGCAACTAACCTGATTGTAACCAAGCCAAGCACACGCACCTGAGACTTCGCATCCGCTTGAATGTTTGTCTTCTCCCGTCTCTCCCACTGTCCCCTCTCCCTGTCTCCCCCTCGTCTTTTAGATTGTAAGCCACAGGCAGGGACCGCGTCTATTTCTATGTTCTGTATGGTGCCAAGTATATGACTGGTGCTATATAAATGTTTATAATAATAATAATTAATAATTAGTACCAGCTACATTGCTGGCACTGGGTAAATACTTAATAACAGGATCCTGCCCTAGTATAAGGGGGTTGGACTAGTTGACTCCTGAAATCCCTTCCAGGCCTAGAATTCTGATTTCCTTTACTCCTGATGGGAAGAGGTCTTAAACTTGTCACGGCACAAAGAGCTGAGAGCCCTGGGTGGGACTCCCTAGTCTGCGTCCAGATACCTAGATGTGTGTTAGCCATGAAGCTGCCGTTCCCTGGCGAATCCACGTTTCCATCCGCCCTGCTGACGGGGCCGTCGTTCCACATCAGGTCAAAGCCCCCAACGCGTTTCTCCTTCCCCGTCAGCCTGCGGTACCAAAAGCAAAGCCCCGGGGACACGTGTGTAATGGTTACTACGCGGGGCCGTTCAATACATTACTGTCTGCGTCTTGGCTGGAAATCTGCGCGTCTCCCAGAGAAAGGCAAAGAGCTCAGCGTTGGGGTGGACAGAGGATCCAGATTATTAATCTCCCAATCCACTTCAACTCCATAACTCAACTGAAAATGACACGCAGCGGTGGAATCTTGAGATGCGTTGAGACGGAAATTGGATGGGAATCTGAACCAGTACCAGCCTATGTTCTGTGGCCATTGAGTCTTGGGCAAACCACCATGAAGGAAACCAAATCAACAACTTCTTGGCCAAACTGGTTTGCCCAAGACTCAATGATTGGGATTTATTTCCACACATGGGCCTGTAACGCCCACCTCCTCCAAAATCAAGACTGTTTAGCTGTGTGCTCCCCCCACACCCCACCCTTGTATTCATCTGGAATAAAACAAATCCCACTGCAGCAGCCAGGAAGGGAAGTGAGCTATAGCTGGAGGCTGGATGCAGAGGAGTTGCCGCTGTCCAACTGCAGAACAAGAAATTCCCCCCTCTGCCTCCCACTGGCTGTGTGTTCAGGGAATGGGAAAGGCTACTGGGTGTATGGGGATGGGGGTTGTCAGTGGGGATGCTGAGGCATGGCTGGGGGAGATGAAAATAGGATGTTTGTGTGTGTCACGTGTCTTTCTTAAAAAAATAATAATACAGAAGTATGAGCCACCCTGAGCCGTCAGCGATAGGGTGGGACATAAATAAAAATAATTATGAATAATGGTCCCAAGAGGCCTGTGTGGGCCCCAGGGACAGGCTTTGAGGCCAATGCAGCACCCCCCTACCCCCCAACTGAGCTGACCACACGAATGGGCTGGCCAAGCCTCTCCCCATTTTACAGCTGATGAGCAGAGGCAGAGAAGGGCCTTGCTTACAACTACCCAGACTCCCAGTTCCAAGTCCAGCACGCTCCCTGCCGGACCCAAGAGAATCTAAAAGGCGGCTGATACGGACTGAGCAGTGACCTGGGAGCCAGCTCCGTTTCCGTTCAAGCTCCTGGCATCCCAGACACGGTGGCCTTGAGCAAGCCCCAACGGCTTGGCCTTTGTGTCCGGTTGTGTGAAAGGGAGGGGGCTCCTGGCCTAGGTCGCAGCGTAAAGGCTGTAAAGCGTCCAGCACCACGACCCTTCCCTGCTGCCGGTCACCCACCTGGCCTCCATGTCCACAATATGCAGCGTGTCCTCGAGCAGGCGGCTCTTGAGCTTGTAGTCTTCCTGGCTACTGGCCGTGAGGGAAGGGGAAGCGTTCACCTCGAGAAGCCAGCTGTGGTGGAAACAGGAGCCATGAATTGGGGGGAGCGCACACCTAAACAGTCCGGCTTGTGAAAGCATCTTTGCGCTGCTGGTGGGGGCAGCACATCTCACCCCAGAGCAATTCCAGTGCACAGCCAGGCTGAGCCCATTGTGAAAGCTCAGTGCTTGTGCTCATCTGGGACAACGCAAATCCCCCTGCAGCAGCCAGGAAGGGAAGTGAGCTACAGCCAGAGTTTGGATGAAACTCCCTTTGAGTTTTTTGGGGGATGGGGGGGGCCAAGTTCTAACTCAGGGGTGCGGGAACCTTTTCCCTCCCGGGGCCACTTTGAAAATTAGTACAAGTTCCAAGGTCCGTGCAGAAGTTGAGGACAGGGTGGGTAAGGAATGCGCTCAGGTAGAGGAGGGTTCAGATCCTGGATCTATCTCCTCCCCTTGTGTGAATGCCTTAATTTCCGCTCTCTTCCTAAGTTTGGTCTTTCGGTGCTTGAGTGTGGAAACCTGACCCAGGAGCTGGGAAGAGGCCACATAAAAACTAGCTGCATTTGGCCCCTGGGCCTGAAGTTCCCCACCAGTTCTAACCCCTTGCTTGGTGTTAGAATGGCTGCGTGTCTTGTCAGCAGCCAATCAATTATCCTGACTCTGCTGTAGGGGGGTCTGGATCTGTGTGTTACTCAAGCACGCTTCATGCAGGAGCTGCGGTTTGGACTGAGGTTATGGGCTGAGGGAGGGGGGGGGACAAGGCTGCAGCTGAGCAGTGCCGTTTATCAGCTTGTTTTAAATAAAGCCGTCCCCAACGATGCGCCCAAGATATGAGTGAGTCTTGTATGTCACTGGAACAACAGCTCCTACACCTAATTGGAGGAAAGGGGAAGCAAAACTGAAAGGACATCTTAGGAGCTGCTGACTCCCATATGACCATAACCACACTCCCTTCCCTGGGGGAAATGAGAACCAGAACAGCAGACGCCCACTCTTCTGCTCACTGTGGATACTCTCAGTTTCGCCTTCCACTTCCCTGTTTGGAGAATGAAGGTTAGCGGTACAATTTGCTGGGATGGCGATGGCTTAAACGTTTAGAAGCAGGATTTCCTGCCTGTGCCATTTCAAAACGTGGGTCTTGTTTTAGTTTTAAGTTGCAAGAAATTTTGTTTCTATAAAAGTCCAAATCTGGAGCCATGTTAAGAGTCTCCCAGATTCCAATCTATGGTCCCCCAACAATGATTAATAAAAGCAGCTCATCCAGGTCTAAACCTGTGCCCACAGCCTGGGCTGCCTCTTGGCCACACTTCACCCTGAGGTGCAGAGGCCCCTGGGTGCATTGAGATGCCTAGGTGAGTTTCTGGGGAAGGGGGGCGATGTAACGGAAGCTGTTAGTACAGCTGTGCCCTCGGCTCCCTCTTGCCAAGCTGCTTAATCCCCCCAGACTGAGCATGCTTGCTAACAGCCCTTACGGCTTGAGGTCCTGGTCCACGAGGATGTCGTAGCCGTAGAGTTCGAAGCAGTGCTTGTCGCTGATGATGACTTTCTGCACGCTCTGCAGGGTCTTGATGAAGATGTTGTCCATCTCTGCAAAGAGCAGCTCCACGACCTCTGCCCCGTGCTTGGCTGTCAGGTACAGGCGGAATTGCTGGATCATCCACTTGCAGCCCTGTGAACACCCCCCCGCCCGCAAAAGCATCCGTGAGACACTGTTTCCATACGGGTTTCCCTTCCTGTCCGAAATCTCATTGCTCGAGATTCTCTGCTGTCACAGAACAAGCACTGAGAAGCAGCAGCTCTCTGCTTGCCTGGCAGCAATTCCCACTCCACCTTCCTCTTTCCATCGGCAAGGAGTCACAAGGGAAACCCTCTAGAACAAGAGGCAGCAAGCTAGGGCTTCAGAGGAAGGAGCAGACTAGTGCAGAGTTCAGTGTTAACCTCCTCTGTGTTCTCCGATTCACAAAGAACATCGGAATCTGGCCACCTTGTTACCACCTTTTCCCTGGCCTTTCCCCTCAGGATTCCCCTCCTCCCACTGTAGCTAAGCTGAGCATGGGCACCTGCAACTTCTCAGCTTCATGGATGCATCCTTGTCTGTCTCTCGGTTCTGTCCAACACAGATTGTAAGCCCCTTGGGGCAGGAACCTATCGCATATCACAACAGTACAGGGCCAAGCACATTGCTGGCATTACATAAATAACTGAGAACAGAGTCGGTACCAGTCTGGGTCAGACCAATGGTCCATCCAGCCCAGCATCCTATCTCAAACAGTGGCCAATCTTGGTTGCTTTGGAGAAGTCCCCAACGGGTCATAACGGAGTGATTCATTCCCTGCCGTTCACTCCCAACCTCCAACAGGAAGAGGTTGCGTCCTCCAAGCCTACTGGGCTAATAGCCATTCATGAACTGATCCTCCAAGAACTTATCCGATCCTTTATTTTAAAAAAGAAAAAACACGAGCTAGAACTACTGGCCTTGGCCACACCCTCTGGCAACAACTTCTACAAGTTCATTGGCACTGGGTGAAAAAACACTCTTTTTATTTGTTGTAAATCTGTTGCCGGTTAGTTTCACAGAGCGTCCCCACAGGATGTACAATTCGTGTTAATTAGTAACAAAAACAAATGAAGCCCCATTCGTTTTTGTGACCGTCACAAAAATGGTTGAATAAGCAAATGATTGTCATTTGCTTTCATCCATTTTTGGTTTATTTATTAAAAATAATTTTAAAATTTTTTAAATCACTGCACATGGGGGGGGGGCGTTCTGTGCAGGCACAGCCCTTTCCCTGCCATTTTGAAAAAGGGGTGGGCAGGTGCAGACCGGTCCAGTGGCCATTTTGCTCAGGTGCAGTTTATTTTTAGTTGTTTTTTTCCCCCTTAATTAAAAATAAAATGACATTTAAAAAGATCTCCGCAGTTATGCAAAATGGCCGCCGGACCAGTCTGTGCATGCGCGCCCTTCCCCAAAATGGTACCGGCAGCATCCGTGCCCTTTAAAAAAGGGCTCTAAATGTGCAGACTGGGGCCGTCCGGTGGCGGCGACTGTTACACACACAGTGTGAATTTCATTTTTTTAAAATTTTGAATAAAACAAAAACAAAAATAATTTTTTCTTTATGAAAACCTGACAATGAAGGGGAGGAGGGTTGTAAATGAAAACTAATAGGAGACCAAAAGGTGTCCCTGCTGCACCCCGTGTCTCTCTCTAGTCCTAGTGCAGAAGACAAACTTCCTAGTGACTCATTCCACCCTGCTCCTGATTTTATAACCTTCTAGCCTCTCCTCTCTGTCGTCTCTTCGCCAAGCTGAAAAGCCCCAACCCATCCAGCCTCTCCTCCTACGGGAGCCCTTCCAGACCCTTGAGCCTTTTTGTTGCCCTTCTCTGCACCTTTTCTAGTTCCGCTGTGTCTTTTCTGAGATGGGGCGACCAGAACGGCTCACACTGCTCCAGATGCGGTCGCACCATTGATTTATAGAGCAGCACTAGGAGATTTTGTGTTTTATTCTCTATCCCTTTCGGAATAATTCCTAACGTTCGGTTTGCCTTTTTGATGGCTGCCGCATAGTAAGTTGAGGATCCTGACTCCTAACTTAGAACCCAGCATCGTGTAGGTCTAGAGTTTGGATGATTTTTCCCTTTGTCAGCATTATTTTTTATTTCCTTTGCCTCAAGTGTAGTCTCCCAGGACAGGGTGCTTAGGGGCCAGATTGTCACTGCCAGGCAGAGAAGGCTGAGCAGCTCAGTGCTTGGCTCTTCGATAAGCACTGCCCAGAAATCCATTCCACTAGGAGCCCCACAGAGCAGCTGGAAGAACACTGGAACATCCACCCACAAATGCACACGCATTGAGTATCCCAGGACAGTCGAGGCAGGGTCGCTGTTCGGTTGCTAGGAATGCTGGCCGGCCAGCCGCCTGCACATACCGGGCCACAGCAAGAGCCGCCCGTCCCACCAGACAACAGCCAGCATGGGCGTGCATCGTTCTCTGGAAGAGCCGGCTCCAAGCTAGTGCGTGCTCACTTCCTGAACCAGCACTTGGCAGGCGCTAACCACCCACCTTCTCTGGGTCGTAGTCCGGTGCGGTCTTCTGCACGGCTACGTTGGTGAGGTGAACATCTGGCGTGAGGTGTCAGGTAAGGATCGTGGAGACTAAAAGGGACTGGAAATGGAGCTCAACTAGACTAGCCTCCTCTGCTCCCGTGCCGGTGAGTTTATCCTCCCTCAGCTACCTGGCTTATGCCCACAGCGGCTGGAAGGGCTCAGTGAAAACCAAAGAGGAAAGTAATAAGGATTTAAAAGGGGAAACTGGGGGAAAGTATGCCAGGCTCCAGAGACGGGGGTAGTCTCTTGAGGTCTTTGGTGGGGGGAACTTCTATGGGAGGCAACTTAACCTACTATTACTAATTTCTATAGCGCTACTCATCATACACAGCAGCGCTGTACTGCTACAAACCTCCGTCCACCCTCAATGCTCTGGGGTTTCCTTTCTGCTGGGCCTTCTTGCGATCACACTCCTACCTCTTCTTTCTCCCCATCCCTGAGCTAAGTTGTTAACCGTTCACTTTCCATTGCCCTCAGTCTGCTGCCCTCCCTGTCGCCCTTTACTGACCTGGGAGTTTCTCAGGTAGCGACGAAATGCTGCACACCATAGCACAGCCAGGCTGTACCAACATGTCTGAGGCGGGAGGAGAATTCCTCCCTATTCGTGAACAGCAAGATCAGCCCGGTCCCCAAGAGCTAGTCATCCTGACATGGAGAACGAGCTGGTTGCAGAGTAAAGTGAGTGAAAGACACTTAACGATGGAGTAGTTCAAATGATACCTTATTAGAGGCCCTTCCTCCTGGGTGGCCCAAAGCTTTTGCCTATTCTCACCAACAGAAGTTGGTCCAGTAAGAGAGATCATTTGAACTGCTGTCTCTCCATCTCTTATATTTAGGGCCAAGACAGCATTAACTACAGGAGACTGTCCTTGCTCCCATGGCCTTAGACAATGGCTTTTCAGGAGAGAGCTTCCAACGCCACTATTCACAGGCGAACTCAAGAGAAACAAGGATAGCCAGCAAGAAATGGGAGGAGAATTCTGTAAACTTAACCAGGAGCTAGAGAGAGGAAGTAAAGGGCCACAGTTCCCTCGCCCCCCCCCCACCCCAGCACTGAAGCAGTACGTTCCGCCATCACCAGAGGGTAAGTCAGGATACACTGATCGTCGATGCAGTTCAGAGTGAAACGGGTGTTGGAGAACCGAGCAAAGCCGTCTCGATACAGCCAGGCCTTCAGCGGAATGTACTGAGGGGGAAGAGGACAAGGAAACAGGACGTGAATGGGAAGGCGATCCAAACCAGGCCCGGTAAGAAAACGGGACGGGCTGCTTCGGACACTTACAGACGTCACTAGAACGTACACTCGCAAGTCAAACTTCCGACCTGTGAATCAAAGAGAAACACGTAGTGGGCCAACGCCTGCAGCAGCCTGGGCTGTTGAGAGCTAGGATTACATTATTATTATTAACAAACATTTATATAGCGCCAGCAGTGTACCTGGCACTTTACAAAGTAATAAAATAGACACGGTCCCTGCCCCTAGGGCTTACAATCTGAGAGACAGGAGCTGGGGGAGAGACTTAGGAAGGGGAACAGAGGGAGAGACAAGGGGTCTAACATTCATGAAGATGCGAGGTCTCAGGTGCACGTACTTGGCTTGGTTATGATGAGAATGACAGCAGGCAGGTCCATGTGGCAAGGATAAGGGTAGGTATAGAATAGTGGCTCAGCAGGATAAAGAATCAGACAGAGCAGAGCGAAAGAGGTGAGTTTTAAGGAGAGATTTGAAGGTATGAAGGGAGGGGGCAAGGCGGATGTGGACAGGGAGGGAGTTCCAGGCATGGGGGGCAGCAAGTGAGAAGGGATGAAGGGACATTGGCACAGAATGGCACCGAGTTAACGAAATTGGCTTTAATTCCACCTCGTGCCCTACCTGTTCTATTATTTCGGGGCAAGTTTGCAGGTTAACAATTAAAATCAAGAGAAGACGCTTCCTCCCAACTGAAAACAACTGCACTCAGAAGAGCAACTACAAACTTGCAATGAAATCACAAAAGGGTGTGAATTCATCAGTTCCCGTATTCTGGAGCAGGCTGGTTTGTGGAGAAATCCTCAGAGGGGAGGGTTCTAGAGCAGAAGGGAGGTGGGAACTGGACTCTTCATTTAGATTTGTTATTCCCCCCGCCCCCTCCCAAGGGCTCAGGGTGGGTCACGGCGCATAAAACATATAAAAATAAATGCACAAATAAAAACAGTTAAAATCCTGTATCTCAAGCCTTCCTCAACCCTACCTCCGCCTGCCAAATAACGTCGGACATTGCCTGCGGGAGATGAGGAGGCTTGGTTCAGATGAGCCTCTAGGGGCAGGGAGTTTCATAGTTGTGAGGCAGCCTCTCTGCACGACTCATGGGATGTAAAAGCGAGGGCTCTCGGCTGAGCTCCCAGGCCACGAGGGGATGTGCGCACCAATAGTCCATGGGTGCCTTGGGCTAGTTTCAGAGCCGAGGCCGGGGACCTATTTCCTCTCGAGGGCCACTCTGAAAATGAGGAGTATAAGCTCTCCGGGCCGCACAGACGTTGGGGGTGCATAAGGGGGGATCCGTTCAAGAAAAGGAGGGTCCAGATCATGGGTCTGTGCCGGGGGCGCTGTGGGTTTGATGTTGTTTTAGGTGGGAGGGATCTGGTGGATTGTGTGGAGCTTGTGGTTGGGGTAGGTGGTTCTGTTGGGGTGTGTGTGTGTGTTGAGTTGGGGTTGGTTAGTAGGGATGGCTCTCCCCCCGCCCCGATGAGAGGGGGAGGGACTGGGATGGGGGGTTGGATGTCCCCTGTGACAGGAGGGGACGGGGGGAGGTAGAGGGGTGGCCCCCAGTGAAAGTGAGGAGACGGGGGGGTTGGGGGGAGGTGACCTCCCTCACCCTTGGGGCAGAGCAGCTGGGAGGGAGGGCCAGGGGGGAGGCCGGCCGGGGGGAGGACTACAGCCATTGAGGTCGTGATGGGCCAGGGGAGATATGGTCTCCATGGGAGGTGGGAGTGATCTAAGAGACGGGACAGATGTTTGATATCTGTCCCGATCAGTGCCCCCCAAGCAGGTAGTGAGGTGGTACGGGATCAAGGGGTCCCTGGCCTAAACCTGATGTTGTTGAACGCGAGGTCAGTGGCTAATAAGTCAACTACAGTCCGGGAGTTAATCCTGGACTGTGTGGCCGACCTCGTGTGTATTACGCAGACCTGGCTGGATGCAGAGTCGGAGCCTATTCTGGCTGACCTTGTTCCAGCTAGGTACTCCGTACAGCATCAGCCACGGCTGGAGGGACCTTGGGCGGGGGCAGTGCAGTCATTGTTTTTAGGGAGTTGTGGTCCATTAGGCGGTATCTGGTGCAATTGGTGTCGGGCATGGAGGGCCTCCATCTTGTGATCCATTTGGCAGGAGAGAGTAGGGGTGCTGCTGGTATACCATGCACCTGGCCTGTTCGGCAGCATCCCTACATGCTCTGACAGAGCTGGTTTCGTGGTCCCCGAGGACCTTGGTCCTGGGGGACCTCAATATCCATGCCTACACCAGTCTTGGAGTGGCAGAGTGAGAGTTCATGGCCACCATGGGCCTGTCTCAGGTAGTCATCAGCCCGACGAACGACGGGGGACATACCCTGCACCTGATATTTTGTACCGGCCTTGAGGCGGGGGATCCGTTGGTGGGGGAGGTGTTGGCGGTGCCCTTGTTGTGGACAGATCATTACCTCCTGCGGGCCAGCCTCCTGCCACATATCTGCCCCTGGAAAGGTGTGGAACCGGTTCGGATGGTTCGCCCTCAGAGACTTATGGACCCAGAGAGGTTCTGGAATGCTCTGGGGGAGTTACCCCTTGATCTCAATGCCCGCTCACTCGATGACCTCGGCACATTTTGGAACATCTTGCTGACTGAGGCTATTTGACCGGGTGGCTCCTAGTGTTAGGGTAGGGGGTTTGACCGGAACGGAAATATCCAGAGGGGACAGGTTCGTGCACACCCCACACTTGCCAGACACTCCAACCCTGGATGTGCCTCTCACTCACACGGGCTAGATGCTCTTATAAAGGAAAAATACCCCGCAGGTTAACGCAGGTTGGCCCTAGTGCTTTCAAACGAAGGCAGGCCGTTTCATCACAAGGGCGGAGACAACACGGCCCAGAGCTCAGCCCCCACTCGTGCACCAAAGACACAGTCTCTAATGGCACCTTTATCCCACACCCCAATCTTAACCAAGCGGTGGTGTAGGGGATGAAGACAAGGTAGTGCTCTACTCGTGGGGGGTAACCGGGGCAGAGAAGACCCAGGGCCAGGAGGAAGGGGCGGAAGGCAACACACACGCCCGGGAGTAAGGTCTGATGGGACCCGGGGAAGAAGGAGGGAAGGAAGGATAGGCGTGGGGGCGGGCACACACACACTCACACTCGTACTAATCCCACTCACGTCGTTGCAAACAATCTCTCCAGGCTCCGCACTCACTCCGACAATCACTCTCCAAACTCCGTCGCAAGGGGCCAGTCTCACAGCTGTGCTGAGCACCGGTGCTGCTGTGACGGCTGCATCCCCCTTTTGTAGTCCAGGCTCCGCCCCCCGCAACGCCTGGAGGCGAGCGGAACGGCGCACGGCGCCTACGGCCCCGCCTCCATACACTGCTGTGTGTCTGGGGTTTCCCCTACGTGTACGGCGTGACGCAGCGGTATGCTACGCCTTTCTAGCCCGTCGCACTGCGGGGGCTGCCGGCAGCGTCTCCGCATGCCCCGGCGCCTCCGGCACGTATGTTCCAAGCGGAACCTTACACCTAGGCATCCGCTTCCTTCTCGTCATCACCGCAGGCCCCCGTGGTTTACAGAGGACCTGCGGTTATTGAAACGGGAGGCAAGGGGGTGTGTTGAGTGACGGTAGCACCGTTCTCAGGCTGAAGCCGACAGATCGCAGCATAGAGCGAGTTTAAGAGCCAATGCTGTGGCTGTGCGAGGAGCCAAGAAGAGGTTCTTCGCTGCCCTCATAGCATCCGACAAGTCTCGTGAAGCGGAGCTTTTCCGGGTGGTGAGGGGGCTGGACCGCATCGGTTTCCTAAATCTCTCACAGTCCGGCTTTTGCTCAGGACATGGCACTGAGACTGCGCTTGTGGCACTGGCTGACGATCTCCGCCGTGATATGGATCA
>QEPC01014492.1:5305934-5317321 GCA_003113815.1 Sphenodon punctatus | reverse complement strand
CAGGCACGAGCAGGCACGGGGGAAGCAGGCACGAGCAGGCACGGAGGAAGAATCCGTCCCTGAGCTGGCAAGGCAACCGGTACGGTGACAGGAGGAGGAACCTGGAGCTTATTTGCACTTGTTTGTGAGTTTTGCCATCGGCCACGAACAGCTTTGTTCCACTTGTTGGTCCGATGCCTGGGATGGCAAGCTTCGCCGTCTGCGTTCTCCTTTATTGCATTCCGGTGATCCCCAATGTTAATTGAGGTTGTGGGCACAGAAATCAGCTTAATGTAAGGTTTCTTGTTGCCAATTAACACAAATTACCATTTGCAGACTTCGATAATCGCCGGCTGTTATCCTCATGGCTGTAATTCACACGTTAGTTTGCATAATTACCTTCCGTTCCCGGCTTGTAAACCCACCCCGCCTTTGCCTCATCTGCAGCAGGAGGCAAAGCGTCCTCTCCATTCCCTCCCCGCCAGCCGCACTCCATAGCCACTGCCCTGCTGTGCACTTCACAGATGGATGTAGGGCTAATTATGCACTGCGGGGCAATGCTAAATGCCTTGAATCATCTAGCAGCGGCAGAGCATTTGAGAGCTTGCACATTTTTTCCTTTGGTCCCATGGCTACGCAAACAAGTGGGATTTACTGTAGACAGTCAAAACCTCTTTCTCGAAAGTCCTGGAAAATAAATGAGGTTTTGGGATATGGGGGGAGCTAGCCAGTGAATGTGGAAAGGCCTTTTTCAGGGGTGGGGGAGAAGGGAGGTTACCAGAGTCCCTTAAGGGGGCGGTGGTCCAACTCCTCCTCAAGAAACCATCTTTAGACACTGACTCCCCGGCAAGCTAACAGTCCGTCTCTAACCTTCCCTTTTTATGGAAGGTTACTGAGTGGACGGTGGCGCATCCATTGCAGACGCATGTGGACCATAGCAGTTTTCAACATCTCTGAGTCTGGTTTTCGCCCGGGTTTTGGCACTGAGACTGCGCTTGTGGCCTTGGTTGACGACCTTTGAGTAGAGTTTGATAGGGGTCATTCGACCCTTCCGGTTCTGCTCAATCTCTCGGCAGCATTTGACACAGCGAACCATGAGGTGTTGGTGACTCGCCCGTGAGACCTGGCTGGGTTGGATGGGAGATGTGGGGTCCCACAGGGACCAAGTCTGTCCCTCCTCTTGTTCAGTGTCTATATGCAGCCATGGGAGAGGTCGTGCAGAGATGAGGAGTTCGCGGTCATTGGTACGCTGATGACATGCAACCGTACCTGTCCTTTTCATCCAACCCAGGTCCTGCAATCTTGGTGCTTTCCCTGTGTTTGACGGCTGTGCCGGACTGGATGAGGTCGAACTGACTGAACTTGAATCCCGATAAGGCAGAGGTAAGGCTCATTGGCGGGTCTGGAGTCCTGGATGGGGGACTATTACCTGTTACTGATGGGGTTCGCCCCGTGTTGGCATCTCAGGTGAGGAGCCTGGGAGTGCCCCTGGATCCACAGCTGCATCTGGATCTCCAGGTACCGGCTGTGGCCAGGAGTGCGTTCCGCCAACTGCATCTGGTGCGACAACTCCGCCCCTGTATCTCGGACTCCAACCTGGCCACTGTCATCCACGCATTTGTCACCTCGAGGCTGGACTCCTGTAACGCGCTTTCCGTGGGGCTGCCGCTGGTGATGGTTCGGAAGCTGCAGCTAGTGCAGAATGCGGCGACCTGTCTCCTCACCGGGATGGGCCGTCGGAAACAGATCACACTGGTGCGCCAGGAACTGCACTGGCTGCCCATAGTCTTCTGGGCTGGATTCAAAGTGCTGGTATTAACCTATAAAGCCCTCAATGACCTGAGCCCTATCTGTCTGAGGGGCCGCCTCACTTACTGAGCCCCTGGGCGCCTCCTGCGGTCATCGGGGGGCGCTCTTCTGGAGGTTCCCCACTAGAGACGGGTGGGGACTGACAGGCAGGTGTTCTCAGCGGCCGCTCCAGTGCTATTAATGAATTATTATTATTATTATTATTATTAAAATAAGCTTTTATATAGCGCCAGTGATGTACCTGGTGCTTTACAGAGAATAAGATAGACACGGTCCCTGCCCGAGAGCTTACAATCTAAAGACAGGGGGAGGGGAGACAGGGAAGGAGGAACAGAGGGAGAGACAAGGGATGCGACATTCATGAGGATGCGAGAGCTCAGGTACCCGTTCTTGGCTTGGTTCCGGTACATTGGGTGTTTACAGATAATTCTGGGTGGGGATAATCAGCAGGAGCTAGGATGGAACTCTTTCCCAGTAGAGGTCTGCCTTAACCCAAATCTTCTTACGTTCCACCACCAATATAAGACCTGGCTCTTTCACCAGGCATTGGGGGGGGAAGCAGTGAGGGCGGGTTGGGGTGTGTGTTTATACAGCGCTAAAATGAAATGTTTTTGAATTTTATACAGCGCTAAAATGAAATGTTTTTGAATTTTATACAGCGCTAAAATGAAATGTTTTTGAATTTTATACAGCGCTAAAATGAAATGTTTTTGAATTTTAGTTTGAATGTTTATTTATGAATCTGTATTTTGTTATTTATGGGTTTTTAAAATATATTTGATATATTTTTTTATGCCGATGTGAGCTGCCGTGAGTGCAGGAGGGGCGGGATATAAACTCATAAAACAATAAAATAAAATAATATGTTCCAGGCCTTCAAACCTAAATCCTACAGAAGAACAGAATGCAGATTGGATCCAGAAAAAGGCTCAGTTAACGAGGGCAGTTCCTTCACCGTTAGCCAGCCTTGTCTTTCAGCGTATGAACCCAAGAGAGCCTGTGCTCACCCCCCGTCCAGTTGCTAAAGGTTGCACTACACACGCACAGGGTTTGACGGACTGAATTCAGGGGTAGTGGAGTCCAACAGCGGAGACTCCTGGAATCAGCATCCTCCAGGTCTTGTTGGGGAAGGCCTTGTTGTGACAGGATGCCGCTAGTCAAATTAGCAAATTTGCATCATGTCGATTCAGCCAGCGGAGGGGCTGGGAAAGGGCCCCGCCAGTGATCCAGAACAGGGCTCCCAACACACAAGGACAGCGAGGAAGTCAGAAAGGATAACTTAGGTGTAACATTCAGGCCTACACGACATGCAACGCAGGGAGTCCCGCCAGGCCCTGAAGGAGATCATCTATTTAATGAACGATGGCGACAGTTTCCTAACGGGGGAGTCGATCAATGTGTCTCTTTCAAGCATTTTGAGGCTACAAGGGGCTCAGGCCCCCAACTTCCCTGGCTCCAAAGAGGGGGAGTTTCCAATTGTTAAAGTAAGTTAAAGGGACCAGCTAGAAAGCTACACTGCACCGAGAGCGCTTGTGCCAGCAGATTGGCACCCCCGCTTCTCAGGCTCGCCCACGGCCAAGTAGGTCTCTCGCCTCCGCCTCCTCCGCCTCGGTTTCCCAAGCCAAACGCTTACTTACTGGTTTCATAATCCAGGTGATGCCAGGACTCTTGCGAAACTCCTCCACAAAGAGGTGGTATTCGGACGGCATCTCAAAGGTCTTTGGGAAAAAATCGCACCTGGCTGCCTCCTGCTTCGCCCCCTCCCTCTCCAGTTGCTTCCGAAACCTCTTCAGATTCTTCACGATGTAGTTCTTCCGAGTCAGCTGAGCAGGAAGGGGGACCAAGGGCAGGCTCAGTAAATGCTAATGCAAACCAAAGCATCTCTCCTCTCTCTCCCCTGAGCTGTCCAGGAGGCAAGGTATTTCAGGGGGGAAGGGGAGTGTTGAGATGTGGGTCTCGGCAGCAATCCCGCAGGCCCCAAATAAATAAAAAGGAAGGCTACGGGGACTGCAGGGGAAATTTTCATTCCTTTTGCCAGAAACTGCCTGGGTTTCTATTTTAATCTCAGGAGGAACAAGGAGCAGCTAAAGGGGAGCTTTTCCGGCCCACAAGGCACCGGTTCTGATCTAAGCCCTCCAGCTTTGGCTGCTCGGCTGATTCCAAAGGCAGATGCTGCTGTCTGCGAGATCCATCCATTCATCTTGGAGGACCTGCTTCAACAGCAGATGCCCTTGGAGAGGTTTTAAACTGAGGCTGCGTTTTGTAGAGCAGATGGAAGAATAAAATGTTTCTCTTCCATGCCTGGTGAAGGCCCTGTCTGCCCTACAATATGGGGCTCTTGGAGAAGGCTGCTCTGCCAAGGTCCCTTAACACAGCGGGAGTTCCCAAAACACCAACCACGGTCCTTAGACATTGGGGACTTTTAGACGGACCAGAGCTCTGGTTCTGCCTGCACCAGCCTGCTTCACCCCCAGACTGGCCCGGCTGTTTAAAAGTGCCCCACCGGATGTGAGAGCTCCGGGCCAGCCCCACGTGTGGTGTTCCAGAACATCCTGAAGCACTGCCTGCAGAGCGGGCCGGCCAATCCTGAAGCTGAGCTGCTGTCCGTCTGCTCGGTGGACCCACGCTGTAGCTCTGCTTTTGGCAGGCAACTCCATAGAGTTGTGGGCACTAACCCTAGAGCGTCAGGTGATCCGCCCGCAACTCTATGGTGCAGGGGGTGGGGGTGGCGCTGGACGGGCAGACCGTGGACCAGGAAAACCATCCCGTCTGTCTAAAACAGACCCAGGCGGGGTTGGGAGCAGGTGGACACGGAGGTGCAGCAATGGCAGCAGGCAGCCTCCACATTACACCCATGGTGTTTTCCAGCGGTAAAACTAGCAGGAAGCCCCGGCTGGTAATTTACAATGCGGTCATTTGTGACATCAAAACACTTCCATCCCCTGCTAAATCTGTGGTAAACTCCTGGGGGACTTTCTCACTAATTCCTTTGAGATTTTAGACAAAGGGGCTGGAAGATGAGCCACAGGAGGGAAGGCTGGAAGAATTGGGTTTGCGTAGCCTAGAGAAAAGAAGACTAAAGGGCAGGGGGACAAGAGAGCAGTTTTCAAATATCTAGAAGGATGCCACAAAAGAGAGAGCAAAAATTTGTTCTCAGTCGTCACAGAAGGCAGAAACAGAGGGAATGGGCTTCAAACGCAGCTGTGTACATTTGGGTTAGATATCGGAGAGCTGTCAGGCCATAGAATCAGCTGCCCAGGGAGCTTGGGGAATCGCCCTCCTTGAAGGTTTTCAAAACCCAGCTGAACAAGCATCTGTCTGCACGGCTGCGGGCCAGGGGCAGGGAACCTTCTCCCTCCCAGGAGCCACTTTGGAAAGGAATACGGGCGCCAAGGGCCACAGAGAAGTTGGGGGAAGAGGCAGATCCTGTCCCCTCTTCTCGTGTGCATCCCCCAGCTCCAGTACCATCCCCCGAGCTCCGAGGTTCACTGTTTGGGGCTAGGAAATGGATCCAGGGGCCAGATAAAAACTAGCCGTGTAGGCAGAGGATATCCTGGCTCCGAGCAGGGGTTTGAACTAGCTGACTCTTGCCTAGAAGTCCGGGCCAACCCAGCAATTTTAGGATACTAGGATTTAGCCCAGGGGAGAAGCCGATTGTGGCCATTTACGCTGTGGTGCTTTGTGCAGTTTTACCACTTGAAAACAGACTCCTGGCATTCCTGAGGGGCAAGCACAGGATTATCTCCATCCATAAAACTCTCCTCATGGCAATTTACCTGCAGGTGGAACCAATCTCCAAATCACCATGACCTGCATGTTTCCACCCAACGACCAGAGCCTGCTGGATCTCTCTTACCTCATAGTGATTGCGAAAATGGCAGATGCGAACGTGCTCGTCCATGTAGGTGTGGTCGAAATTCTCCTGGAGCCAGCGCACGTCACACCAGTAGAAATCCCACTCCCCCTCCCTGCAGAGGGGGGCAGAGATGGGCAGGCTGGTCACAGCTCCTCCGCCACCCAAACACAATGCCATCGCTCCCCTCCTCCTGCTGCCAGCTTCCATCTCTCCTGGCAGCCTCTAGGGACTTGCAATGCAACTGCTTTAGAGTCTTAAATCTTCAAAGTAGAAGACTCTCCTAGCACCCCCCCCCCACCAGGACCCGGACCTGTCTAAATATCCAGAGTCGGCACTGGCTGCCAATAGCTTTAAGGGGCTTGTTTTGACCTATAAATCCTAAATGGCTTAGGCCCCAATTATCTGAAAGACCCTTTCTTCCCCCATGTCCCATCCCGGCCTCTGAGATCAGCCAGGAGCACCCTCTTGCAGGGACCGTCTGCCCACTAAGTTTCCACAACAAGGGCGCACAGAGAGGCGTTTTCAGTGGCTGCCCCACAATTATGGAACTTCCTCCCCTGGGAGGTTCATCTAAGCCCGAGCCTGCTCCTCTTCTGGAAGCGATGCATTTGCCAGTCAGGGGTAGGGTTGGGTTTTTGTGGGTTAGGGGATTTTATTGGGTTTTATTCAGTTTTGTTTGGGTTTATTTTTTGTATTTTGAATGTTTGTAAATTGTAAGCTGCCCTGAGGCCCTTTTCTAACGGGCGCAGGTACGGGGGGGTATGGGGGGGGCAGCGTTTCCACAGACCTCCCCCCATCTCCACGCATGGAGCATCCGGCATTGGCGCCCGTAGCTCCGTGCGTGGGTGATGGGTGGAGGTGGGTGGAGTATGGGAGCACACACACGCCTGTGACGTTCCCATGGGCACCCACCGATTCCCTCCACACCCCCTGCGGCTTTCACATGGGCACCTCACACCCCCCACGTGTGCGAGGGGGGGGCGTCCGTGTGAAAATGGCCTGAGCCTCAAGGAAATGGACTGGGGGGGGGGAATGTAAATAAATAAATAAATTATTGTTCAGCGCCAAAAACAATAATAGGGTTCATATGGACTGTCTGAAAAGACTGACAACAACAGTCTCCCCCAGCAGACACAACCCAGTCGTCATACAGACTCTTGTCTAGGACAATTTCGGCTGAAGCTAGAGCACAGCCAGAGATCAGGAGTTCCTTTGCACTCAGTTCGCACGACTGTTTATTATTGTAAAAAAGCCCCCCGAGGAGCCACAGCCCAAGAGAAGAATCTGGGGTAGGTCTCATGCTGAGATTTCCACATGTCTCTTTGTGCCTCTCATGCTAAATTACACCTGGGCAGCTCCCTCTGGTTCTACTTTATTTAATGCTGCTTATCAGACTGCTGACCCCCCTGTGGGCACAGCGACAGAATTAAAGCCAGCTGAAGCTGACAAAGCGCACTGAGCAGCCACTAGTTTTCAGAGTCAGTAAATCAGTCAGGGGGGGCAGGGGAGTCAAAGCAAGAGGTAAAACCAGGCAGGAACAACAGAGAGAAGGCCAGATGCCTGGGCCTACCCGGGAATTTTCAGCCATATTTCACACATTTTCTGGCCACATTTCACACATAAATAGGCAATGTAAGTCCTATTTATTTGGCCAGTTGTTTAGCAAGTGGGGCTAAGATTCAGGGTGTAGTTTTAAAGGCTTACTCTTTTACTTCAACCCATCCTGGCCTCTGGCGAAGGACGTCCAAGATGGTGTTTGCAAGAGCGCATTTGAATCGGATGGAAGCTCTTGGCTCTCTGTAAAAAATAAAGACACATCATGCGTGCTTGTAAGCCCAAGTTTCCCTCTGCCCTTCATGGACTCCTCACCCTTGAGCCCAACACAGACTTCTGGGAGAAAGGTTCTGGGCCCTTTGCTCCCTCTCCTGTGATGTGTACCTGGCATATCCTGTGTTATCTATAAACTACATCTGCTAATTACACAGGGCACTGTCCCATCTGCCTAATGACCCGAGACACCTGTTTCTGGTTCTTTGCATGAGATGCACTCACAATCTCTTTAATCATGTTGCAATAGGCCAGGCTTGTCCCTGCAAGTATTATTATTATTATTATTATTATTATTATAGCATTTGCATCGCGCCAGCAGTGTACCCGGTGCTTTACATAGCAATGAGATAGACGCGGTCCCTGCCTACGGCTTGAAATCTAATAGACTAGGAGATGGGGGACAGGGAGAAGGGACATATGGAAAGACAAGGGATAAAAACATTCAAGTGGATGCGGAGTCTCAGGTGCACGTGCTTGGCTCGGTTGTAGTTAGGCGGACAGTGAATGTTGAGCGGGGAGTACTAGCGGGCGTCGGCAAGGAAGAGGTGGGTTTTGAGGAGGGATTTGAAGGAACGGAGGGAGTGGGTGAGGCGGATGTGGGCAGGGAGGGAGTTCCAGGCATGGGGGGCAGCAAGGGAGAAGGGACGAAGGCGGTTAGGGGAGCAGGGGAGATGAGGGAGAGCGAGGAAGGGGGCAGAGATGGAAATCAAATATGGAAATCAAAAGCCCAGGGTAGCAGAATTTGGTGGAAAGCAAAGGACCTGTAGAACTACTGGTGATTGTCGTGAAGAGCAAGCCAGTCTCAGCTAACTTCTCAGAGAAAATCCGGCCAACTTGGACCAGCAGATCTCTTCCAATTTCACCCCTGGGCGTCGCCTAACTAGATTCTGCCAGAAGGGCTAAGTTGTGCAAATTAGACCAATACACTAAGCAGCTGGGAAGGGCTGTTTTGCAGTTAAAGCTTTGGACTACATCTTGGGAAATGTGGGTCTTGTTCCAGTCACTTTTTGTACCTCAGTTTCCCCATCTGTAAACTAAGCATTAAGTTCCCCTGCTTCACAGGAGTGGATGGGGATAAATACATTAAACAGAGCAAGGTATTCGAATCCTACAATAATGAGAGTTATGCAAAGCCTACAAATTAATGAGATCCAAACTGATGAAATCCAATTTTTGTAACTGATGACTTAACCAGGGTTTGTTAGCACTCTGTTAAATTGAGGTGTCTTGACAAATCCTAACTCTAATGGTTACATTCTGTCTACCAAGAATTCCCTCTACAGCTTCAAGAATCTCAATTTCTTGCCCGCGTTACAATGCACCGTTACTCACCTGCTGCATTTCACCCCAGAAATGAACGCATCTTGGTGGCAAGTTGCATGCTCTGTATATCACAGAGTTTGCCTACTGGTTTATCAATTTTGTGATCTCAGGATAAAAGGCACTACAGAAATGCAAGATCCTTTATTACAGAGGCGTTTTGATAAGGAATGTGGCAATAGTTACCCCACCTTTTTGCCTGCGTGATCACTTGTCGAAACTGTCACAAAATCCCAGGACCCCAGATGACAACAGATGCATGCAAAAAGTGTCCAAAATAAAACAGGATTGGGATTCCTTCTGCAGACTGTCCAACTCTGCTTGGTGAGGAAGGTACACAGTTTGGGAACGTTTGGGAAGACTATGGTCTTCAGCCAGGATGATCATCCCAGTTTATAAAGAAAATCTGTATGTCAAAATGCAAGCAGAATCCCTACTGGGCTGGGCGAGCAGATAAAGGAGTTCAGCATGGTACAATGATTCCTCTCTGGGAAACAATATGGGGCCCTACTTACTAAAAAAAATACCCACCCTCCTCATATCCACGCGCAAAGAGGACAGCGTTTGCAATCCACCTATTGCAAAAACGTCCCGGAGGCGAGACACGAACTCTCTCTTTGGCCTGGCATTTAGCAGCCAGGGTTTGGATTGGGGTGTCATTTTATGGATATTTGATACGTATTTTAGACAGCTGTTATGGGTTCTATTTTATATGTTGTTGATTTTTTGGAACTCGTAACCTACCCTGAGCCTTCGAGGATGGGTGGATTTTAATTTTTTTTAAAAAAACATCTAAATAAATAAAATAATTCCTTACCGTTCTTTCAGTTTTTGGTAACAGTAAGGCCCCTTGTAGCTTGAGTTCTGCAATGAGACACGGAGAGAGAGAGAATTGCGGACTAGCAGTGCTATACAAATGATAAAGCAGGAACAGTAATAACTAATAGTCACCAAACGGAGGGAAGAGTAAGGCTGCTATAGGATAAGAGAGGCATGCCCCACTGGAGGGGGACTTGGCCCTATTTATATGTGCTCTTTTATCAGGATCTTTAGGTGAGCCAGACCCCAAGCACTTACTCTGTGGTTGGTGGAGCACAGCCAAGTTTTTGGGGGAGCAGAGATGGCCTGTCGGCTTGTGTCTCCTGGACAGCACTGAGCAGCCTGTCGCATTTAATAACCCAGCGCCCCTTAATCTCTACAGAGACGGAGATGGCCGTGCTGCGGCAGAGTCCAAAGAGTCGCTTCTCTCATCATGGGTGCTGCTTGCAAAGTGGGGGTGGCCAGCAGGATTGGGGAGGGGGCATCAGTGCTGGGGAAAGGCTAATGGGGCAACCCAAGGTTTAGCGGGATAGGAGTCCGCAGTCCCCGTCCCCCCTCTCTACTGCATGGTGAGGAGGGGAACTGCAGACTATTCTGCATTGCATGGGGGCTGAGGAGCAGATTATTCCTCTGCACTGCATGGGGAGGGGGACACAGACCCACCCCGCGGCACTCGCTGCATGGGAGGAGAGTGGGGTCCACAGACCACTCTTCTGCATTACACGGGGGAGAAGACGGGGACACAGACTACCCCACTGTATTACACAGGCAGCTTGGGGTCTGCAGGCCCTCTGCATGGCATGGAAGGAGAATGGAGTCCACAGACATACACACTGCTCTGCATTGCATGGGAGAAGGCTTGGATCCATAGACTACCCCTCGGCACTGCACGGGAGAGAAGTGAGGGCCGCACACCACGGCTCCGGATTCCACAGAGGAGGGACAGACCACCCCTCAGCATTGCGTGAACACAACCCCCTCTCAGCATTATATGGGGGAACACAGACCCACCCCCCTCTGCATTATATTGGGGAACACAGACCCCCCCCTCTGCATTATATTGGGGAACACAGACCCCCCCTCTGCATTATATTGGGGAACACAGACCCCCCTCTGCATTATATAGGGGGCCCAGCCCCCATCTGCATTATATGGGAGAATACAGACACACACACCCCTGCATTATATAAGGAAATACAGACACACACACCCCTCTGCATTATATGGGGGAACACAGACCCCCCCTCTGCTTTATATTGGGGAACACAGACCACCCCCTCTGCATTATATTGGGGAACACAACCCCCATCTCTGTATTATATTGGGGAACACAGACCCCCATCTCTGCATTATATTGGGGAACACAGACCCCCATCTCTGCATTATATTGGGGAACACAGACACCCCCTCTGTATTATATTGGGAGCATAGACCCCCCCTGTATTATATTGGGGAGCACAGATCCCCCTCTGCATTATATTGGGAGCACAGACCCCCCCCACGCCCTCTGCATTATACTGGGGAGCACAGACCGCCCTCTGCATTATATTGGGGAACACAGACCCCCCCCTCTGCATTATATTGGGGAGCAGACCCCCCCTCTGCATTATATTGGGGAACACAGACCCCCCCTCTGCATTATATTGGGGAGCATAGACCCCCTTCTACATTATATTGGGGTGCACAGACCCCCCTCTGCATTATATTGGGGAGCACAGACCCCCCCTCTGCATTATATTGGGGAACACAGACCCCCCTCTGCATTATATTGGGG
>QEPC01014492.1:5261784-5287219 GCA_003113815.1 Sphenodon punctatus | reverse complement strand
GATTTAGCGACAAGTAGATCATTGGTGATCTTGGCAAGGGCAGTTTCAGTGGAGTGAAGGGGGCGGAAGCCAGATTGGAGAGGGTCCAGGGAGGAGTTGGCAGAGAGGAGGTCCAGGCAGTGGGAGTAGACAACACATTGCAGAAGCTTAGAGGCGAAGGGTAGGAGGGAGACTGGCCGGTAACTAGAGGGGTCAGAAGGGTCGAGGGTGGACTTTTTGAGGATGGGAGAGACAGTGGCGGAGATCAAAGGAGGAGGCTAGGGAGAGAAAGCGGGAGATAGAGGGCTGGGAAGGTGCGTCAACATGGATGTTGAAGTCACCAAGAATGAGAGGGGGCGGGGGTATCCTCGGAGAGGAAGAAGGTGAGCCAGGATTCAAAGTCTGGGAGAAAGGAGAAAAGGGGGCCGGGGGTGGGGGCGGTAGATGACAGCGACAGGAAGGTGAAGGGGGGAGTAGAGACGCACAGAGTGAGCCTCGAGGGAGGGGAGAGGGGCTGGAATCGACAGGGGTTGGCGAGGAGAAGACCCAGGCCACAACCCCGGCCTTCGGGGCGGGACCGGTGAGAGAAGGAAAGGCCCCCAGAGCAGAGGGTGGCAGGGGTGACAGAGTCAGAGGGAGAGATCCAGGTTTCAGTAAGCGCAAGGAGTTGGAGGCGGTGAGAGAGGAAGAGGTGGTGAATGAAGGGGGCTTTGTTAGTGGAAGAGCAGCAGTTCCAGAGGGAGCAGGAGAAGGGGAGTTGATCGGGGGGAAGGCAGGGAATGTGGATGAGGTTGGGGGATGTGGAGCGATGGGGCTTGCGGGGACTGTGGTGGGGAGGAGGGAGCTTGCAGGGAATGGTTAAGGGGAGGGTGAACACAGGGTTTCTTGCTTACAAGAGATAGCCACCCTACCCCGCAGTGATGGAGCTAATATTGGGGGCAGGGGGGAGCAGCTCTAATCTTCTCCCTTCCCCCACCCCCTCCAGCCTCGCAGGGATCTCCCGAAGCACCACCATCGTCCTCGCCTACATCATGGCGGTGACGGAGCTGAACTGGCGAGAGGCGCTGGAGTCGGTCAGAGCCGCACGGCCAGTTGTCAGCCCCAACCCCGGCTTCAGGCAGCAGCTGGAGGAATTTGGCCACAGAGGAGCCCCGCGGAAGGTGAAAGCAGCAGATGAAACAAGTCTTCCAGCCTCCTGCCCTCTGCCTGCGCGGAGAGATCCGGCTGGAGAATGCCAACCCACCCCCAGCAGGGAGTGAACTGGGGACCAACGGCTCAGGAAACAAGAGCCTCTGGTGCTTGATCTAGGAGAGCCAGTTCTCTCCTCATCCAAACCTGCAGCAGGCTCCTCCACCACTAGAGGGGGACAAAGTGCTCCCGGTGCCCTGGGGGGCTGGCTCCTGCCATCCAGGGCCTAGAGCGGGTTGTAATGTAGCAATAGAACCTGTTTTTATATTAATCATTTATGTTGTCCTGCCATGAAGGAAGGAAGGTAGAAAGGAGCTAGGCCCGAAGACTACAAACTGTATTATGGAGAGAGCAGACGGTGTGACTCTGTATTAAACACTGCTAAGGGAATTGAGGAGGAGGAGACCTCCATGGACACATTCGAGCTAAGAGGCCCAGAGAAAGCCTACATGCCAAGCCCAGATGCCTGGACTCGCTGACTGATGGATTTAACCAGCAGCAATCCGGTATTACTGTCTCTGGCCAAAACCACAACTAAACCAGCAAGGGTGGGTCGGCAAGATAACCCTGCCACCCTGAAACCATCAACACCGGGTGGACAACCTGATATGCCCAGAGTGAGTGGCTCCGACAGGCATTGACCGCCGCCCCCCACCCCAAGGCCAGGATGGACGGGGTGTTACAATAAGGTGGTGATGAGCTCACAACGATCCCTAGACAATGGAAAAGACCTCCCCACCCTCTGCGACAGACGAGTGACCTCACCTCTTTCCCCCAGACCCCCTTCCCCTTGAGCACAAGGGAAGTGGTAACCATGACTGGGCAGTTCCCATTGGCTTGCATTGCCCTCTCAATAGTTTTAATAGTGGGCTTCGACGACAGAAGGGATTGTTGGAGCAGTGCCTTAGCGGTGCCTTATCTGTCCAACCTTCCCCCAACCATAGTTCTCCACCAAATGTAGCTGTACTCAACTATTGTTCACGATGGACTGGGGCGGTCCAACCACAATAATGAGCCGGACGAGCAGTGACTGTGTGTGTTCACCAGCTGAGCGGGGGCAGTGATTGCCTTTAAGTTAAACCCATTTCAATATGTACCTCTCAATTTCGTAGCAAGCCATCTGCTCAGTAAAACAGTATAACTTTATTAATGTAGACTAGAAAAACACAAATCCTGGTTTCCTGGTCTTGGCAGGTAACAACGCTGCCCACACCTAAGCAGAAGTACTCCTAAACAACAGTGTTCTTACGTATCCAGGGCCATGAGCTGGCGTCCGGGCAGGTGTTGGTTCAGAAGAGGCTGGAAGGGGGCCCCGGTGATGCTGGAGAGGAGCGCGGTTTCTCGAGAGCAATGAGAAGGACGGGACCAAGACCACGGTGCTCACTATAAGGGGCACCAAGCTCTAGGCCAAAGTAGGCTGGTTTTGGCAATGCTTCTACCCAGCTCCCTTGTGCTCAAGGGGAAGGGGGTCTGGGGGAAAGAGGTGAGGTCACTCGTCTGTCGCAGGTGGGGGGGGGGGTCTTTTCCATTGTCTAGGGATCGTTGTGAGCTCATCACCACCTTATTGTAACACCCCGTCCATCCTGGCCTTGGGGTATGTGTGTGTGTGTGTGTGTGTGTGTGTGTGTGTCAATGCCTGTCGGAGCCACTCACTCTGGGCGTATCAGGTTGTCCACCCGGTGTTGATGGTTTCAGGGCGGCAGGGTTATCTTGCCGACCCACCCTTGCTGGTTTAGTTGTGGTTTTGGCCAGAGACAGTAATACCGGATTGCTGCTGCTTAAATCCATCAGTCAGCGAGTCCAGGCATCTGGGCTTGGCATGTAGGCTTTCTCTGGGCCTCTTAGCTCGAATGTGTCCATGGGGGTGTCCTCCTCAATTCGTTTAGCAGTGTTTAATAAGTCACACCGTCTGCTCTCTTCATAATACAGTTTGAAGTCTTCGGGCCTAGCTCCTTTCTACTTTCCTTTCTGCGTGGCAGGACAACGTAAGAGATTAATATAAAAACAGGTTCTATTGCTACCGTTCATACAAGCAGCTCGTCTGGAGCTGCTCCAAGGGTGTTTGCAGAAAGAGCAGAAGCCCATTGGCCTGGAGCAATGGGCTCATGTGAACATGGCTTTGAAATACAACCTGGGGGATGGGGAGAGAGAGAGCACTAGCATCCCTCCAGGGCACAGGAAAATAGGGGATCCAAAGAGAAGCAGGTTTCCGCTGTTCTCCCCTCATGCAGAACATGCCCCAGAATCAGGGTTAACACCCCCCCCCGCCCCCGGCTGCTCCAGGAGGGATGCTGAGGGCGTTTCCACATGTGCCCCTGTACCTGTTACAAGCGCGGGGAGTGCAACGTGTGTGAACGCGCCTAGTGGGAAATCACACTTGTTGCTACGATGTGTGGTGACACGCCGCAGGGGGAATGCTCCCAGGGTCTTGGCAGCAGCCTCAGCTGGGAAGGCAATGGGGAAAATGTCCAAGCTGGGGCCTGCTATGGGGGTGCCTAGACCCCTCCCCTCCCCCACCGCCTCCCAGACACGCGTCTGCTGGGCTCTCGTATGGGGCGGCCACCGAGGCACATTTTTAAGGAACACTTATGAAAAATACATGTTGCAGGCGCCAATGCAGGCCCGGCAACCTGTATTTTTCATAAGCGTTCCTTAAAAATGTGGCTCAGTGGCAACTCTACTCTGGTAAAGTGTGGGAGCAGCCTGAGTTACTCCAGGAGAGGCTCTCTGGCCTGTTCCGCTTCACTCACCAGTGCAGCGAGTGGGGACCTCTGAGGTGAGATAGGTTGTTACATGTGACGAGGGGCTCACCCCCATGCCTGCTGAGCACCCCATAAACTCTGCTTGTGCCCCCCACCCCACCCCAGATCCGCCGTCGCCTGGAGTACAAGTACGGAGCAAGCCCATTCAGCGACGAAGAGGACATAAAGGCCCTGCTCCCAGTCACCAGGGGAAACCGCGCCGCCAGAGCCAGGATGCAGCAGACGCCGGGGGCAAAGCCCAGCGCCGCCAAGAACACAGTCCCCTTTCTGCTGCGGGTGAAGCAGACCTTCTGCCTCCCTGGGTGTCTGAAATGAGCCTGGCTGGGGCATTCTGGGAAACCACGTAGCCTAACCAATCAGGCTGGCCCAGGTGCCGTGAGGCGAGGCGTAGGCCCGTGGCGAGCGCCCACAACCAGCAATCCTTCCTCCTGGGGCCATGCTGCGTCTCCGTTTCGCCCGTATGCGAACAGGCTAGTTCCTGCTCGGCTACCTGCCTCCCAGAGCTGCGTGCCGACGGGCCATGTCTGTAAGGCAACCGGCAGCTACGAGCCAGCTGTCATTGGCAGAGACCGTGCACCAGCGTGCAGAAACCCCACGACGGGGGTCTTTCCTGATGTTGAGAAAAGTCCGATCAGGCAGAGGCAGGAATGGACTTTGGCAGCAAAACTCGTAAATGCTGCACGGAGCCAACATAAACCAGAAAATAAAGCAGACAAGTGTCTCTTTGGAGAGGTCCTGGTCAGTAAATGGCATCCACCGGGCAGCTGGGTTGTATGGTGTAACAGAGCTGAACGTGGGACCCCTCACACCTCATACAACAGCCCCCCAACCTGCAGCGACAGAACTTCATCAGAAATGCAGGCCAAGGCCGTGAACGTCCAAGCTGCTGTTGCACTGGGTCCATTTAGCCCAGAATCCTGTCCCCGACCATGGGTCTGTTTCCTACCCTTGCATGCACGCCCTCAGCTCTGCTCCCTTCCCTCCCTTTCAAGGCTTGGAGGTATGAGGAACTGGATCTAGGGGCCAGGTCCAAGGGGGCATAGAAAAACTAGTGGCAGGCTGCACTGGCCTGAGGTCCCCCCTCCCGCCTCGATTGAAAGGTACCCAGATATTGTGCGCACACCGCCGACTATGGGTGTCTTTAAACGAGATGCCCACCCAGGAACCACTCATCCGGCTGCCTGTCTAAAGGTGGTGCAGGGGGATGCACGCTCCCATGAGCCACTCACCACCCGCTCACGGCGCACCGCCGGGAAATCCAGAGTGCGCCATGCAGGGCAAGCCCCCCAAAGCGCACAGCAACGGGCACCCATGCATCCCCTGCCCGTATGAACTGGGGCGGCCACCTGCACCAGCAGACGGGCGCCCGGCTCAGGCACTGTGGGCAGGGGTCACGGCCTTTGCTAGTCACAGGAACCGGCTGGCAGCACTCATGCCCGGGGACCTGTCCATTTCAGAGGCTGGCCCGGCGGCACACTTCCCTCTCCACGCCGCCTGCCCGAATCCTTCCCCACTCGCTCCACCTGAGTGGCTGCCCCGCAGCTCTGCCCCTCTCAGCCTTGCTCGTTTCAAAACACCCATCGGGCCTGCATTTTGTGCCTGCAGAGTTCACCCAGATGTTTAGTGCAAAGCAAAACTGCCTTTATGGGTGGCTCTGGCTCCGGGGAGGTAAAATGCAACTCTGGCTCCAATTAAATGTGAGTTAATATTTGACTCCTGCTTTGCGGTCTAAACGTATCAGCATAAAACGGGTTATTAAGCAACCTTGCTTTCCTCCTGAATGAACAAGGCTGCGTTCAGCGCTGACCTGCTGCTTCCCGCAGCGGGAGCTGCTGTGCGTTGGGGGGAAATCAGATCTCCTCTGTGCAGCATGTCACTGCCTCAGCCGTTGGGAGAACAAATGAAACCCCAGACCGATAAGGACATCCAGAGCGCGGAGCCGTCCCCCAATTTATAGGAGGCTGGGTGACAAGCTAATGTGCTGAGATTATCACCAGGCCTCCGGAGTTGATATACGAGGCCTGTTGCAGCAGGGCCTTTTAAATGCCTTCCTGGGGTCTTTCCAGTTCGCAGAAGGTGAGAAGAGACATAAGCTCTTCCTCAGCAGAATAAAGATGATGAATTCACCATCTCCCGTTCCAAAGGGTGAAACGGTCCAAATTGCTCTTCTCGAGGGAATGATCATTAATGAAGGTGTCATGCTAACGACTAGGGTAAAATATGATGCCGCTCTGGAGTCTGCCGCCATGCCAGCCCGTTGCATACGCAACCCCCAGCGGCTCCCCCATAGCTGCTTTGCATCAGAGGACAGCTCTCTGCATGCACGTCCTTTCTTAGAAATTGGCAGAGATGCCAGCCCCCAGGCGGGGCTGGAGAATCTGCAGGGCCGGCCTTACCACACGGCAGTGTGGGGCGATCACCCTCGGCCCCGCTCTTCTGGAGCCCAGATCCAACAGTCTCTAGGGCCCTGTAGAATCTAGGGTCCCCCCTCCCCTCACGTGTAGAGCAGTGAGGTGAGAAATGGCAGCACGGGGCCAGGGATGGTGGGGGGCAGCCAGTGGCTCCCAGGCAGTTGGAACCCCCCAGCACAGCTGGCATAGCATGGGGCAGGATTCTAGGGAGCAGGCACAGGGGGGCATGGGGGATAGGAAGCAGCCCTTCGGGGGAAGTAGGCAGAGAGGGAGCAGCCACTGAGAGGTGTGGGGTGCATGGGATGAGAGGGAGCAGCCATTGGGAGGCATGGGGGGGAGGGAGCAGCCCTGGGGAAGCACAGGGGGACATGGGAGGAAATGGAGCAGCCCATGGGAGAAGTAGGGGGCATTGTGGGGGGAGAGGGAAGGTATGTGGGGAGTGGGAGCAGCCACTGGGTGCTCCTCGGAGCCAAGGAGGAGAAGGCCCAGACTCCAGATGGAGCCATCCCATTTGAATGCAGCAGGGCCTCCTCTCTGCCCCCTCCTCCCGAGCTCAGTCTGTCAGTGCTTGGGCGTCGGCGCTGGATCCCAGTATTCCGGCTGACACCGATTATTGGAGTTTGTGGTTTTCAGCTTTGTGTCAAACTCCGATTCAGTCCAGCCTCTGTTAGAGCAAGGGCTGAGCGTCAGCAGCACTACCTTGTAGGGCAGGAGTGGGGGACCTCAGGCCAGGGGGCCAGATGTGGCCCCAGGGCAAGATTTTAATGGGGCCCCTTTCCAGTTTCTGAATCTTGCCCTTGGATAGAGATCGTAACTCCAGCCACTGCAAGGCTGAGCTCAGGGGAAGGGAGCAGAGCTGAGGGCCTGCCCACAAGGAGAGGGGACAGATCCATGATCTGGACTCTCCTCTCCTTGAGCACAGTCACACCCCAACTTCTCCGTGGCCCTCGGAGCCTGCACACATTTTCAAAGTGACCCCTCAGAGGGAAAAGGTTCCTCCCCCCTGGGTGGATTCAGAACCAGCTTCCCCTTCCTCAGGGCCCTATAGAGCCCCAAAATGGGGGAAAAGCCCAAGGACCGTTATTTGGGTAATCTCTGAGGGATTGGGCAGTTTGTAGCTAGCGCACTGGACCTGGGGTTGTCTGGAAAAGGAGATTCACCCCCCCCTGCTCCCATCCCAGGTTGTTGGGTTTAAATGAAGAGTTGCTCTCTGTGCTTCCTTCCATCGTGGGGGGGACACAACATTTACATGTTCTTTCACTCGCACGTCGTACTGACAGCTTAAATTTAACTTTGAGTTAATTTGCTCAATTAACATCCATGAACGTATACATGTTTGTAAACCATCACCAGACAGCTGGTGGCTAAGGGGTGGTGCAATGGGGAGGGGACATGCCCGCCCTCTTATCTTCACCCTGGGCTAAGGAACACCTAAGGCACCAATGCAGGCCCTGCAACATGTATTTTTCATAAGTGTTCCTTAAAATTGTGCCTCGGTGGCAACGCTACCCTGGGCCCCGCAACCTCTAAGGCCAGCCCGGAGTATCTGCGTCAGAGCACAGCTCCGCGGAATTCCCCAGATCAGTCTAGTTCCTGTCAAATCATTTCCTCCATCCAGCAGCTACTAAACCAGCGCGCGAATGCAAAATCTCCACGGTGCCCGGGCAGAATGCAATCAAATGCAGGTTACCCAGGGGCTGGTTTGTGTGAACCCCCATTCCTTGCAGCCAGATACTACCAGCCACATCAAATCTTAGCCAGAAGTAACTCCTACTCCGGGATGAATTCTCACAGCCTCTCCGAGCCCCCCACTTGGGGGCAGCGTGCGATACTTCACCCCTGGATAAAGGTTTACCCCAGAATGACAACATGGAGTGGGTACAGCCACCCGTAGTGAACGTTTGGAGGTGCGTCTCTGTCTCTGGCTCTGCCCCCCAGAGTGATTCATGCCAGTCTGCGTCAGCCCCTAGCTGCAAAGCTTGAGCCGTGCAGACTCAAGTCTGTGGTTCTGGAGCTCTTGGTTATGGTCCCTGGTGGATTAGCCAAGATGGTGACTGATAAGAGTCAGGCAGAGAAAAGAATAGACTGAGAGTCCATTGGCACAAGAGCAAGTTGGGGGAAGGGCAGAGCCATGTGTGCCAAGTTGGCGGCTGGGACAGGTACCAGTTGATCCCAAACCAGAATTTCTCCCTGACATGTACATCTGGCAGCCCAGGTGGGTAGACTAACTACAGAGGCCTGCAGGCCCCCAAACAGTGGCCTTCTTTTATTGTATGTGACAGCACACACCCAAGTCTCTGTCCCAGACAGTCTGCAGCCCACGGGGACAGAACAGACTATGGAGGGAAGGAAGCTGGGATTCCCAAGGAAATGTTGCTGCTGCTTTCCCTTTGGTGCTTATGGCCCTTGTGCTCCCTGAGGCCCGTCTGGCCATCAGAGAGGATAAGGGCACAGCTGTGGGATCAAGCACTGTCCTGCCCTGCTTGCACATAAGTAATTTGGGGCCACAACTCCGGGACGAGGGCCTGTTCACACGACGCCCTCCCTCCTTGCACACTCACCACTTGCTCAATCCGTGTTTGCTTTGGTCCGCATGACCGCCGATTTCCTTGCCTTTCTCCCCTTGCGCCAGGTGGGGGAAGAGTGGGCAGGATTTCCCACCCCACTCTGAATGAAGGAGCCCACTAACCTGTGTGAGAAAGAGCTCTCCAAAGAGTAAGTCAATTAGCCCCCCCAAGCTCTCTGTTCCCAAGCAGCACAAACCTCTGCTGCTGCTCAGAGCACCCTAGAGCTGGGCACAGGTTTGCAAAAGCCACATGGGTTTGCTCTTATTCATTCGGGCAATTCCCCCACCCACAGGCAGAGTTTCAGTCCTGAGAACCGAAAGCCAGGCTAGGAGGAGGAAGAGGGGAATGGCACTGGGGAGGGCAGGAGCGGGGTGGCCTCCAGGCACAAACCCACATTTCTCAGTCGCTGTTTCACATGGAAGCTTGGACAAAAGGGCACACAATTTTTGGGGGGGGGGTGCCCTATGCCGCCCTGCAACATGCATAAATGACCCCCAAGGGTGGTTAGCGTCATGTCTGTTTCCACCTTATGACAGCGACCAGCTTCAGACGCTCCGGCCAAGTGTGCAGCGGGTCCTACTGGAGTGAGGCATTTCCTATCGCTCCCTCCCGGCCCCTGATGATCAAGAGGTCACATCTCCTGACCAACTCGACTAACCAGTAGCGATTCGGAAAGGAATGTCTCTTATTCCGGAATTCACCAGGCTAGGCCGAACTGGCACTCGGGTGGAACGGATGCCCCAGCAAACCCCACCCGCACAGAACAGACACACCCCAGCTCCAACGAACCCTGGGAGCAGACTTCGATAATATCCCTGACTTGTCAAACTCTGATCGGAGTCTCACATTTGGGAGTAGAAAGACCCGGTGCCTTCACCTGCCCTCAAGACAACAGTGCTCCAAGTCCTCTTCCTGAGCCGGGCTGCCGGGCTGGGGGGCAGCACTTTGAAACTTAGCACAAGCTCCACAAGACAACTAGAAACTGAGGCAGGGATGCTTAAGGGGGGCCCAGAAGTAGAGGAGGGTCCCCTCTCCTTATCCTCTCTGCTCCCTTCCCCTTAGCTCAGCCTTTCAGTGCTTGGGGGCAGGAACTGGATCCAGGGGCCAGATCCAGGCACTGGAGAGGGGGCTAAATAAACACTAGTCATGGGGTGTATTTGGTCTCTGCGGTTCCCCACCTAGACTGCCATAGACCTCCCCTTTGTCTGCCCATAGAAAGAACCCAAAGATACTCTCACTTCAGCCCCCTAAGCCAGGGCTTAATTTGGGTCAGGATTAAACCTCAGCAGCCCCCCTGTCACTGCTGCTTTTCTGCAAGCCTCCCCCCACATGAGACTCAGGATTGGGACCCTCAGGCAATGATGCACAGTAGCAGCTGCCCCCCCTCAAGATGAATCACCCTAAAAGGATGACATTGGGGGCGATCTACATCAGGGGTGGGGGAACCTCAGGCCCAGGGGGGCCAAATGTGGCCCCTTTCCAGTTCCTGGACCTGACCCCTGGATTCAATTCCTACCCCCCAAGCACTGAAAAGCTGAGCGGAGGGGCGAGCATTAACACAAAGCTAGGGGTCAGATCCATGAACACAAGGCAGCCATTAGGAACCCCTGCCCCCGACTTCAGTGCTGCCCTCTGGAGTTTAAGTGCCCCCCCTCAAAAAAGAAGGGGTTCCCGACCTCTGATCTAGACCTTCCGTTTCTTGGAAGCCCCTCCCCGCCAACTTCGGAGCCAGTTCTACTTTTAAAAGCAGCCCCTGGGAGGGAAAAGGCTCCCCCAGCCTCCACAGGATGGATCCAGTGACGAAACCGCACAAATAAATCTCCCCCCCTAATCCTGAAGCCTCCGCCGCGCTGCGATCTGGTTGGCAGGCTCCTCGATCCGGATTCATCAAAGCTTCCAAAAAACGCTTGAATTGACTAATCAGCCCCAAAGCTGGGGGGTGGGGGGTGTCAGGAAAAATTACCCTGAAAGCCGCGGCCAAAACCACTGACTCCGGGGTAGACCCCTTGAAGCCGCCTACCCCGGAGTAAATGGCTTGTGACTCGCGCGGCCAAACTTTGTTCCGGTTCCTTCCATCTCCTCCTCCCCCCCCCCCAGTTTCCAGCCCCAGGAGAGAGAGGGGGGGACCCTTCTAATTCTTGGAGAGGCGAGGGCAGCGTTCCCTAGTGGGTGCGCGGGGGAGGGGGGGAGTGAAAGCCATCGCCGCGTCCCTTGCGCACTCAAAGCGCAACCGGTGCAGGAAAGAGAAAGTGAAAACGCCACCGGCAGCTCTTTCGGTTTCGCTGGTTCCTGCCTCTCTAGCACCTTCATTCCGCGGGCTCGGAGAGAGCGCACCCGATCCGTCCGACGGGACCACGGGAGCCAGGGCGTCTGGGGAATCGGAGAAGGGAGGAGGATTCCAACTGAGATTCCCGGGAGAGGGTTCTTGGGACCCCGGAGCGACAGGGCGCACGGGGTTTGGAGAGGCGCACGGGGGCCCGGGCACCGCGGGGTTTGGAGAGGCGCAGACCCCCGGGGAGGCGCAGGGGGCACCGCGGGGTTTGGGGAGGCGCAGGGGGTTTGGAGAGGCGCAGGGGGCCCGGGCACCGCGGGGTTTGGAGAGGCGCAAGGCACCGTAGGCAGGAGCGCGGGGACCGGGGCGATCGGGGGCGCTGAGCCTCGAAGGGGAGCGTGTCCGGGAGGGGGGGCGCACATGGCGCAGCCCTCGGGTCCCATGCGGTTGAAGGAATGGCTCATCGCGCAGATCGAGAGCGGCCGCTACCCGGGGCTGCGCTGGGAGAACCGCGGCAAGACGCTGTTCCGCATCCCCTGGAAACACGCCGCTAAGCAGGACTACCGGCAGCAGGAGGACGCGGCACTCTTCAGGGTACTTACTTGAGGGGACCAAATCCGGGCTGAGTGCCCTGCCCCACCAGGGAGCTGCCCCCTCGCTGTCCCTCTCCAACACTAGGTGCTGCTCTCCGCTTCCCCCCCCCCCTTCATTTTGGGCCCCTTCTCTACTCTGACCTCATGGAAGTCAATGGGATTTTCCATGGGATCATGCCCCCCCCCTCCTCCTGCAACCCCAGGGGCTCCCCTTGGCCAACATCAGAGGAATCTCCTCCGCCTGCCTTTGCAGGGCAGGGATGCTGAGGTTCCTCTGTCTCTCTTTGCTCTCTCAGGCCTGGGCGATCTACAAAGGGAAATACCATGAAGGCACCGACAAGGCCGACCCCTCCACCTGGAAAACGCGCCTGCGCTGTGCCCTGAACAAGAGCACCGACTTCCAGGAAGCGCCTGAGCGGAGCCAGCTGGACATCTCGGAACCGTACAAAGTCTACCAAATCGTCGCCGACCGAGCCCAGGAGTCCGGTACGCTGACTCGCCGCTTAGCCCCTGCTGGGATGAGTCTCGCTTCCAAATGGCTCTTTTTTATTGAAAGTCATATTCAGACCTCCCGTTTTAGAAAAGTCACCCCCAAACGGATTCATTCCACCCTACTCTATCTGTGCTCTGGCCACCTGACGCTCTACGTGGGGCTCCCTATGGTGACGGGCTGCAGCTGGGGCAGAATGTGGGTCGCTGGGAGCACATTACACCGGTGCTCCGGTCTCTGCACTGGCTGCCAATAGTCTTCCGGGCCCCGATTCAAAGTCTTGGTTTTAACCTATAAAGCCTTACACGGCCTGGGCCCTGCTTATTTGTGAGACCGCCTCACCCCCACCCACCCCACCTGGGTTCTAGATCAGCCCCTGCTGTCATCCGGGAGTGCCTTGTTGGAGGTCCTGCGGGGGGCGGGGGCTCGCAGAATAGGGGGTTCTCAGTGGCCGCACTGCACCTCTGGAATTCCCTCCCGGTGGGGGCACGTCTGGCCCCGGACCTTCCGGCCTTCCTCAAGAACTGCAAAACCTGGCTGTTCCGTCAGGCATTTGGTGAGGGAGACGGGTAGAGTTGGGTGGGAGGGGGAAGGGGGAGTTGCTTCTGTTTTATGATTATGTTTTATAGTGTTTAAAATTGTTTTATATTATATTTATTATATGTTGTTGTTAGCCAGTCTGGGCTGCCTGTGGCAGGAAGAGCAGGATAAATAAATAACCTGACCAGCAAAGCCAGCCCCAGGTCTGGAATCTTATCCCCCAACATGTAGAGTATCTTGGTTTTCATCATGGAGATTGGTGAGAGTCAGTCTCATGCTGAAATTATTCTATTGGAATTCTTTCCATCACCCCACATTAGTGCCACGATGGGGCACTATGTTCACTGGGAGCATTTAGTACTGACCGCGGTCAGAGACAGGATACTGGGATAGATAGATAGATAGATAGATAGATAGATAGATCTGATCCAGTCTGAGAAGTGATATCCAGAAATACTGTCTCAGCCTCTAGATAGTATGATTATTTCACATCTGGATTGCCTAATGTCAGGATTCTAAACGTGAATGTTATTTGCTGAACTATAAAATTCAATTTTTTTGTTTTGTATTGCGGGTAACTCTTACAATCGTTCATTCTGCTTCTTATTTCCAAAGCAATGATAACTTGTTTTATGCCAATGACTAGTATGTCCCAATTAACCAAGGTACTCATTTTACAATCTGATTTCTTTGTAAAATTTCAAGTACTTTCTAAAACCTCAGAACTGGGGGCCAAATGCAGTCCACAACAAGTTTTTTATTATTATTATTATTATTATTATTATTATAAGCATTTGTATAGTACCAGCTGTGTACCTGGCGCTTTACAGAACAATAAGACAGACGCGGTCCCTGCCTACGGCTTACAATCTAACAGACACGGAGGGGGGGAGACAAGGAGAGGGGACATAGGGAGAGACACGGGATAAGTAACATTCAGTGGATGTGAAGTCTCAGGTGCACGTGCTTGGCTTGGTTGCAGTTAGGCAGGAGTCTGCGGGGAGGGCAGACAGTAAATATTGAAGGAAAGTTCTAACAGGCATCGGGAAAGGCAGCGAGGAAGAGGTGGGTTTTGAGGAGGGATTTGAAGTTGCGGAGGGAGGGGGTGAGACGGATGTGGGGAGGGAGGGAGTTCCAGGCATAGGGGGCAGCAAGGGAGAAGGGACGAAGGCGGTTAGGGGAGCAGGGGAGAGTGAGGGAGGGGGCAGAGGAGGAGCGGAGAGTGCGTGCAGGAGTGTGTAAGGAGACTAGGGCTGAGAGGTAAGAGGGAGTAAGGGAGCAAAGATGAGGGCATGCACAGAAGAATAGGGGACAGATCCATGCTACAGAACCATGATTCCTGAGTGCACCCCTTAAGCACTCCTGCCCCCAACTTGTATGCAGCCCTTGGAGATTGTAGTCCTTTTCAAGGTGGCCCCCGGGACGGAAAAGGTTCCCCACCCCTGCTCTAAGTAATGTTCATTTGAAACATATGGTACTTGCCACTGTCAGAGACAGGATACTGGGGCTATGTGGACCATGGATCTGATCCCGTTATGTAGTCATGCTGTGAAGGAAATGACTTCCATTAGCAAAACCCCCATAATGCAGGGGTGGGAGATGACAGAGGAGACATGCCCAGATTTTGAAGGATGGTGCTCAGCAACTGCTAAAATTGGCTTTGAGGAGATAGCATGACTGTGTGTTATAGAAGAGGGGGGTTGCCATGTTAGCTTTCATATTCCATCAGCAGGAATTGTTCCAGTAAAAGAGCATCTGAGCCACTTTCTGAGCCAGTAAAAGAGCATCTGAGCCACTTTCACATGTCGTGTGATAAGGGTAGCACGTCTCTGTGCCTCAGCGCCCCCTATCTTCAAACAGTGTCACAGTCAGTCGTCTGAAGGGCACTTTGTCCGTGTCTGAAGTGGGTTACTTAGCACAGACCTTTAAGCTGTCCCTCCCAGTGCGGAGTTTCTTGATTAAACTAGATTCGCTTAATTAAAGGAAGGGCGTGAGCTCTCTCGTCTTCTAGGCAGAGATCCCAGTTAACATGCCCTTCCTGTTAGCTCTGACCTTCTGCTGCTGCGTTGGCTCTGCCTGTCTAGAGATGGCTGTTAGCCAGAAGATACAGCCTCCTGGTCAGGGTGCTCCTACACCTCCAACAGCCAGAAGCTGTGAGTGAAATGAATGGCTTCAATAAGTACTCTGTTCCTTGTACGCTTCTTTGAAGTATCTGGTTTTGATGTTGTCAAAGGCATAAGAACATAAGAAGTGCCATACTGGGTCATACTCTATCCAGCCCAGCATCCTGTCTCCGCTAGGAGACAGGCCAATCTCAGTCACTTCCGAGAAGTCCCCAACAGGTCGCTATAGGGCGATTTTCTGGCAACAAATTCTGCACGTTATAGGTCATCTAGTCCAACCCCCTGCTCAGTGCAGGAAATTCGCCGCTACAGCATCCCTGACCGATGGCCGTCCAGCCTCTGTTCGAAAACCTCCAGAGAAGGAAAGCCCCCTCCCTAGGCAATTGTACATTGAGTGGAAAAGTATTGTGTTTGTTTCTTTTGGCTACTGGGCTAGGCGCGTGGTTGGTCTGAGTCTATATGGTAGTGACGAGGAGTGTAACAGGTTTTAATGCTGTCTCTGCAGAGAAAGAAAGCAGCCTGAAGTCCTCTCCCCCTAAAGAACAGCAGGCCGGCAAGCCTGCTACCCCCGTGCACCGGGACAGGGGAATTAACGACAAGCCAGGCAAGGTGAGAAGTAGCTGAGGGGGGCATCATTGGCACTGACTCCCTTTCTCTCTCCTCCTTTGGGCTGCCTTACTCTGCCTTTCTCCTGGCCAATTTTGTCCTATCGGTCTAGATGCTAGTGGCCGCCCCGTTCCATTTTATCCAGTCCGGTCCTATTCAGCCTCATCCCGTCCAAGTCTGTCTGGGTCCCTTCTGGCTCCATCCCCCTTCTAACTCACCAGAATTTGGGCCTCTGCTTTCTGCGCCGTGAGAGCTGGGAATGGAGCCTGGACCCTTGTCTCTTTCTCCCCAGCTCCTTCCTTTCCCCCTCCCAACTCTCACGTGTTCTCTCTTCACTTTCCTCCCCAGCCCAGCGGGCCCCTCTCAGATGAACACAACGAGGACAAGAAAGGGGATCAGATGGAGACAACCCAGAGTTCTCCAGCCCCCCAGGTCTCCGAACTGCCGAGCCATCCAGCAGACCAGGGTAAGAAAGGGGTCTTCTCCTCCCCAGCGCCCCATCCTTAACCTCCTCCCTGTTACCTCAAACCCTGCCGCCCCCCAACATTAAGGTCATTTTGAGCAGGTACAGTTGTCCTTTACTGCCCTCACCCCACTGTGCACCATGACCCCCACCCCCAAATTAAGGTCTAGACCGGTGGTTCCCAACGGGCTGTCAGACACACCCTGAAAATGCTGCTCACTCATGTCCAAGTGTCACTCTAAAACAGGGAGTATAATATTAGAGTCACAGGTGATAATCAAATAGCCCAACGTGCGTCCACTTCATTTTGGGTTTGGTTACCTGCAAGAAGAGATTTGGGCGCAGCTCGGTGCATGGTGGCAATCGAGATACCTAAGCCTAGGTGAGTCACGAAACATTGCTAACGCATAGGGATGCCTCCGCTGGAAAAAGGCCTGGGAGCCTCTAGTCTTAAACTCCCTCAAAGTCTGTTTATTTTATTCATATTTCTATATCGTCCTTCCCACAAAGGTTCAGAGCTGCTTACAATCGTAAAAACAGAATAAAATCTATTAAAATCAACAAAAACCCACTCAATCCACCCCTACACCCCCCACCCACCCTATCCCACCCTACCAAATGCCTGTCAACCTACCCACCAGACACCCCCCACCCCAACCTCCCCCTTAATTAACCCCTCCCCCAAATCCAGTCCCCGCTGCCAAAAGCCTGACAGAACAACATGGTCCCGACAAGTTGGGAGTGGATGGTCTGATGTCCTCTCTCGGCCGCACGTTATCCCAGTCTAGAGACAGAATGGGATCGTCATGTTGGCCTCAGCTAGAGAGAGGGCGAAAACGACAGCCGTGCCGCGGTGGCCTGCCCGCCCCGATTGGGAAGCCAAGCACAAACCAGGCCAGGACTCTGAACAGACATCCCCGCAGCCAGGGAGGGCGGGGAGCATGGCACACGTGTGGCCGGATGGCCCACCGTGACGGGCCCAACCTGGGCCGCCAACACGGTCCAGGAACAGGTGCTATAGCCTGCTGCGGCCTGCTTTGGCCCAGTTGGACAGGCCTTAGCCCAGGCTGCGACCTTGGAGGTTTCCCAAGGTCAGAGGCTCAGGCCAATCCCAGGCCGACATCTGGCAGCATCGGCACAGACATGCAGGTAAGGTCCGGTCCCGAGCAGGCTACCGCAGGCTGCTTTCACATCTGTTTTTACCCATGGAGGGAAAATAGTCCTTTCCACCCCCAAAAGCTTGCATGCTTTCCCCAACAGAAGCTGCTCTGCTGAGAGATCATCTGAACTCCTTTGTCTCCCAAGATTACTCCTCCACCTCCTTTCTCTGTGCCTGCCTTTTCCCTGGATGAGTTCTGTCGCTGTTCTCCTGGGGAGGGGCCCAGATCGGAACCCTGTGATTCTCCGTGTGCTCGGGGCTGGGCGGGCGGGTTCTTGCCTGAGGCAGGCAGACCAGTTGCTGATCTAAAGGAATGGGGCCCCCTACGGCAAAGATCTCTGGTCAGCTTTGCTTCCCGTATCCTGCTGGTGGACAGGGAAAGAGGCAGGGGTGCAGGGTCCCCACGGGACGCCTGGTTGCCAGTTAGAGCCTGTCAATGCTGACGATTTCCTGGAGCCGCTCCCCCAGGACCATGATGTGTTATTTGGGAAGCAGGCACAGGGCATGGCTCTGGGATATGACTCTTCTGGCGTGAATGGCAGTAGGTTTAACATTAAAAAGGATACAGCAAAAGCTCCCCAATTTAGACTTCTCTGATCTGGAGCCTTCCTTATTCCAGGTGAAAGGTCACTCGAGGCACCTGCTAAAAACTCTTACAGGGACAGGGAAACCCTCTGTCCTTAGATGGGGGAATTGCACAAGGGGATCTCTTCCGGGAAGTACCCTAAACGCAGGGCTGCTTGGGGTCGCTGCTCAGACACGACCCTGGCTTTGCTGGGATCTCAGGCACGTGCCGCGCATGGTTTGCGATGTGGGTTAATGCGAAGGAGGATTTTATTTTTGCTTGGGGTGGCTTAGGGGGTATTTCTGTTCCAGGCAACTAATACCAGCATCCTTTCTGCCACAGGGTATCGGGTGAAAGGGGTTTTCTACGGCTGGAGCCCGACCCACGTGCACTATCTTCAGAGACTGCAGACCATGCATTCCCCCCTTCACGCCCCGATTGAGGAAATCAACTCAGGTAGGGGAACGGAGCATGCGCCCTCCACAAAACAAGCCCCGGCCACTGCCCCGTGCACGGGCAGCGAGTGCAGGAATCAGCCTCCGCCTGGCCAGAGGATCATCAGACTCACCGGACCCGTGCCCCTACCTGCAGTGTGGGGGCATCGGAGGAGAATGAGCGAGACCTCCCTACTGTGCCCCCAGACCCACTCAGCAGTGCCCCCACATGCCCCTCAGGAGCCCCTTCAAACCCCCTTAGCTGTGCCCCCCAACCCCCTCAAGGCAGCTCCTCACAGCCTCCCAGAGCGGCAACTCACCCCCTGCACTGTGGTCCCACGCAAACAAGAGTTGCTACCCCCCCTCAGGCAGCGGGACAGGCCAGAGGCTGCGTTGCCTTCTGGAAGCTTCCTTGCTCCCTGGGGGGGTGAGGTCTGGCCAAGAGGGAGCAGGGCAGGAGAGGGAGTGGGGAGGCCGGCTTTGCAACCTTCCTGTCAGTGACTGCTTGGGTAGGGGGAGAATTTTGGCTGCCTACGACAGTACATTACTCACACACGCAGGTGTCTCTCACACACGGTGTGTGCCACGCACACCCAGGTGCATATCTCACACTCATTCTTTCTCTCACACACATCCCCTTGCACGCGTCTCACATGTATATTCCCTCACACACATTATGTGTATACACACACACACACACACACGTACCCATCTCTCTCACACACATCCCTTGCAAATGTCTCACACATAAATTCCCTCACACACATCCTACCCACACACCCTTACACTCATCTATCTCTCTCACACACACATCTGCACACACCTCCTTACACACATCTCTCTCTCTCACACACACACCCTTACATCTTCCAAACATATAACCTCACACACATTTCACACCCTCAGTCACACATACACCCTCACCCACACACACATCCTCACACACAGGCTCCCATTTCACAAGCTCCCCCAGCCGGATTACGCGTCCAGATTAAAATGGAAGCTCATTCAGCCCAGGCCATGAGAGTCTCTTCCAAACAATTGGCTTCCAGGGCTTCTAGCCTTCCCTTCCCTTCAAGGCTTGTACCCATGACTGTCAGCCATGGGGAGAGGCAGGCCCAAGCAGACTGTCCCCAGTCCACTGCTGTGGTGAAGCCAGAATTTAAGACAGGAGCCAAAGTTGGATCCAAAGTTGGGCAGCATCTCAACAAGCAACAAGGATGCTCCCAGGTCTGGAATTTCACACTCACGCTCACTTACACTCTCACTCGAGTGCAAACATTTGCACCCAGCCTTCACTTTCCCATGCACATCCCTTGCATTTCTGTGTCTGCCCGGCTCCACGGCTGTAGCACAGCCAGATACAGGGCAGCAGGCAAAATCAGAAGCCAGGACTGAACGTTTGATCCACAGTAGTGCATCCTCGCAAACCAGAGGGGTGGTTGTGTCGCTGCTCGGGGGTAGGCAGTGCAAACCGGAGGTAGATAGCGCTTGCAGATAACCAGAGAAGCTAGCGAATTAGAAGCCTTCTTTGTTGCTGTATTCTTCAATGATGGCAGCCATACGTAGTGCTCTGTCTGAATGAGACTGTCTGAAGTTTTTGTTGTAATAGGATCAGGGCCTAAAAGCCTCATTCCCCACCTCTTTACTGGAGCTCATTCCCCCGCCTCTCTGCTGGAGCTCATTCCCCCGCCTCTTTGCTTCTAGATTTTGGCAGGATCGGCAGAAGATCCAAACACTAGATGTTGGGAAGGCTGATTGCCACTTTGCCTCAACAGGGGGCTAGGCAGGGAGCTCGCATCACATCACCATCTGTCTGCACCCCTCACAATTGGAGAAGCTCGACAGGCAAACATCCCATCTCTATCCTGGGTTTGTCCTCAGGAGCTTAGTCCTTCAGTAACCAGGGGGGAGGCAGGAGAGGGTGGGGACCGGAAAGACTTGTTAGATTCTAAAAGGAATGGTTAGTATTGATTCCATACGTCCCAAAGGGGCAGCCAAGTGACACTGAATTCCATTTTCAGAGCCTGCCCGGTGTGTCGGACACTGGCAGGGGAAGCAGCTCTTCGGGTTGAGACACATCCATAGTCCCGAGAGCCTTGGTGGCCTCTTGGGCTTAAAGGCAGGGCTGCCACCAGAGCCAGCTCCCAGGGACGTCAAGTGGCCACGTAAGGCCAGACTTTCCTATGAGAGTTTCTTGTGGGGAGTCTCTCATATCCCATCCCGCTGTGTCCTGGGCGGGCAGGGTTGCTGTTAAATGTCCCAATGGTGACAGGAAAGCAGTCACTGGAACATTGTAGCTCTGCTGAGTTAGTTACTGGAAACGTTTTTGGTCGGGTAGGGTTTATTTCAAGGGGCTCCTTGCCCACGAGTTTATCCAACTGAGGGAAACCAGAACCTGGCAAAGGCCTCCCTCTTCCAGTCCCCTCTCCCTGCCTTTGGGATAAGGCAGCAGGCCGAGCAACAAACCCATTGATTGGCAGTGGGTGGAGACGGGGAGCGTCCCTTGCATTCGAGGAAGTTCAGCTCCAGGAATCCTAGCCTTGGAGGGCTTGGTAGGGATTTCAGAAGAGCCCATCAAACCTGGAGCGGCAGTGAAACCCTTCAGTGCAACAGAGCTCTGCCCGCTCTCGGTATGAACAGTCAACCAGAGCAGTGACAGTCTGTGGTCGCAGGGACGGGGGGCCCCGTTGTTACACGCTGGGGGCCGCGGGGTTCTTTCTCCTCCCCCCCTCACCCTGGCGGGGGCGGGGTCTGGCTTCCGGGACGCTCCCCATAACAATGCGAGCGGGCAGAGGCCGTGCCGGGGGCACGTGTCGAAGGGGCACGTTCAAAGGGGCCTGCCCTTTGGCCGGGCGCGGAGGCGGCAGAGTCTGTGGGTTTGTGTATTTTGTTAGTGTTTGCTGATGTGGAGGATGGCAGTGAGAGAAGGGTGGAGTTGGCTAGATATTCCCTGGTGGCAGCAGGGGATGGAATGATTGTTTGTGGGACCGACCCCTCTGTTGTGGGGGAGTGGGACATCAGTTGAGTTATGGGGGGGATTGTGATATTTGGATATTGTGGATATTTGTTTCTGAGCTGGGTCCCCTGCGTGGGAAAACACACCCAGAAATGTATTTCTGTTGCCGTGAGCTGCCTCGAGTCATTCTTGAGAGAGCGCGGGGTATAAATAAAACTGGAATGGAATGGAAATGCCCCGCAGACAGCCACGGCAAGACAGCGGCACAAGCCCTGCCAGTGCCATGGCCGGCTCGAGGGTGGGGTGGCCCCGGCGTCCCTCCTTACCATTCTATTTAACATTGAATATGGAGCTGCCAACCGGCTGCATCCCACTCACCCCAGCCTCGTGGGCTACCAGTGGCCCCCAGACCGGTATGGGGGACCCGAGCCTAGCTCATCCCCCGACACTTAAGGTAGATGAACTAAACCTAAACCCTTCCCCGACAGCTGCGTATCCCAGGACTTGGCCCTGTCCCTCCATTCCCTGCCTTACGGGTGAAAATCCTTCCTCGTGTTGAAGCTAAAGCTATCTGGGGGTGTCACAGGAGGGACCGGGTCAGGCTCTGTAGCCCGTGCCAGAGAGGAGGTCAGACCAGCAAATCGTAGTGCTCCTCCCCACAACCACTGCGAAGAGGCAGCCCCCGGTCCGGTTGGCTGGGCAGATCCCCGTTGACCCACACCACTTCCCTTTCCCCTGTCCTCAGATTGCTGGCTCCACGTCCGCCTCTACTACCGGGATGTGCTCGTGAAAGAGTTCACCACACGCACGGCGGAGGGCTGCCGCATAACCTACCGTCCGGTGCCGGCTGACAACGAGAGCATCTACGGCCCGGCCCGCATGGAGCAGGTCCAGTTCCCCTCCCCGCGCGTGCTGGCGGGGGGCAGCGGGACGGCGGAGGTGGTCAATATCCTGGAGCAGCTGCTCCCACACCTGGACCGGGGGGTCCTCCTGTGGGTGGCCCCCGAGGGCGTCTTCATGAAGCGCCAGTGCCAGGGCAGGGTCTACTGGAATGGGCCGCTGGCGCCGCACAGCGACCGGCCCAACAAGCTGGAGAGAGAGAAAACCTACAAGCTCCTGGATACCCAGCAGTTCCTGCAGCGTAAGTGTCTGGGGAGGGGACGGAGAGGATGGGCTAACAGCCTGACCAGGCCTGCCTGCCAGGGAGTTGACTTTATTGTCTGGGCTGTAATTGGGAGGCGGGGGGAGCATTGGAAACCATGGGCATTTTTGCTGGGATAAGAGCATCATCGCCGGAATAGATTGTCCGTCTAAATGCTGCCAACAGTGATTATTATCCCGGGATAACAGAAATATCACGGCATTCAAAAACCTCGGTCACTGGGGTTTATAACAACCGGTTGTTAAACTATCCCGGGATAGTGTCTGTCTGAACGACCTGTCCCAGGATAGTCAACTCTCCCGGTGATCGGCGCCACCGAGTCTAACGTCAAGGGACGTGCTCAGCTGCGCAGAGGCTGTGATGTTTGCAGAGAAAGGACGTGACGTTTGAGTCCCAGAAAACATGGCGCTGAACTCAGCAGAAAAGCACCGCGGGATTTTTAATTTATCCCAGAGACTCTAATTGCAATGTACTCTTCACACGGACGATCCTGGAATTCGTTTATCCTGGAATAGAAATGTCCGTCTTAAACAGGTACCACTTTGTTAGCCTGGGATAATAATCACCGGAGATTATTCTAATTATCCCGGGATAGTTTGTCCTGACTGGCCTCTGCGCCCTGCAGCCCAGAATAAGAGCTGGGGGTTAGGGGTGAGACTCAGGGTAAAATGTCGGTTTTATTTTTTGGGGGTGGGGGGTCGGTTCTTTCTGAATTTGGGAGCTCATGTCAGTTTCGGATTTTTGTTTTTTCTCCCATTGAAATCAATGAGAACAAACCTCGTGCCGGAACCAGAAAGATCCGAAATGTTGTACTAATCTGAAACAACCATTTTGGGGCGATTTCAATTCTATCCAAAACTGAAATTCCCACCCCTACTGCCTGGTTGTGTCATTCATGGGTCTGTCCTGTGCTGGCGCAAACTGCCCTGGAGCAGATGACACAAAACTGGGAAGGGGGTGGGGGGTAGCCAACACCTTGGAAGGTAAAATTAGAATTAAAAAAAAACCCTCGATAGGTTAGAAATCAGGGCTGAAATGAACAAAATTAAATTCAGCTGAGATTAATGGAACGTTCTGCATTTGGGGAAGAAAAACGAAATGCCCAAGTCTAAGATGGGGGTTAACCTGGGTCGGCAGCTGCCCATGGGGAAAGGATCTAGGGACTGTGGTTGATCATAAGCAGAACACGAGGCAGCAATAAGATGAGGCTGCGAAAAAGAGTCATGCAGTTTTAGGCGGCACGAAGAGAAGCAATTTCTCAAGTCAGCAGAAGTAATAATTCCACTCTATTCAGTGCCGATCAGGCCTCAGCCGGAGTACCGAGTCCAGGTTTGGGCACCTCATTTTAAAAAGGACATTGACAAGCTGGAGTGGGTTCAGAGGAGGGGGACAAAGATGTTAAAGGGTCTGGGGAAACAAGAAAAGGTTGAAGGCACCAGGTATGTTTAGCCTAGCAAAGAGAAGCCAAAGAGAAGACGTGCTAGCGGTCTTCCAGTCGCTAAGGGGCCGTGACCAAGGACACGGCAAGGACCTGTTCTGCTTTGCTACGGTCTGCGTGTGTCGGTCGGGTCAGAAGGCTCTGAGTCATGGCTGGAAATGCTTGTGGGTTTCAGAACTCCGAGGTTACCTGAGCCGCGGGGAGCGGAGCCCGCAGTATCAGATCCAGCTGTGCTTTGGAGAGGAGTACCCTGCCGCCCCCATGCAGAAGCTCCAGAAGTTCATCATGGCCCACGTGAGTTTCCGGCTGTTTGTCTGGGGCCGTGTCCATCATTTGGGTTCCTCTCCGTTCTGGGAGAAAAGGGGCGGGAGGGGGCTACACACAAAGGGACTCTGTGAGCGTGTGTGTGAGAGAGAGAGAACTCAGTGCCGTGTGCTGGGGAGCAGAGCCAGGCCATCTGCAACCTGTATTTCTTAGGTGCCCTCTAAAATGTGCATATCTGGGCAGCCTGTCCAGCTGGTGGTCATGGAAGGTCAGTGTCAAGGAGAGAAGTGTCTCCTGTATCCAAAACACAGGGGGGGGGGGCGTGTTCCCTCTGCTCCCACCTCCCAATTTTTGTCAGAGTGGGTTGACACTCCCTTCACTGTTATGATTGGCCAGATCTCTCCTGTCCCTTAGAGGAAGCGGTGGGGCCCCGTTGAGGGGAGGGCCTGCTCTAGCCCTCACACTCAATGGAGGACTCCATACCATCAAGCTGGCAGGGCAAAAAGGCCCACGCAGACAGGAAGGGGAGGAGCCGCAGCTGGATAGGCAAGGGGCTTCGAGGCAGGCAAGAGGACAAATGGCGGGGGGGCAGGAAGGGCCATGGAAGTAGCTCTGGGGTTATAGTCCCTGCCCCAGCTCCTTGCCATGGGGAGCAGGAGGGGGGGGAGTGATGGGGCCAGGTGTTTCCCCATCTCCCTTCTCAGGTTGTCTAGTTTCTGTTCCCCTCTCCGTCAGCCTGGAGTGACCCCTTCCCCTGGCTCTTTTGCTCCCCCAGGTTGAGCCAGTGTTTGCCCGTGAGCTCTTCCTCCACGCCCAGCAGATGAGACCACCAGCCCTGCAGGACTCCCGGCTGGGTTGGCAGCAGCCCATCGACACCAGCTCCAGCCACATCATCCACATCCTGAAACAGCTGTGCCAGCCCTGAGCCTGTGAGAGAGAGGGAGACTCAGCCAGGACGGGGGCAGGCCCATGCCCCTCCTCTCCCCATGGAGTCCCCCACCCGACAAGCCAGGGGGGCAGAGGAGATAGTGCGCGGGCTCCATCCTCTGGGCTATGGATTCCCAGCCGCTCTGTCGAGCAAGGAGGAGAGAGGACAGAGCAGGGGAGCCGCTCCCGGCTAGTTGTGAGGTTGCTGAACGCAGCCTTGGGGTGTAGGCTGGGCCGGCGGGGGGTCTATTTATTCAGACGCCTTTAGAAAACCCACTAAGTTTGTTGCGCTGCTGCCGGCGGGTTTCTCGTGGCTTGCAGCGCTGCCACAGGAATTCTCATTTTTGTAAGTAGCGAAGCTCCAAGTCTTTGGGAATAAAAAGGTTTGGTTTCAGTAACCCGGTCTCGGCGAGCGACATGGCGGCTAAACAGAGACCCCAAAACCATCTTCTGTCGAAGGCGCTTGGCGTGTTTCCATGCACAGAGGGAGCTCAGCTTCCTGTGGGTTCGGGAAAGAGTGTCCCCCCCCCCCC
>QEPC01014492.1:5233667-5261664 GCA_003113815.1 Sphenodon punctatus | reverse complement strand
CCCCCCCCCCCCCCCCCCATTGGCCCATGAATAGAATCTGCCCCACAGCAGGATTCCATCCACCCTGTGGCCTTAAATCCGATTTTATTCAAAGTCAGTATTTTCTGAGTCAAATATAAATCTCCAGCATGATGTCATACCCTAGCAATTCCAGGCTCCGCACCTTGTTCTTGATAAATCTGATGAACAGGATTCGGCTACCCTTGCACTATAGAAATAAGGCACACTTACTTCCCTAGGAAAGTCTGGGACTCAGGCAGCCCCCAGAAAGTGGGGGAGGAGGCCAGAGCGCCCCAAAAGATGGAGGAGGTAGGAGAGGTGCACGATGAGAGAGTTCTCTGCAATCTGACCCGCTGGCAAATTGCCGTGAGACGATCCAGTGGGCAGGAAGTTGGGCAGGCCTGCTTTAACCCCTTTGCCACTCCCAGAGAACCCAGGGGTCTCTGGCCCGGACACCTCACCTAACCCATTGTCACCTCAGTCTCTCCATCTGTAAAATGGAAGTATGAAGTCTTACCGCTCCTCTGCCCAGCAGGCTGGCACGGGTTAATGTCGCTACGCTTTTACAGCAAGGAGGGGACGGCCCAGAGCCAGGATTCTGAGGGCAGTGGGGAAATCTGGGTCCTTGTAGGATGAGGTCTCATTAAATGGCTTTTGCCAAGGCTACGAGTGCCATCTTAACGGGGAACAGTGGAAGTGACAGGCAGGCTCAGGGAGGAGGGACTGCAGCAGCCAGCCGCAGGGGAAGTTGAAGCAGTCTGTCTGCCAGTGCATGGTGGCGCAAGGAGGAGATTAGCAGGGATCAGAGAACAGGATGAGAAGAAACTGCACCTGGTCCTAGGAGAGAGAGGGCATCAGGCTACGACACAACCTGCTGCCCGGGGGGGGGGCACTAAGCAGGAAGATTGGGGGATCCTCTCTCCTCCCTGTCCCACAGCAAATGGGGTCCAGTGGGGGAGGCAAGACCCTCAGAGTCACCCACAAAGTGATGAGGGGAAGCTGGGCAGGCCACAGCCTAGTGGGCATTGGCATCTGCGTCTCCATGCCCCCGGCCCCAGTGCATGTGCCTGCTGCCTTTACCACAAAGGAGTGACCCCCTGGCCCCATGCTGAGTGTGCCACATCCTTCTCTGGCGCTGGCTGAGCCAACAAAGTCGTGCAGAACTCATTTGGGGCGGGCGGATTGACTCCAGCAAGGAGCAAACTGCAGACTCCCCTCCGTGGGGTTTATGTTGCTCTTCTGCCACTAGAGGGAGCCAGGAGCCCAGTGGATTTACCTGTTGGGACACCAACGGCTTCCCAAGGGTTGATCCCAGCAGCCTCTAGTATTTTACTAGGGGAGGGGGGGATCTGACTCATTAGGTGACCCATTGCAGCCCCCCCTCCCCTCCAGTCTGCAGCTTCCCCAAACTACACCCCCGAGGCTTAATTTGTTTGGGGAAACCCCAGCCCTGCGCCCCATTCCGAGGGGCTGGCGGAGGTGTCCGTGTCCTCACCTGTACTCTGCCAGCCCTGGCTCAAGGTTGGATGAAGCCGCTGCTCCCTGCCCCTCTCCCAGCCTGGCGCACGTCACCGTGGCATTCTCCCATCTGGGCAGAGCAGGGAGAGCCACTGACCCCCCCCAAGCACAAACCAACCTGTGGCCCAGAGAGTCTCCCTGGCTTTGTGGGCCCTCGGAGCGACGGGCGCCCTCGCTAGCCCTGCAGGCGATTCCCTGCAGCCCTTGCTGACCCTAGGAAAGTCTGGGACTCAGGCAGCCCCCAGAAAGTGGGGGAGGAGGCCAGAGCGCCCCAAAAGATGGGGGAGGTAGGAGAGGTGCAGAGAGCAGGAGTTCGCAGGCAGGAGATGCTGCAGCTAGGGCCCTGGGCCTTGGCGCCTAAGGCCAATGAAAAGACAAGCCCTTAGCCTACGGCGCCAACGCAAGGCCCACAACATGTATTTGTCAGAAGTCCTCCTTTAAACATTGCCTGGGAGGCAATCGCAGGCGGTAATTCTGTGTCCTGCCAATGGAGACATGGGAACAAACCCCAACTGCAGCATCTGACCCCATCCTGGGTGGGCAGCAGCCCCCACCTCAGGCCGGCGGAGCAGCTTGGCCAATCCCTTGCCCTGAACTGAATTAACCTGCAACCTCTCTCTCTTCCCTCCGCCTGCCCCCACCCACTCTGTCTGGGAACAGCAACCCTGGATGAGCTAGTATTTCCTCCCCAGACGCCCGGGTCCTGCCCCGCAGGCTCCGAGAACCGCTGAGAATGAACAGGAGTGGGATTATAAGCGGCTCGCTCCTCCCCGGGTGCCTGTGGGCGAGGGGTGGGACCAGCCAGCCCCCTTTTCCAGAGGCGGGAGGCTGGGCCACGGCAGAGCTTTAACAGAGTCAGGGCAGGAGCAGGGAATTCGCAGCGTGCGCTGCTTGAGGGAAGAGGATGCAGCTGGATTATCCCATCGCTGCCTCCTCGCTCTGCATCCTGCCTTCCCCCAGTGACTTGGGCATGGTGCTGTCTCCGTACCCTGGCTCGGAGCCCCTCCAGGGTGCCCACGCCCCGCTGGGCGAGGGGACCAAGCCTCCCTACAGCTACATAGCGCTGATCACCATGGCCATCCAGAGCACCCCAGAAAAGAGGATCACCCTGAATGGCATCTACCGCTACATCATGGGCCGCTTTGCCTTCTACCGGGACAACAAGCAGGGCTGGCAGAACAGCATCCGCCACAACCTGTCTCTCAACGAGTGCTTCGTCAAGGTGCCGCGGGACGCCAAGAAACCGGGCAAGGGCAACTACTGGACGCTGGACCCCGAGTGCCACAACATGTTTGAGAACGGCAGCTTCCTGCGCCGCCGGCGCCGCTTCACCCGCAAGCGGGACCCAGCGCGGGCACCGGGCGACGGAGAGGGGCAGCAAGCCCGCAGGAAGCAGGCCAAGGCTCGGCCCCGACAGCTCTATCCACCCCTCGCCACCGAGGAGATCAAGTCTGAGAGAGACTACGCCTCGCCCGCTCCCGCCGGGCAGCTGCTGAGCCCATGCGGGGGGCAGACGGGCACTGGGGAGGCTCAGCTCTTGGGGGTACCCGCTGGTGGCAGCAGGGGAGAGCCCACAGCCCATTGCTCACAGCAGCCAAGCCAGGAGGGCCTGCAAGGCCCCAGGAAATACCTGCAGAGACCCAGGCAGGCGTGTTTGTACCTGCCGGAGGGCAAGGCCCAGCTCTTTGAGAAGGACTCTGACTGCCCTGCCCTGCTGGAGAGCCCCCTGTTAAAGGAGACAGTCTTTGGGGGGCTGCAGCTGCCTCAGCCGGTGCTGTACACCCCTCCAGGGGAGCGGATGGCCCCTCAGCCAAGCCCACATGCCAGGGAGCTTCTCCAAGGCAACTTGGAGCCCAGCCTGTCTCCGGAGAACAGGCTAGAGAGGAAAGAGTTGTTCAGCCCGGCAACTCCGGCGTTCCCTGCCCTGTTGGGCCCCAACAAGCCCTCTTCCTTGCCCTGTGCCAGGCAGCCCTCACCCACGTGCTTCCCCTCCTTCGAAGGCGAGGGCTACGGCAAGGCACCGCCGGCGTTGCCCGTCTTCAGCACCTTCGGCTGCTCGGGCGCCGAGCCCTTGAGCGGGAACTACCAGTGTCGGGTGCAGGCCCTGAGCTTCTGCATGAACGAGCGAGGGTGCGGCTCGGCCTTGGAGCACCTGCTGACCTCATCGCAGGCCCCCTCCCCGGCCGCCTCCCTCCAGCCGGCCCCGTTCATGCCGCTGCAGGGTGAGCAGAAGCAGCCCTGGGCCAGGAGCCCCTTCTCTTTGCAAGGTGGGAACAGTTACCAGCTGGGGCTCCCGCACTGTCTCTACCGGACACCCGGCATGTTCTACTTTGACTGACATGGGACAGACCAGATCCCCCCCCCCCCAGCCTCTTGCCGAGTGGGAGGCGGCCGCCCCATGTAAGTTATTGTCACCCACTGCGCCCGATCAGGCAGAGCCGAGAGGGATCAGAGCCCCTTGGCGAAAGAGACACTGTCAGCATCCCTGTAGATTGGGGACAAAGTGGGAGAGACGGTATCGCTAGCAGAATAAATGCATCCCTGCTCCCCATTGCTGCTTCCTGGCTTGGCTTCTCTGCCCATGGGGTGGGGTAGGGGTTGGGGTTCCCAGTCACCAAGGAGGGACTGGGAGACAGCTGGGCTCTTTGGCCCCTGAGCCTTAATTCGCTCTTGTCCAGCGTCCTGGAGCGTCTTTTACCTGCAGGCAAAAGACGTGCAAAGCAAACACCCGCCCCGGTTTCCCTGCTCACACCAGCCACTGGTTCACTCTCCAGTTTGCACAGATGTAAATGATGCTCCTGGAGACGCAGAGGGGAATCAGGCCCTTCGCTCTGTGATCTTAAAGCCCCCCCGCTGAGATTTATCCCTTGGTGTCCCTCAACCCTGTTCCTGCTTCCCCAGAGGGCTCTCCTTACCAAGGTGGTTCTAGCAGGGGTTGTGTCTGGTGCTGAGTTCTAATCCCCGTTCTGCCGATGGGCAAAGGTATCAGGGTTGTTTATTTGATGTGCCTGGCTCAGACCGCAGCAGGGGAGAGGGTCTAGGGGCCAACGCCTCGAGCTGGGCACCCAGAAACTCAGGCCGTGGGATCGCTGTGTCCGGCCTGGACAGAGCCGTCCTGTGGGTCCAGCCGTGGTGGGAAAGTGCCGGCATCTCTGCTTTAGGTCCATGGCTGCTACAGCCAGCGGCCTGGCTCCCTCCCTGCTGCCCCTTCTGCTCTAGCCAGGCCCTGGGGGAGGAGGATTCTTCACAGGGGGTTGGTGGCATCGATTTGCAGACAGGCTGCTGTTCTTGTCCACATGCCCTAGGGTGGCCATAGCTCCCCTTTAAAAGAGGACACCCATGATGGTGTAGGGCTGCACTGGAAACAATGCAGCCCTGCAACATGGATTTTTCATAAGCATCCTCTTTTAAAAGGGAGACGTGGCCACCTTCCCATGCCCCCACCCCCAATTGACAGCATTGGCAGAACCCAGGGGCAATAGGACAGAACTGCTGCCAGGGGGGTCTTGGACTCATCCAAAGCGCCCTGTGGGGTGGGTGTGTGTGTGCTGGATTAGCCACCAGGCTATTTAGTTTTCCCTTTCAGCTTTTGAGGCCCGCGTTCTCCCCCTTGCTCTGGGCAGCGAAATGGAAAGGGCCTCTGGCGACCTTGCACCCTGACCTTTTTTGGCTGCCGCGCAGAGGGTGACAGGTTCGATCCCAGCCCCACGTCCAGAGCTAGCTCATTGCAGCAATAGGGGCTCGATTTCTGGAGGGAAGTAATCCATGAGGTCATCCAAACTGACCCCCGTTGGTTTCCCTCCAGTTATTACGGGCTCCGAGCTTGGCTGGAGCACGGATTTGGAAAGGCGCGGACACGGCTTGGCTCCGTCCCCTAACATGAGCCAAGCGTTACTGACTCAGGCCTGGGGGCGGGGGGTTCAGGACCTTTCTGTCACTTGATATCCCAGCTCAGGCCCCTTCCCCTCCCTCATTCCCCCCACCCACCCCCCCAAGCAAAGCCAAACCGTGCGGTAACCATGGGAAGATGGGCTGCTTTGTAGCCTAGATTTCAATTCAATGCAATGTGCTTCTGACGGCATGAGAAGCTAGGGGAGCATCCCGCAGCCCGATGGAGCCAAGACAGCGGCAGACCCACAGGTTCCCAAATGACAGGTCTGGAGGACCCCATGTGGGGGTCGCAACACCCGTTCCTCTGATAGACTAGGCCAGACTCTGCTCCTCTCTGGGGCCACGGGATTCTGTTTCACTATCAAAATGAGGTCACCTGGGGGGTAGGGGGGAAGGTTTGGGAATTTCTGGTTTAGAGGCTTGTAACCGAGGCTTCCCCCAAGCCTGGCAGCGTCTGTGAGGTTTGCCCCGTGGGAGCTATTTTGAGCAAACGTGAACACTAACAGAACCAGCCCAATTTTTACTTTAAAGGACTAATCCTCTCCCCTCCCTTCCTGCTATTTCTGATGCTAACGGAGTCTGGAGGAGCAGGAACAAAAACATAGTCACCGCACTTCCCGGTGTATTTCCATAACTACCGTCCTTTGCCGCCCCTCCCAGGCAGGCACAGTCACTGAGACAGGTACCCTGAGTCAGATCAATGTCCTGTAGCCCAGTACCCTGTCTCTGACAGTGGACAGCGCCGGATGCTTACGGGAAAGTGCAAAAGTCCTGGCAGTCAGGGATTTAGGGGCTGTATGCCCACCCCCTGCTAGCTGTCAGCTATTGATGGACCTGTCCTCCGTGAATTAATCTAAATGATTTTATTTTACCCCAGTTGTAAACTGTTAGCCTTCACAACATTCTCCGGCAATGAGTTCGTTACGCAGGTTAAATTGTACGCTGTGTGGGAAAGCACTTCCTTGTGTTGCTTTCAAACAGGCTGCTTGTTGATATGATTGGGTGTCGCTTAGCCCTTCTGTCACGAGAACAGGTCAGTAGCAGCTCCCGAGGCTCTCTCTCTCTCCACCCATTCGGGGTTTTATAAATCATGGCCATCTCCCTTCTGAGCTGAAGGGCCTTCGTCTTTTTGCCTCTCCTTGCACAGGAGCCGTTCTGCGGGGAGTCGCTAGGTTGGGACGGGCCCTGGTGCGGAAGATGGAATGGGGTCTCTCCGCCGGCCCCTCCCAGAGACATCCGGGAGTGTGTCCCTCCCCCGTAGTTTGTGGGCCTGGGTGCTGCTGCTGCATCCCCTATCGTTGTAGCTCTGCCATTGCTATACCCCCAATCATATTTGTTTTGCTCTTCTCCAATCTCCTCCACCCCCTTCTCAGTTCTCCTCTCTTCCTTTGGAGACGCGGGGCCCACATCTGCACTCGGTTTGGAGGAGCCAGGCACGCAAGGGATTTGTGGGGTGGCATCATAACAACATCGGCATGGTGCAAATAGGGTGGCCACCCAAGAATCCAGGCCCTGGGGGGAGGAAGAGTGAAGCTGCCTCAGGACTCCTTCCCCCAGAGAGGGCTGAGCATCACGCGCTCAGTGCGGGGTGGGGAAGGGGCTGCATCCGTACCAACAAAATCCCGGCCATGGGGGAATATTTAAAAATCCACCTGAATGGGGTTGGGTGGATTCAAAAGTGGTTGTGAATCCAGATGCTATAGTAACCCTAGCCCCCTCCCGCGGGCTCACCTCCGGGTTCCCACGCTGCCGACACCGCTGGAAGTCATGAGATCCAGGGGGTGGGGGGGCGTGACAGTGGCAGCGTGGTCGGCGTGTGGAAAATACAGGACAAATATGCGTGAATAAAGAGCAACGGACAAACCCTTCGAAAACCAGGCCTGTCCTGTATACAATGGGATCAATGCTGCCCCCCCCTACTGCAGACCCCTCTCCTGGCAGCTGCCTGCTGACCCCTGCGGCAGAGCACAGAGCCGACGCAGCGAGCCAGGACACCGCGCTTGCTTTCCGGAGCGGTGCAGGGCCATGGTGGGAGGCATTAGCTAAGCCTGGGAGCCTTTCCCAGAGCTGGAAAGGGGAAAGTGAAATTCCTGGAGCTGTAATCACCTCCTGTTGAGAGCTGACCTAGCTCTGACTCACGCTGGGGTTTCTTTGCACGTGCAGCCTTAACCCTACCCCCAGGCCCAGACTCAAGGGGGCCATGCCCCCCCCCCCCCCATTCCCTTGCTTTGGGGCATGGTGGGGGTTTGGAAGAGGAGCAGGAGGCAGGTTGCCCCCCTGCCCCAAGATACTGCCGCCTGCTGCTATTCCACTGACTATGGGGGTCCCCCTGCACCTGGGGCAGAGAATTCCTCCTAGCAGCAAGATTTGACCGCTGCTTCAGCCCTCCTGTTCCCGGGGTCACAGCAAGGCAGCGCCTCTTGCTGGAACTGCCAGGTCGGCTTTGGAATCAGCCAGCGAAGCCGGTGGCAGCAGCTCCAGGGGGAACCCCACTTCTCACACCGCCCGGCTGCGAGAGGGCCACGCAGTCTGCTACAGGTGAGCCCCAGGGAGCAGGTGGCTAGGAGCACGGAGCAGCTGGCCTCTCTCGCCTGTCACCCAGCTCAGTTTACACGAGGGGGGGGGGGGCACCCTGCTGCCCCAGCATGCACTTCTGCACCTGTCCAGCAGAGGTCCCAAAGTGCAGGTCAGGACCGCAGGTGGGGTCACAAGCTCAGCGAATCGTTCCAAAGCCGTGCTTGCCTGTCTGGGCTCACGGATTTATACCGAAGTCTCCGAGTGGGCTTACAGCTCGGGAATCGCTGCCTCTAGAGCCTTCGAAAGGGGCCTGGAAGCAACCAGACAGGGCCGGCTCCAGGTTCTTGTGGGCCCCTTGCAAAAGAGTATTAGTGGGCCCCTCTTCTGCCCCACCCTCTTGGACCCGGGGTCCAGTCCTCGTCTAACCACACCCCTGCCGCCGGTGTCCGCTAACGAGCCACTCTGGCTTCGTGCCACACACTCTCCGCCTCGTGCCGCGGCTCCCATGCTCGCCAAAAGCCGAGGAGGAAGTCAGTGAGTGCCTCTCCCGGCCCCTCTCCTTCCGGTGCGGCGGCGGCGCGCAGTGAAAGGGGAGGGAGGAATGGAGCATGCACAGCCTGTTCTTAGCGCCCTGGGCCTCCCAGGCAGCCAGCTGATCGGCGGTGGCTACTGGCGGGGCCAAAGCAGAGTGGGGAGTTGGTGGCCAGCGGCAGCGAGGGAACAGGGAGGGCAGCGCTGCTGTACCTTGCCCCCTCCCCCCACTCCCACTGCCCAGGGTAAAAGCTGGTGGCTGTGGGGCCCCTGAAGGCCATGGGCCCTCGGCAGATGCTCTACTTTGCCGACCTCTGGCGCTGGCCGTGCAACCAGAAATGCCCCTAACTGCTCCACGGGGAGGAGTTGCCTTCTGTCCCCAGAGTCACTGACATCCTGGAACCAGAGGACTGAGGGGTCTACTGTTTTTATCCCAGATGGGGTAAGTGCTGGCCAGCTAACCAGCCCTGCTGCTCGGCTAGCAGCAAAGTGCACAAAAGGACAGGGGAAATGAAAGTTATCTCAACCCTGCCCCTTGCTCAGACACCTCGCTATGATCATCATAGTGAGGCGTTTGATCCCCCTTAGCCAGGGTCTTTGAAGAGCTGCCAGACTGGAATCTCTCCTCCAGCCCAGTATCCTGCCTCCGTCAGTGACCAGTGCTGGCTACTTCAGAGGAAATGATTTACTCCCAGCTTACAGCAGTTAGAGAGTTAGGGAAACACTGAACAGGAACGTGCTTCCCACGGACATCCCAGCTAATTGGCACTGAGGGATCTGGCCTCCAGGGAAAATACTTTGCCTAAAGTGCTGTTCTGCGATCCCGCCAGAGTGACACAATAATGGTCCTTTTGGGGTACGTCTAGTCTTGGGTTTCTAGGAGCACACACATGCCCTTTCCAGCAGTGAGTGCCACAAGCTGGCTGTGGAACGATTTCCTCTTAACTCTTTCCCTAAAAAACTCAGGCTTTCCTGCACCAAGCAGGGGGTTGGACTGCATGAACTCTGAGTTCACTTCCAACGCTATGATTCTAAGAGCTTTTCTTTCCCAGCAGACTAGCTGACACCCACCCACCTAGGGTTGCCACCGATGCACATTTTTTAAGGAACACTTATGGAAAATACATGTTGCAGGGCCTGCATTAGCCCCTCAGGCCGGTGCCTGGGTGGCAACCCTGAACCCACCGCACACACCCTTGCTCCCATGTTTTGCTAAAGCACTAGCAGCTCAGAGAGAGCTTTGCGGAGGGAAACGTCTCCTCTTCTACTGATCCAAGTTCAAGAGTGTGCGGGCTTGAGATGCGCTGCAAGGAGAGAAGAAGAAGAAAAGATGAGAGAGAGAGAGAGAGAGAGAGAGAAGAAGGGGCTGGGAAACTGGCAGGGGGTGGGAGAGTTGGAAAGAGAGGGAGGGGGCATGATCCTATCAGCTCTCTGTCTCCTGTCGGAGCCCCTGCATGCAGAGCGCTCTGGTGCGGGCAGGCTGAATTCGGAGGTGACAGCCTGCCCACCCCCGCTGGGGCGTTGCCGCCCGACGTTTTTTCGAAAGGACTGAGCTACCCAGCGAGGAGCCGAGGAATTCTGGAAATCTGATGCGGCAGGAGATGTTTGGGGTTCAGCCTTTTGGAAAAGCATTTCCTCCTCCCCACGATTTTGGGGCGGGGGGAGGGACTCCCAAACCAAGTGTCCAGCCGATCGCAGAGGTAGCAAACACAGGCTGGATCGGGCCTTGTATTTCAGGCATGGCCTGGCCCCACGGCATGAGGAGAGGGGAGCGGAGCATCCGCCCACATATGGCTTTTGCCCCCGTATCCCAAGCACATGCATCCATTGGTCAGTCGATACAAACCCGTTACGGTAACCGGCTTGTGCTTCGTGGCCTCGGTTACGTGGAGAATTACAAACCGAGACGCACGAAGCCCCATTGTCTTGCTGGGGTGGGACCAAGTGGCTAGTGCTCAATCCAGAGTTGGCCTGTCTCGCTCTCCAATCCCCAAAAGGGCCCCCCCAGTCTCAGAGAGGCTCTCAGGCCTAAGCCCGGCCACATCCTCCAGTGCCGAGAGGCCGGCGCCAGCGGGAACGCAGGGAGACTCTGGTTTGTGGGGGAGGCTGGAGGCCGGCGTCATTCAGAGACCAAAAGCATTTCGAGCCCCGTGTTATCACGTCCCCTCCTCCGCACCACAGCCAGACAAGGCCCCGTCCCAGCCTGCCTGGGGGCAAGCGACTGACTCTGTCACTGACTGAGCCAACAGGGACAGGCCTTGGGCCCAGAGTTCATTTATTCTTTAACTCTCCCCCCCCACACACACACATTTCAGTGAAAACCAGCATTTCGGGGCAAGCAACATGTTGGCGTCTTGTCGGCAGAGGGAACGTCTGACCTAAGCTCCCTCCCTCCTACGATCCCTGGGGGCCCTGGAGGAAGCAAGCTGAGTCCAGCGCTGCCCAAGGGCCGTCTGGTTCCCACAGAACCGGGCCAGGCCTTTCACCCGAGCGCAGCCCCCCCAGTCTGGTGGCTGGGAATGCGCTCTCCAAAGCCCAGCTGGCGCTGCCTGTCTCTGTCCCCCTCTGCCCCTCGGGGCTGGAATCTCTCCCGGCACGGCCGGAGCAAGAACCGGGGGCCGCTCCTCGGGGAGCAGGGCTGGGCTGGCTGGCGGGAGCCGACCGAGAGACCGGGCAGCGAGAAAATGAGGCCAATCTGGGTGGGACTGTCCGCCGGCGCGGGAGACGGTGCTGGTTGGATCGGTGCTGGCTCCGCGGCAGCCCAGGGATTTGCACGTCCGAATGGACTCACCGCAGCCACGGGTACGGGGAGCTCTTCACCTGCAGAGCTGCTGTAACCTCTGCCCGGGGCGGGGAGACCGGGGCCGAGAGGTGGGAGTAGGGGGGCCAGCCCTCCCCTTTAAAAGAGGATGCTTATGAAAAATACATGGTGCAGGGCTGCATTGCAACCAGGGCTTAGGGCTTGCAATACACGGTGCAGGGCTGCATTGGAACCAGGGCTTAGGGCTTGCAATACACGGTGCAGGGCCGCATTGGAACCAGGGCTTAGGGATTGCAATACACGGTGCAGGGCCGCATTGGAACCAGGGCTTAGGGATTGCAATACATGGTGCAGGGCTGCATTGGAACCAGGGCTTAGGGCTTGCAATACATGGTGCAGGCCATTGGAGGCCAGAGATGCAAATTTGGGAAATACAGGCTGCAGGGCTCTATTGGTGCCAATGCAGCCCCACAACCTGTATTTCTCATAATTGTCCTCTAAAATGTGCAGTCTGGTCAAGTGGCCACCCTACCGGGGCCTGAGGACAGGGGGATGGGAGGGGGCTGGTGGTTTTCCATCTAGAAAGGCAGGAGGGGCTGAGAACGAAGAGCAAGAGGCCAAATCCAAGGGCTTTGTAATAACCTGCAATCCCTGCCCAATGCCGCCTAGTATCCCTCTAATGCTGCTCCTGCCCCTTCCCGCCTTCCTCTCAGTGGGTGGGCTGGACAGATGCCTGCGGCAGGTTCCTATTCCCCCCCCCGGGATGAGTTTCTCCGCAGCCAGAAGGTAGCAGGCCCCGGGCGGAGGCAGCGAGAGAAAGGGGAGCTCTATGCTGGCTGGGCAGGGGGAGAGGATGCTATGGGCTGCAAGGAGGCCAGGTGGCTGACCCAAAGGCTCCAAGAGAAACAGCTGGGAATGGAGCCTCCGATCCCAGCCCTCGGCTACCAGGAAATCCAAGCTTCTCGGAAAAGGAGGCGAGAGGCTCCGCGTCAAGCGCCTCCGCCCCGTGGTAACTCCTAAGGCTTGGGGCAGCCCCAGTGGGACCAGGAGACCGTCCTACCCCCGTCTCAGAGCTGGGTCCCTCCGAGAAGCATCGGCGAAGAGCTAGGGGCACAGCAGCTGCGCAGGGGGCTGACTTCATGCAGCAAGACAGGATCTGTTTCATGCAGCTCCATGCAGCAAGACAGAAAGGTGGGAAGAGTCCCATCATAGGGGGGAGGTGGAGAAAGGGGTTGGGAGCCTACCCAGAGCCCTTCCACTCACAAGGTTGTGGGCCTTTGCAGGATCAGACCACGTCCCCACCAAAATCCCCCAAATTACCTCTGCCCCGTTGTGTCCTTCCGAGGCTGAAGCCCCAGCCTGGCCCCTGACCCAGGTCTGGCATAAGCCTCAGTGTTGCAGGGCTCTGGGTAGGCTCCCAACCCCTTTCTCCACCTCCCCCCTATGATGGGACTCTTCCCACCTTTCTCAGTTCTTCCAGAGTTTTCCCCCCAGGTGGGGTGCCTTGGGTCACGGACGCAGTGGCTTTGCCATTGGCAGTGATGCCCCCAATTGAGTTGTGAATCAGTTTTGTGGATTCAACCTGTTCCTCTCAGACAGAGTGGCTGTCTGATTTGGGCTCACAGTCTGTTTTTGAATGTCCCTGCGTCAGCTGCATGACTCACAGTGTATTCTCATTTCATCTCTCTGACATACTAAGTTTCCATTCGATGATTCATCACATTTACATTCCTCTATTAATTCTGAGTGGTATGAAGCCTAGCATGGCTACAAAATATTAACATACAGTGCTCACATCATCTACATTTATGTTTCATGTGTGTTATGGATGTTGGTTTCCCACTGTTTATCACACCCCCACGGCACGCTCCCACATCTTGAGACTGCTCCTGGGTGAGCCTGGCCTCTCTTGGGTGGTCTTTCCTCCAAGCTCATTGCCCGCACGGCTTGTTGTAATGCCCAACCGCCGCTTAGCTGGCTGGGGTCCTGGCCTCCAAAAGGTCTGCACCTTGCAACCACTTACCCATTCTGGGCCTTACCCTGCAAGAGCCGAGGGTCCAACATGGAGGGTTTCTGCATAAGGGGATTGCCTCAGACTCAGCATTTCCAAGCCACCCTGCTTCGGGGAAGAACTCTCTTCTTGCCCCTCCCCACACCCTACTATTTGCTACCTAGGAAGGTGCTTATTCGAGCGGAAACTAATATCCAGCTCAAATTCCAAATCTGATGCACTCATTGATTGCAGCAGGGCCAGGATGGGGGTCCCCATGATTCCAATAATAGAACTGGAAGAAGTTCAGAGAAGGACAACAAGGTGCATGGAGGGGATGGATCAAATTCCATATGAGGGGGGGCTCAATAGGTCGGGGCTGTTTAACGTGGGGCAGAGGCGGTTAAATGGGGATATGACTGAAGTTTATAAAATCATGAGCGGTGTGGAAAAAGAAAACAGGGAACGGTTGTTTGCCCTTTCTCACAATAAGAGGAAAAGGAGACTGTCGCTGAAGTTAAATGGCGGCAGATTTAGAACAACCAAAAGGAAGTAATTTTATCACTCAGCGGACAATACAGTTGTGGAACTCATTGCCAGAGGAGGCAGTGAAAGCCAGCCCCATAACGAGCTTCAAATGGAAACTAGATACATTCTTAGAGGATAGAGCAATAAATGTTTAGTCGCTGGGGATTAAGCCCCAGGCTACCCGTAGTTGGGAGTAGGTAGCAGGAGGTGGGTTGCGCCTCCATGACCTGTACTTGACTTCTCTCGAGGTACTGGAGCTGGCCATTGTCGGAGACAGGATGCTGGGCTTGATGGACCATGGATCTGACCCAACATGGCACTTCTTATATCTTTATGATGTCCATTTCAGTGAAGCAGTGCCAAAGCTCCGGTCACTCCCTGCTTCCTTTGCGGAGCCAACTATTTCTTTGAGCACCTTGGTTTACTGGTTGGGCGGGCGACTTGGGTATTTTGCTATTAAGCACTCTGTCCGCTTCAGCGGTGTGAGTTAGCGTCGAAAGGGCCGACGTGTTCAATAGCCCTCCCCCGCCGCCGCCAGAATATCAAAACGAGGCAAAGTTTCCCACTTCCTACCGGCGGCAAATCCAAATCCAGATATTTGTCGGTGGGAATGAATGTGACGAATTCTCTTCGCAAATACGAAAAGTCATTCACTTCAGCCTGAGTGCGTGGACATGGGAAGGATCAAGCGTCTCTAGAGGAAGCCGTATGGCAGGGGCACCACGGGCTCTGCTGCCAGGCTGTTTTACCAGCTCACACTTTGATGTAGTTCTTAATTATTTATTTATTTATTTATTTATTTAAAATGTAACACTCCGCCCCCTCCTGACACGGGCAGCTCGGGGCGGCTTACAATTTATAAAAAGATAAAAACAACAATAAAACCATAAAACACAGTAAAGCGCTGGAGGTTAACAACAACAAATCCCCCATCCCTCTAAGCCACTCCCCCCACCCATCATCCATCTCCCTCGCCAAACAGCTGGAGGAACAGCCAGGTCTTACACCTTGGTCGAAAGGAGGGGAGGTTCGGGGCCACCAGGACCTCTGCCGGGAGGGAGTTCCACAAATGCCCTCTCCATTGACCCCACCTGGGATACCCAAGGGACTTTGAGAAAGGCGCCCCCCCGTTGACCGCAGAGGTCAATCTACAGCGCAGGGAGTGAGGCGGTCCCACAGGTAGGTAGGGTCCAAGCCGTCTAGGGCTTTATAGGGAAGTACCAAAACCTTGAATCAGGCCCAGAAGACTATCGGCAGCCAGTGCAGAGACCGGAGCACCGGTGGAATGTGCTCCCGGCGACCCGTCCCCGTAAGGAGGCGGCCCGTCGCGTTCTGCACCAGCTGCAGCCTCCGGACCGTCACCACGGGCAGAGCCCCATGTAGAGCGTGTTACAATAGTCCAGTCTTGAGGTGATGAAAGCATGAACGATAGTTGCCAGGTCAGAGTCAGAGACAAACAGTCGAAGCCGCCGCACCAGATGTCACTGGCGGAACGCGCTCCTCGCCACAATCCCCACCTGGGCAACCAGGCAGAGCTGGGAATCGAGGAGCGCTCCCAGACTGCAAACCTGGGGAACCAGCAGGGGGTGAACTCCATCAATGATGGGGGACGCCAACCCCACCAACCTCCCCCTTAGCATCACCTCTGTCTTGTCAGGATTCAGCCTCGCCCTCACCCGGTCCCCCACAGCCGCCAGACACTGGGTGAGCACTGAGACGGCCGGGTCTGGGTCGGACGAAAAGGAAAGGTAGAGCGGGGTGTCGTCAGCGTACTGGTAACACCGAACACCAAACCTCCTTGCGACCTCGCAGAGCGGCTGCGGATACACGTTGAACAGGAGAGGGGACAGGGTCTGGGACTCCACACAAGAGGTCCTGGGGCAATTTTAAAAAATCCCCGAGCACCACTGACTGAGTTTCCTGGCCAGGAAAGAGCGGAACCATTCAAGAGCAATCTCGCCCACTCCGGCTCGGTTCCACGAACATCTCAGGATCAACGGGATCAAAAGCAGCCGACAGATCTAACCGAATCAGCAGGGTCAAGCGACCCTGGTCCAATTCACGGCGGAGGTTGTCGGTCAAAGCCAGAAGGGCAGTCTCAGTGCCGTAACCTGGATGAAAGCCGGACTGCGAGGGATCTAGAAAATCAACGCGGTCCAGAGGCTCCTGAAGTTGCCGAGCCACCACCCGTTCAATAACCTTCCCTAAAAAGTGAAGGTTAGAGACAGGCCGATAGCTGGCCAGGGAGTCAGTGTCAAGCCATGTTTTTGGAGAAGAGGCCGCACCACCGCCTCTGAGGCATTGACCACTCCCACCAACAACAGCCCCGCGTTTCCCGGCTGGCGTTGAACCAGTCAGGATGGGCATGGGGACCGGTTCACAAGCGGTGGCTCTAACCACCCCGAGGACATCCTCTGCATCGGAAGATGACACCCACTGAAACGGATCCTATAAAGTCGGACAAGGCGGGGCTTCCATTAACCTCTGGTTCTCCTACTGTAATAAGTGTGACGTCGAAGCCGTGGTGAATCATCCACAAACATGTCACCGCGGTCCCTGGAGGGTTCCAGTTCCAGGCAGAGGGAGGCCGGACCGACCAGCCCCCTTACCACCCGGAAAAGCTCCGCTGGATGAGACTTCGTGGACGCTATAAGGGAAGCAAAGAACTCCTTCTTTGCTGCCCGCACAGCCAAGGTATAGGCTCGTAAACTGGCTCTACGCCACAATCTGTCGGCTTCAGCACGAGAGCAGCGCCCTGGTGCTCCAGCCACCGCCCTTCTCACTTCAGCAACCGCAGTTCCTCAGAGAACCAAGGAGGCTGAGGGAGCGGACGCCTAGGAGCCGTCCGATTGATGGCCTCAGTCAGCAGGACGTTCCAAAAAGCAACAAGCTCATCGATGGAATGGTCGTCAATGTCAGAGGGTCTCTTCCCCAAGAACATTCTGGCACCGTCACTCTTGGACGTCATTCTTAATAATCAGGGCTCTGTCTTCACCACGTTTCCCCCTTTACTGCTAATGGGGGGAAACGTAGTGAATGTGGGTCCCTGTTAATAATTATTGGTTTGAGAGCATTAGCCACGTCTCATTGAAAAATCATTATGTTCAGCAAGTCCCTGGCCCTCATCATTTCTGCAGCTCTTCTCTGACAGTTATTTAAACCTGGGGACCCTCATCCTGGCCCTACGGCATCTCCCTGGTGCTGTCGACAGAAGTAAAATCCTTCCCTCTGGGATTGCATTAGCCCCTCTTGCTGCAGCACCGTATTGCGAGCTCCTGGTCAGTCATTGTGGCCCAGACCCCTAAATCCTTTCCAGAGTCCCAGTGAGAAGCAGAGACACCCCCACCCCAAACACACAAGAGCTTATTGTGGGAGAAACAGTGCCCTCACCCCATCTCCAAACACATGAAAATCCCAGGCTGCTGAGCCCGTTCCAGAGTTCCCAGCTCTCTCCTCCGCAGCCCCTGCTCCCCCAGGGCTCAGACTGAGTCACCCTCGGTAGAGATGCCAGCCCAGCCTCTTTGCACTCTGGGTTAGGCCGTTTTTAGCCTGGAGCCAGCTTTACCACACGTCTGAGAGACGGGAATTGATAACCAAAAGCCACTTAGTGACCTGGGAAACTCTGTCTCTTATACACATCTAGCAGCAGTTAGAGAGTTAGGTAAACACTGAACAGGAACGTGCTTCCCACGGACATCCCAGCTAATTGGCACTGAGGGATCTGGCCTCCAGGGAAAATACTTTGCCTAAAGTGCTGTTCTGCGATCCCGCCAGAGTGACACAATAATGGTCCTTTTGGGGTACGTCTAGTCTTGGGTTTCTAGGAGCACACACATGCCCTTTCCAGCAGTGAGTGCCACAAGCTGGCTGTGGAACGATTTCCTCTTAACTCTTTCCCTAAAAAACTCAGGCTTTCCTGCACCAAGCAGGGGGTTGGACTGCATGAACTCTGAGTTCACTTCCAACGCTATGATTCTAAGAGCTTTTCTTTCCCAGCAGACTAGCTGACACCCACCCACCTAGGGTTGCCACCGATGCACATTTTTTAAGGAACACTTATGGAAAATACATGTTGCAGGGCCTGCATTAGCCCCTCAGGCCGGTGCCTGGGTGGCAACCCTGAACCCACCGCACACACCCTTGCTCCCATGTTTTGCTAAAGCACTAGCAGCTCAGAGAGAGCTTTGCGGAGGGAAACGTCTCCTCTTCTACTGATCCAAGTTCAAGAGTGTGCGGGCTTGAGATGCGCTGCAAGGAGAGAAGAAGAAGAAAAGATGAGAGAGAGAGAGAGAGAGAGAGAGAAGAAGGGGCTGGGAAACTGGCAGGGGGTGGGAGAGTTGGAAAGAGAGGGAGGGGGCATGATCCTATCAGCTCTCTGTCTCCTGTCGGAGCCCCTGCATGCAGAGCGCTCTGGTGCGGGCAGGCTGAATTCGGAGGTGACAGCCTGCCCACCCCCGCTGGGGCGTTGCCGCCCGACGTTTTTTCGAAAGGACTGAGCTACCCAGCGAGGAGCCGAGGAATTCTGGAAATCTGATGCGGCAGGAGATGTTTGGGGTTCAGCCTTTTGGAAAAGCATTTCCTCCTCCCCACGATTTTGGGGCGGGGGGAGGGACTCCCAAACCAAGTGTCCAGCCGATCGCAGAGGTAGCAAACACAGGCTGGATCGGGCCTTGTATTTCAGGCATGGCCTGGCCCCACGGCATGAGGAGAGGGGAGCGGAGCATCCGCCCACATATGGCTTTTGCCCCCGTATCCCAAGCACATGCATCCATTGGTCAGTCGATACAAACCCGTTACGGTAACCGGCTTGTGCTTCGTGGCCTCGGTTACGTGGAGAATTACAAACCGAGACGCACGAAGCCCCATTGTCTTGCTGGGGTGGGACCAAGTGGCTAGTGCTCAATCCAGAGTTGGCCTGTCTCGCTCTCCAATCCCCAAAAGGGCCCCCCCAGTCTCAGAGAGGCTCTCAGGCCTAAGCCCGGCCACATCCTCCAGTGCCGAGAGGCCGGCGCCAGCGGGAACGCAGGGAGACTCTGGTTTGTGGGGGAGGCTGGAGGCCGGCGTCATTCAGAGACCAAAAGCATTTCGAGCCCCGTGTTATCACGTCCCCTCCTCCGCACCACAGCCAGACAAGGCCCCGTCCCAGCCTGCCTGGGGGCAAGCGACTGACTCTGTCACTGACTGAGCCAACAGGGACAGGCCTTGGGCCCAGAGTTCATTTATTCTTTAACTCTCCCCCCCCACACACACACATTTCAGTGAAAACCAGCATTTCGGGGCAAGCAACATGTTGGCGTCTTGTCGGCAGAGGGAACGTCTGACCTAAGCTCCCTCCCTCCTACGATCCCTGGGGGCCCTGGAGGAAGCAAGCTGAGTCCAGCGCTGCCCAAGGGCCGTCTGGTTCCCACAGAACCGGGCCAGGCCTTTCACCCGAGCGCAGCCCCCCCAGTCTGGTGGCTGGGAATGCGCTCTCCAAAGCCCAGCTGGCGCTGCCTGTCTCTGTCCCCCTCTGCCCCTCGGGGCTGGAATCTCTCCCGGCACGGCCGGAGCAAGAACCGGGGGCCGCTCCTCGGGGAGCAGGGCTGGGCTGGCTGGCGGGAGCCGACCGAGAGACCGGGCAGCGAGAAAATGAGGCCAATCTGGGTGGGACTGTCCGCCGGCGCGGGAGACGGTGCTGGTTGGATCGGTGCTGGCTCCGCGGCAGCCCAGGGATTTGCACGTCCGAATGGACTCACCGCAGCCACGGGTACGGGGAGCTCTTCACCTGCAGAGCTGCTGTAACCTCTGCCCGGGGCGGGGAGACCGGGGCCGAGAGGTGGGAGTAGGGGGGCCAGCCCTCCCCTTTAAAAGAGGATGCTTATGAAAAATACATGGTGCAGGGCTGCATTGCAACCAGGGCTTAGGGCTTGCAATACACGGTGCAGGGCTGCATTGGAACCAGGGCTTAGGGCTTGCAATACACGGTGCAGGGCNCTGAGTCACCCTCGGTAGAGATGCCAGCCCAGCCTCTTTGCACTCTGGGTTAGGCCGTTTTTAGCCTGGAGCCAGCTTTACCACACGTCTGAGAGACGGGAATTGATAACCAAAAGCCACTTAGTGACCTGGGAAACTCCCAAGGGGAAAAGAAAAACCTCAGGGGGCAGAGGGGCCTTGGCCCAATAGCAGCCTCAAGCCAGGCCCTGTCTGCAGGGAGGGGTCAGTGTTGGGAAACAGGGAAGCCCCCGGGCAGCGAGCCCCCTCTCTCCTCTGCTTTCCAGTGGTCTGTTGTCTGCCCATGGCTCCCATTCTGCTCCCCTCCCCTTCTGCCTGGAGGTGGGCGATAGGATCTCGGGCAGAGCTGGGCTCTCAGGGACTAGACAGGAAAGAGACGTCAGCGGCATTCAGTGTAACTCGAAGCAGATGGGGCTGGCTGCTGGTTTCCCAGTCCAGGCCCGCAGGGTGGTCACCGACAGGAACTGGTCAAAGGCTGTCGGCAGGAAATGGTCTGGAGGAAACTCCCTGGGCTGGAAACAGGGGGGAATGGAACTAGCTGCCCTGGCAGCATTAACCTCTTTGCTGCTGCTGCTGCTGCTGCTGGCACTGCGGAGCTCGCCGATGCCGTTCCAACCTGGGGGCAAGGGAAACGGATCCTTCCCTGGGCACCAGTGGCTTGTGTGACCCAGGGGTCAGGTCATCCCAGGGCTACCGGTGGAGGAGCTGCCACGTCCAACCAGCCCAGCCCCGCCTGAACCTGAGGAGACCGGCTTTCGCCCTGAAGCCAGAGGGATTTCATTCGCCCCAGAATTTGGCAGTGCTAACCCGTCTACTTCTGGGTACGCCCTGTGAGTTTCCAGACCCAGCATTACCTAGCAGCTACGGTGCCATACGTGGAGCTGGGAGACCACACTTCAAATCCTGTCTTGGCCATGCGCTCACTGGGTGGCCTTGGGCAAGTCAGTCACTCTCGCCTCAGTTCCCCCATCTGTAAAATGGGAAAAATAATGCCCTATCTCACTGCTCTGGGGGGAAGCTCGCAGCACTAACAGAGCACTGCTCGGGGGAAGCTCGCAGCCCTGTCAACTCCAACTGGGCAATGACAGGGCACTGCTCTGGGGGAAGCTCGCAGCCCTGGCAACTCCAAGTGGGCAATGGTAGGGCACTGCTCTGGGGGGAAGCTCGCAGCCCTGTCAATTCCAACTGGGCAATGACAGGGCACTGCTCTGGGGGAAGCACGCAGCACTGACAGGGCACTGCTCTGGGGGAAGCTCGCAGCCCTGGCAACTCCAAGTGGGCACTGGCAGGGCACTGCTGTGGGGAAGCTCACAGCACTAACAGAGCACTGCTCGGGGGAAGCTCACAGCACTAACAGAGCACTGCTCGGGGGAAGCTCGCAGCCCTGTCAACTCCAAGTGGGCACTGGCAGGGCACTGCTCTGGGGGAAGCACGCAGCCCTGTCAACTCCAAGTGGGCACTGACAGGGCACTGCTCTGGGGGAAGCTCACAGCCCTGTCAACTCCAACTGGGCAATGACAGGGCACTGCTCTGGGGAAGCTCGCAGCACTGGCAGGGCACTGCCCTGGGGAAGCTCACACTGCCTCTGCTCAGTGCCCAGAGTGCCAGCTGGCACAGACATTGGTCTGTGAACAGAGCCAGCCTTGGCCGGCCGGCCGGGCAGGCGAGCAGGCTCAGGCCGTAGCTGTGTCTGCAGCCTGTTTTCACCGAGGGTCTCCTGCTCCAGCCAGGCATCGCGGTGTCAGGGAGGCTCCGCTTGGCAAAGCCGAGGCTGGTCCTGACTCACTCTCCTTCCTCCGCTGGATCCCGATGGTGGGAACAAGACTTTCGCTGGCTCCCCGTCTAGTCCAAGGAGTTGGAGCCGTGGCGAAAGTGACAGGGCAGGCAGCCGTGCCAAGCCAAGCGGGGCTGGCGTCCAGCAGGACAAGAGGAGTCAACTTTCACTCTCTCACAGAGACTTCGCCACAGAGAGCTGGAACAGCGATGGGAGGGGGGGACCAGATGGAAGGATTGGCTGGCTGTGCGAGGAGGAGGGTAGGCCCTGGGGAGAGGCGCTCCTCTGGCCTCCAGGGAAAAGCCCCTTCCATGGCTCTGGGTGGCCAAGAAACTGCAGCGGAAACAGCTGGGACCCTTTTCTTCCCCTCCAGTTGTTGCAACATCATCTCTGCACCCCACAGCGACTGGGGCCTGCCCCCCCCCCCAGTAGAATAAGGATGTAAGGGGGTGGGGAGGAAGCAGCATCTATCTTCCCAACTTTCATGTTGGAGGAAGGGGGTCCCTGCCATAGGCACGCCCCTTCTCCAGTTCCGTTGGTGGGTTTCCCTCCCTGGGATGCCTTGTGCCATTCAAAATGGCAGCTGCAGGAAGGAGAGGAGCCACAGTTGTGTGGGTGGGATGGGGGAGGGGAGTCTAGGGAAGTTAGGAGGCGAGAGGGGAACCTTGGGGTGTATGGTCAGGGTGAACAAGGCAAACGGGGGGCTATTGGGGGAGGGAAGAAGGGGGAAGCTGTGGCAGGTCACGGAATCAAAACAGAAGAGGTGGAAGGAAAGAGGAAGGGAAACTGGGGTTCCAGGGGGTTGGGGGGGTGTCACTTGGTTGGACTGAGGAGTTGGGGGACTAAGGCCTTCACCTCCAACCAAACAACTCCATTGACTTCTGCTCACAGGCCACAGCACCACGAGGGCCCCAGTGACCTAGAGACACAGCCCTTGGGCCCCTCTGGGAGCCCCTCCCCAGCGCAGGCAGGAGAGCAGGCAGTGCCTACGCAGCCCACACTGACTTCTAACCTAGCCCCAGAGCCAAACGTTTTGGTGAATGCCGAGCTTCTTGCCGACACTGGCTGAGCCTCCGACCCTGCACGCTGGGCTGGAATCCCAGCCCTTGGGCATGCTCCCCTTTCTGCTGGGAACGTCTGCTTCTCCTGGGTGGCCACGAGTCTCGGCTTGGCCCAAAGCTTTAGGGCCCTGTCCAGACTCCAGAAAGGTGGGTTGACCCTCTCCCCCTCGCTGCGGCCCTGCCCTTTGCAATGCGGGCCCCTGGCCCTGTTCCCCTTTCCTTGCTTGTGGCTGCAGGCACCAGATCGATGTCCGGCAGGAGCTAGGGATTGTGGGATGATGAAAGGCACAGAGCAGAGACACCCCAACGGAGCTAATGCCAGCGAGTCAGAGGGCAGCAGCAAGACTGGGAACATGCTCTTCCTGGCACCGATGCCCAGGTCATTGACATGACGGCCTGCTGCCTTTTCAAGCAACGTGCAAAACAGAGAGTCTGATTTACGGGGTCCCAGGAAGAGCAGCTCCTGGTTACCTGGGTCAGCTCTCCCCCATAGCCATAGCAAGCCTGTGGTCTCCAGGCTCAGCTCGAGAGGCGACCAATCTCACCCCATTTCAGATCTTTTTTCAAGCCTCGTCGTTCAAGGGTAAACCCAGACAAAGCCAAGTTTGGGAGCTAAAATTCATCACTCGATTGGATACCAAGTACCACGGGCTAAATAAAGATTTGGGTCTTCATTAGCCTCTCTGGCAACGTGTCAGGTGCAGAACTGGAACCGACCAAAATGGGGAGACCCCTCAAATTCACAATACCCAATCGACTTGAACACTTAGGGGACTTTTAGAGCCTGAAACAGTTATATCCAAAATACTGTTTCCATCCCAATTTTTTTTTAATCTGGTCATGGATTTTGGGAAACTTGGGGTCTATTTTTTGAGTAATCAAAACCTGGAAAACCCAAATTTCAGTTTTTCAGGTACTTGAACCATATTTGGGTATGAGCTGTGAGTCCCTGCTGGCGGGGGCATTGCCACTCCAGGGGACTTCGGTAGGAGTCCGGGCAGTACAGCAACCCGGCAAGCAAAGGGCCAAGCTGGGATCCAGGGTTCTGCTGCTGTGCAGCATCTGGGGTGGCAGGGCAGCACTGAAATGTTACACCTAGAGCCAGGGGGGAGAATGGACTTTAGCTTCACAAGAGCAGGAAGGAAATGACGAGGCAGGGGGCAGCCTGGTTGAGATCTCTAGTCCAGCTGGAGGTCTCGTTGGTGTCCGCGAGGGGGAACAGAGGAGCAGAAGGCCGGACCTGCTCCTCCACACAAGACACAATCCACCCGGACAGATCAGAGCATGGCATCCGACCTGTACATTTATTTACATTAAGCCGAGATCCGTGGCCCCTCTCAGGAGTAAATACGCCACATTCGGCGCTGGCAGGAAAGGGCAAACACAGGCACGGCTAGAACGGGAAGGAGACCCGGACCCGAGACGCCACCGGGTTCGAGTTCCGCTGGCGAGAATGAGGCAGGGACGGAACCCAGGGGGTTTTGGCTGGTGTGAATAAGTGCAGCCCCCTTACATGTGCCAGCTAAGGTGGGGGGGGGGCTTGTGCCAGTGGGGAGCATGGCGCATCCTGTGCACAATAAGAATGGGCTTGACAACAAGGGGATACGGACTCCCCCTTGGGCAGCATCACAAAGCAATGGGCACAAATTGGGGGGGGGGGGGAGCTGCCCTCAAACCAGATCTCACCCCCACCCCCACCCCTGTACCCTGGTATGTGGTTCCAGAGGTACGCAGAAGCTGGGGCCACTTAGACCAGGGTACCAGCATGGGGGCATTGCCCCAAGCTGCTGCACCCCCTCCCTGGCTCCTATGCTGGGATGGGCAGGCTCTCCTATCCCTGCAGCAGCCCCCCCTGCACTAGAGGTTTCATCTGGACAAGGCCAGTTCCACGCAGCATCCAGGCAGGAGTTCAGCTTAAGGGGGTGCAGGCGCGAGAGGTGATGAAGGCCCGGATTCCCCTCCCGCCAAGGGACCCCGAGGTCAGGCTGAGCACGGCAGCAGCGGGCAGCAGTTCCTGTGTGTTGGTGGCCGGAGCTGAAGCAACCCCTTCATGAGGGAGCGGCCGGCCCAGATGGTTTGCATTAGCTCGGCCGGCTTTCCTTTCTCTTGCTGGGGGATGTGTGAAGGGAAGGTTGTCTCCGTCCCCCAAGCCCTCCCCGCTGGCAGCTCAGGAGGGCAGGAGGTTAGGAGCAAGCACAAAGCCTCATTCTTTCTGCACCGGCCTCCCAGCTGGGGACGCCCCTGGAATCGGTTCTTCGAGCTTCCTACCCTTCCTGTGCGGGGAGCCCCCGCCGGCGTGCACAGGAACTCCGCTCACTGGCCAAACAGCAGCCTCCCCCGCTAGCCCAGGCACTGGGGGCTCCTACCTGCATGGCTGTGCCTGGGCCGGGCGTGCGTACCCTGGTAGGGAGGTCCAGAGGCAGGCGGAAGCCGGGACCACCCGTACCAGGGTACCAGCATGGGGGGCATTGTCACAGCCTGAGGTCTAAGGACATGAGGTAACGGCTCACGAGAGAGAGCCTCGGTGCAAAGGTAGCAATAGGTGTGTGGTGCCCACCGAGCTGAGCAGGTAAGAGCAGGCCGGCCCGTCCGTGCCAAGGCAGTGCCCGCAGCCCCCTACCGAACAAAGCTTAAACTAGCCAGTCTCACAAGGCAGGAGGCATCTGCAGTCAGCTGGGGAGGGGGGGGGCGGGCAAGGGTTAAAAATAGGCAGCAGTCTCGGCAGCACACGGTGGTGAGAGCCTAACCAGTCACCCTGCAGTGCCGTGGGGGCGTCCCCCAGTGGGGCCGGCTTAACCCCAGCACAGAGAGGATGACAGCAGCGGCAGGCGGGGATACAGGTGAGGTGTTGCAGGAGACAGCGATCGGTCCAGAGCAACAATGGAGGATCCAGAACAGTCCCTCTCCATGCAGAATGGCTGCGTGGTTCCGAGAGCCAGCCGCCTGCCACCGTGCCGCAGTGCCCCAAGCAGCAACCACCCCAGCCGGGCACCGGGACATCAGGACGAGGGACACAGCGGTGGCAGCATGGAATCCGGTGCAATCTCACAGGAACCTGAAGAATCGGTCCCACGGCAGCTCCGGGCCCCGGGGCAGCACTGATGCCAGAGTGCCCAGCCGGAGGCAGCGATGGGTACAGGAGCCAGAAGGAGCAGCAGACAGGCTGGAGTGATAGACTCGGAGGGGCAAGTTTCACAGCAGGCAGAGCAGGGCCAGGACGGGGCAGGCTGAACCCAGGGGGAGACATTCCTGCCCGGCCCAGACAGACCCCCCCAATGCTAGTTGCCCACGCAGCCCACAGGGCGATGAGCTTGGCACGGCCCGGTCCGGCTCGACCCCCTGCTCAGACTCCCAGGGCTGTCAGTGACCCCGAGCTGGTGATCTTCTTGAAGCGGTTGGCGGCACACACCCCAATAAAGTTTTTCTGGTCAAAAGAAAGAAGAAGAATTTAAAGCTCAGGAAAGTTCTTACGGAGAGCCTGCGAAGGGCTTTCCCCGCCCCCAGACAACGGCTATAGCCGGGCCCAGCGTAGAAGGGGCTAGCAGTAACGCTGCTCTGAGGTTCCCTTTGTGCCAGGACTTCAAGCCTCAGCACCCCCTTCCAGCCTGTGGGTGGAGTCGGTTCTCTGGTGGCGTCTGTTCCATGGAGGTTTCTGGGGTGTATGTTCCACGGGGGAGCTGTCTGGGTTACGGGGCACAGTGTGGGGCTATGGCGGGGGTCTGTTCGGAGGTGCTGTGTTTAGCTTTGCTTTGAAGGCGCTTAGATTTGTATAAATTTACATAGCAGAACATGCAAGCTCAGGCAAAATAGCATCGCCTGGGTTTCTTCCCCAGGACAGGTGGGGACCGCTTCCGTTCCCAGCTCGTGCAGCCAGTGGGAAGCTTGGGATGCATCCTGATTCACCGGGGCTGGAGAGAAGCCATCTTCACTCAGCAAGAGCGGGTCCTCTCTCTGTCCTGGGCCACCCAGCTTCACGGGAGCTGCCATTCCTCTCCTCTCCTCCCTCCACTGGCTCCCTCTTCCCGAGCGCATTCTGCACAAGCTCCTCGTCTTCCCCTACAAAGCCCTTCACAACCTCACTCCCCCCTACCTCTCTGCCCTGATCTCCCTCCGAACCCCTGCTCGAGCACTCCGCTCCTTCTCCATCCCCTCCCTCCCCCTCCCACGCCTCCCCTGCTCCCCCAACCGCCTTCGTCCCTTCTCCCTCGCTGCCCCGCACGCCTGGAACGCCCTCCCGGCCCTCGTCCACCTGGCCCCCACCCTCCACACCTTCAAATCCCTCCTCAAAACCCACCTCTTCCGCTCGGCCCTTCCGAACTCCTGATACTCATCCCCACCCAGGATTATCCCCCCACCTGTTAACTGCAATTTACTGTAACCAAGCCAAGAACGTGCACCTGAGCTCCCGCATCCTCATGAATGTCGCATCCCTTGTCTCTCCCTCTGCTCCCCCTTCCCTGTCTCCCCTCCCCCTGTCTTTAGATTGTAAGCTCTCGGGCAGGGACCATGTCTGTCTTATTCGTTGTAAGCACCAGTACATTGCTGGCGCTATATAAATACTTATAATAAAATAATAATAATAATAATTACCTTCCAGCGCTGCCGCATGACGTATTTCCGGAGCAGGACCTGGGACTTCAGGCGCCGGTTGACGTGCTTGGCTTTATCTGCCAGGTTGTTGAGCCAAGGGTGCTGGAGGCACTGAGCTGCATTCATCCTTCCACTGGGGGGGTGGAGAGAGGGTCACCCAGGGGTCTCCTGGAGGGGTTTCCCAGTCCCCTAGCCCCACACGGTGTAGCCCACACCCGCTCCCCCCTTAGCCGCTGGGACTCCCGCAGCCACCCGCAGCAGCTCAGCAGGGGCAGCCTAAGCCCCTGGCCAGATGCCAGTCGGAGGCCGTTTGTTGTAGCTAGGTTGCCTGGCAAGCGTTGTGGATGCGCCCGCAGCTGCAGAGCCGCTGGCCCACAGCGGGAGCAGGAGCAGGGGCAGGACCAGCCTCTGGCACTTTCGTTTGCCCAAGGACTCTGGGGGCCACCTGGAGAAGCCCCCTGCCCCGAAGAAGCCACTCTCTCACGGACTGGCTCCGTAGGACGCGCTTGGCGAGGCCCAAACCTTTTGTTCTTGATAATCAGGTTAGAGACAAAGTCCTTGGCTTCATCCGAGATGCCCTCGAAGGCTTCCTCGTCGAAGTCCCACTTGGCAGCCAGGACGCTGTTGAGGGTCTCCGTGTCGTTGTCTCCCAGGAAGGGAGAGAGGCCACTCAGCCTGGGGGGGGCGGGGGGAGAGAGGGTGAACATGCCAGGCAGACTTCATTCAGCAGCCCCAAGGAGAGGATGAGACTGGCCTGGCTTCCTGGGGATGTTCCACCAACCCTCCCCACACCTTGCTGGTGCTCCCCCCCCAACTCCCCACACCTCGCTGGTGCTCCCCCCCCA
>QEPC01014492.1:5168048-5231131 GCA_003113815.1 Sphenodon punctatus | reverse complement strand
CTGGTGCTCCCCCCCAACTCCCCACACCTCCCTGGTGCTCCCCTCCCCACACCTTGCTGGTGCTCCCCCCCAACTCCCCACACCTCGCTGGTGCTCTCCCCCTCCCCCCTTCCCAGGCCAGGGAAGAGAGCAGCCATTGCTCCTCAAAAAGGGAAAGGCCCCTTCCCGGCGGCAGCTCCTGCCGTTTCACCAGGTCACACATCCTGTCTCGGCACCGGGAGAAGCTTCCTGTCTGCACGCGGCCCATTCCGCTTCTTGAACCCCAGCAGCCATTTCCCCGCCCGCTCCGTGCCAAGAGCTCTCTGCGCAGAACGGGAGGCACGTGGGCAGCTGCCCGAGCGTCTCCGGCAACGCGCTTCGGGAACACGCGGAAGGCCGGGCAGCCTGTCGGTAGCGGGCACCCAGACTGCCCCGCTCCAGCCCCCTCCCCACACGTCTGGCCAGGGGCCCGGCCCCCCACTCACAGCATGTAGGTGATCACTCCCATGCTCCACATGTCTGTCGTGTAGGAGACCTGCTCGTAGCTCACCACCTCGGGGGAGAGGAACTCCGGCGTGCCAAAATTCACCTTCAGCTTCTCCCGGGGGTTGAACCTGGGGTGGGGAGGGCAGGAGATGCCGGGTCAGCGTGCAATCCCGCAGCACCATCTCCCGCCCCGGGCAGGGATCAAGCTGGCTCTACCCTCACAACAAGGAGCCGCCTGGCCCGGTTTCCCTCAACAGCAGCTAGAGCGGAGCAGTTACTCCAGTGCCTTGAAATGTGCTTCCCCAGAGACTGGCTGAGGGGCATGGGGAGCTGAGACAGTGGGGCTCCACACAGACAAGTGGGGAGGGGGGGGATACCTCCTGGCTAGTCCGAAGTCAATGATCTTCACCATGTGTCCCGTGGAGGTGACGCAGAGGATGTTCTCAGGCTGTGGGGAGAATGAAGAGAGCACCTCCCAGATTAGCCTCTACTGCAACAAGGCCACCCAGGAGTCAGCGATGGGCTTGGGGGCATCAGTGAGGGTGAATCCACTCTCTAGTACAGAGCCCACTGGGGGTTTTACCCCAGCTGTGGGAACCCCTGGTCAGAGATTTGGGGAAACACAGTGAGGCGGGTGGCTCAGCTGTCTAGCACCCCCTACTGGCGTTTCGCCACAAGGACACGCGAGAACTCAGGGCTGGGTTTCTTCTCTGTGCCTGGCTTCCCCATAGAGAAAGAGGGCTCCCCCCCCCCGGTCTCCCTGAGGTCTCAGGACTGCCTAGTAGGGGCTAACCGAAGAGCTTGCTGCTGGGCTCGCAGCTGCTGCGTGTGGGAGCAGAAAGGAGCAGGGTTCCTGCATCCTATACAAAGGCCTCGTCCCATCCTCCCTAGAAGGGGGCACCGTGGGACTGGAATCACGTTGACGTTAGTAAAGTCAAGCCCTCCGGGATGCTGCAAACAGAACAACTCCTTCAGCTTCGGCTGCAGAAGCTCCCTGGCTCCGTTCCCAACTCCCTGATGCGAATGAATCCCCAGGAGCTGCTAAGGTTATTACTCTCCCCAGGCCTGGGAGCGGCCTCGTCCCCCCAGGCCTCTTTGGAGAGGAGCAACTGTTTCACTCTGTTGCTGGCTTTTGCTCCCGCGATCCCTTGCCCCCACTGCAGCCCTCTCTCCTTGGAGCAATAGCGCCCCCCCCACCCGGCTCCCTCCCTCCCGCCCATCGCCCCATACCTTGAGGTCAAGGTGCAGGACTCGCATGTGATGCATGAAGAGGATCCCGTCGCAGATCTGCCGCACGAACACCATGCAGTCCACCTCCGTCAGGTGGTAATCCTCGTCGATGATGCGCTCAAAGAGCTCGCCCCCCTCCACGCTGCACAGCCAAGACAGAGAGTCACCGCCGCAGACAGGGGAGAGGAGGGCAGAGAGCTTGGGGCTCAGGTACAGGCGGAACAGGAAGGTGGGTTCCAGAGGGAAACCCTCATCCACTTGGTACCGGCAAAGCAGGGAGGTGAAACAGGCTCCTAGAGGGGGGGGGGCAGGGAAAGGGGAGTACAAGCAGAATTGGGGGGGGGGAGATGTGGGCTAGGGAGGGGCTCCATTGGCCAAGATCCAGGCAGAGCGAGGGAGCGGTGGCAGAAGGGTCGGCGTGCCCATGGCGGGAGCACGGGCACGAAAATGAGCCTTTGTCTGAGATACAGACGGGGAGGCACCAAAGAATGATAGTGATGGGTTGGCGCATGGTGCCAGGGTAATGCCAGGGAGATGGCCTCAGGCATGGCTGTCCTGGCTGGAGTGATCCTTGGGAGCAGGAGGGACATGCCCGGCTACACACAGCGAGCGCGGTATCGGCAGGATTCCCCAGCCCCCGGCGACTCACAACTCCATGAAGAGCATGATGTCCCGCGGCGTCTCAAAGGCGTCGTACAGCTGAATCAGGTTTCGGTGGTTCAGCTGATTCATCACGTCAATCTCGAGCTCGGCCGTCTCCTACGGGGCAAGGGCCGCGCCAGATACGGGTGGTCACTGGCGGAACCAGACTCTGACCGGGGGAGCAGCAGGCTAACGCGAATACACCAGGCACACGGACACGGGCAGCCCAGCCGCTATCTTGGCCGACATGGGAATTGAACTGGGGACCTCCTGGACTAGAGACAGGTCTTTCTGGGGCCCGTTGGGTTAGAGCATGGGGGTGGGGGGAACCTCAGGCCCGGGGGCCAAATGCAGCCCTCAGCAAGTCTTTCCAGTGGCTGGATCGGGCCTCTGGATCCAATTGCTGCCCCCGAGCACTGAAAAACGGAGCTCAGGATAATGAATCCAAGAGGAGGGCAGGCACACAAGGGTAGAGGGCAGGCACACAAGGGTAGGTGGCAGGCACACAAGGGTAGGTGGCAGGCACACAAGGGTAGAGGGCAGGCACACAAGGGTAGGGGACAGATCCACGGCGCAGATCCATGATCTGGCCCCTCCTTTTCTTGAACACATCCATTAAGCACCCCCGCCCCCAACCTCTATCTGGCCCTCGGAATTTGTACTCATTTTCAATGTGGCCCCCGGAACAGAAAAGGTCCCCCCGCCTCTGGGCTAGGGACTCCGCCCCTGCAGCCATCCTCTATGGGGCAGACTCACAATGGGGCACGGAGGGGGAATCATGCACCCCATGCCCCTTGTGCGGCGGGTAACACACTGGGTCAATGCCAGCTCCCCACGGAGACATGATCACCCCACATGGGGTGCACGCACACCGCAAGAGCACTGGGTGCGTACCCGGTCCTTGGGCCCCTGCTTCTTGATGGTCTTGACTGCAAGTTTGAGGCCCGTCTCCTTCACCGCACACACGCGAACTTCCCCGAACTTCCCCCTGGGGCGGGAGAAGAAACACGTTTGTCGTCCACGATCAGTGCCTTGGAGGGAGCATCAGAGACCGCGGCGATGCCACTTGAGGGCGGCAGAGAAGGGAGTCCAAGGGCAGGGAAAACTGCAGTGGGCCGAGCGCAGCTGGGGCGTCGAAGCGGGTAACCCCCATGGACAGGCTGCCGAGAGGGGAGCCGGCTGGGGCCCAGGATTTTGCATCACCAGCTGCTTGCCCTGAGGCCTTCTGGGAGATTCCTCCAGCCTGGGGTGATCCGCCAGGCTAGGACAGTTAGAGGGGGGGGCTACAAATGTCCGCTCCTTCCTACTCTCCAATCTCAGTGTCACGAGCACCCTGCTTTGTACAGGGCAGGGCAGGAGACGATACCTAGTGCAGCCCATCAACGCAGTTCCTTCCCCAACCAGAGAGGGCCCTACTGAGCCGGAGACCCCTCCACTCCAGGTGGAGCAACTGGCAAATCCAATTGGAGCGTTTGCAGGGGGTTATCCAACCCCGGCATTCGAACTCGCTACCCTTGAAGCTTGGGCGAATTCAACTGGCTTTATTGAGTTCGATGAGGTGGCGAGGGGAGCTCTTCCCATCCCCTTCCCCAGGATCAGCAGATTACTCAAATGCCAAACGAATGCTCAGCCAAACCTTGCATGCTGAGCACACGAGGACCAGAGCGTCCCACGTGCACGGTGCAAAGACACCAAATGCAGCGCATTCAAATTTTCTAAGGGAAATCCCTTTCAGCTCGGATCGCGGTGGAGGGTTGCCAGATAGGCCACGTTTTCAAGGAAACTTATGAAAAATACATGTTGCAGGGCTTGCATAGGGGCCTGGGGCTCCTCTGTGCAACGGTGGTCGTAGGTCCCCCTTCAGGCATGTGCCTACGGCACCAACGCAGGCCCTGAAACATGCATTTTTCATATATGTGTCCTGGAAAAATTGGCGTATCTGGCAACCCTTTCCCAGGGGCACAAATGGGACCGGGGGTCTCTGGCCCCCGCTATACAGGCCTCAAGACAGGGAGTCCTCCTGCTGTGATTTAGGTCCCCCCCCCCATAAACTAGAAACACCCCCCTACGCGTAACCTCCAGGCCTTTTAATTAAACAATTAAAATGAATTCACCTTTTCCTAATGGGCGACCCTGTCGGGCATCTCCATGGTTAAGAGGGGCCCGTGCCAACATGGCACAGAGGAACCCAACTGCTTGCACTCCCCCCGCCCCTGCCCAGTTGGTATTGCCCCCCCCCCCAGGAAGAGCGTGGGGAAACCGAGGCACCAGACGGGCAGCAGGACTCCGAAGAGACCCCTGGATTCCACCTCCCCACCCCCCAGCTCTTACCCCCCCAGCATCTCCTTGGTGTTGATGTTGTAGATGGTGCTGATGCTGCGGACGTCGCCCGTTTTCAGCGACACGACACGATGGGTGAAGGGCGCTGGTGGGGGAGGGGTGTCATCTGCAAGAGAGAGAAGACATTGGGGGGGGATCCCCCCCCTTCTTGCCATGGCTGCCACTAGCATTCACCACCCAGGGGCTGGGATGAGCAAAAGCCAGTCCTGATCCCTGAAACCCAGAGGAGCGGATGCAAGGTACAGGGAGAGGCTGGCACCTACTGGCGGAATGCGGGTACTGCCCTCAGGCCGCGGTTCAGTCTGGTCAGTAGCTTCCCCACTGCTGAGTCACCTTGACAGGCGCCCCCTTTATAAATAGCCTAGGACGCCACCAGCCGCAGTCAATCGCTGAGCACTGGAGTTTGTTGGCGGCTCCACAGGCCGGCCTGGGCACCAGGCATCTCCTCAACAGCTCCTGAGGCTCAAATCCCCCGGGCACAGACGTCCCCCCCCTGCTGCTTCCTTCTCTCCCTCAGTCAGGACCCCCTGCCTCCCCTCCCAAGCAAAGGCAGCAAGCGCAAAGCGGCTCGCTGTTCATGGGGGGGATTGTTAACTAGCAGAACTGGCTGCGGCAGGATGCCGGGGAAGGGCAAGAATTTAGGAGGAAGCCAGGAGGGAATCAAGCTTCTCAAGAGCAGCAAAATGCAGGCGGGTTTGGGGTGAGGGATCCAGAACGCGCCAGTTTCAGGCTAAAAAGGCTTGAGGGAAACCATGCTGAGCACGAGTAACTTGTGCAGGGGCCTCGGGGATCCTGCCGCAAGCAGGAGGCTGGGGTTTCTGGATCAGAGGCTGGCAGTTCACACGCTGCAGCCCCCCTGTCAGGCCTGGGCACACGGCACAGACCCGGTCCTGCAAACGCCCCCTAGCATTTTGCAGGCCCCGGCCTCCCAGTGCGGCACCCAGCCCACCCCGCGCCCTGCACTGACCCCCCACACTCCCATCCTGCCGGCCTCGTCCGCCCCCTCCTTCCCACAGTCTGGTGGGCACATCCGATCCCTCCCTGCCCCGCAAAGCTCCAGGACATGCCGTCCTACGCAACCCAGCTGGTGCAGGGATCAAAGCGACCCAAGCCCCAGCTGTCACGCGGGAAGGGAAAAGGAAGGCTCTCCTCTCTGGGTGCAAAGAGAGACGTGTTGCCAGAGGCAGCGCGGGTTCAAGGGTTCCCAGAAGCGCAGCGGGATCCTGGCTCTGGAATCTCACAGCTCTGTTTACAGCGAAAACCGCAGCTGCTTCCACCGAGGCCCTTGCTGGCCGACGGCCGGTCAGCCACAGAGACACGGCCGCTTCCTCCGACCGTCTCCCCTCGGCAGAGCCTTACCCAGGATTTGGAAGGGGTCCTCTTTGCCGAAGTCTGGGGTTAGGTAGGGGCTGGGCGGCGGTTCCTCTTCGGCTGAGGCGGCCTCCGGTTCCTCTGCCCCCCTGCTGCCCTCGGGAGGCGTCCGCTCGGCCGGGCCGGGCTGCTCTGGGAAGGTCCTGACGTCAGCGTCACTGGGGCTCTCGGGGGCTGGTTGGGGAGGCTCTGGGGTGCCAGGTTTCGCCGGCAATGTCCTCTCCTCCCCGCCATCGCCGGACGGGCAGGATGCCTTTACTGGGGGTGGTTTCTCTGGAGTGTCTTGGTCTCCTGTGGCGTCCCCTGCGGGCGTGGGCTCCGCCGGCGGGATACTGCCTCCCTGGGGTTTCTCTTCTCCATCCTGGGTTGGCTCCTCTGGCCTGGAAGATGGAGATGGAGTTGCAGCTGAGCTAGGGCACGCGCTGTGGTACATCCAATCCCCAGGCCCATTAACACCTCGGCCATGGGGCTCCTTGTTAGAAGCCAGTGAGCACCTGCGGGGAGGGGACTCCCCACCACAGAAAGGGGAGGGAAACCCCTTGGAAGGTCACACAAAACCTGCCCCTCCTTGGGTCCTTGCTGGGGCGGATCCCATAACCTGGAGAGGATTCGATGTGGCTCCTGGGGGGCGGGGGTGGCATTGTGAAGCCCCCACAGCACAGAGGAAGGGTGTGGGGTCCTTGCTGGAGTTCCTCTAGGTCTGGGGTCTGGGGACCCCACCCCATAACAGTGAGTGCCCCAATCCCCCCAGCTGGCCTTAGAATTTGCAGGGCCAAGAAAAAAATGAGAGGCCACTGATGGCGTCAACCCACCCCTTCCCTGGGGTGTCACACCTAAGGTGCCAATTCAGGCCCTGCAACATGTATTTTTCATAAGTGTTCCTTAAAAATGTGCCTAGGTGGCAGCCCTAAGGGGCACCCTCCATGGGCTGTGGAACCCCTCCCCGCTCCCCAGAGCAGGCTGCGGAAGGCGATTGTGGGAGGGTTTCTAAGCAAGCAATCGCCCGGCTTCCCAGGCCCCAAGCCGCGTTACCTCAGGAGGCCGGCTGGGCAGCTGAGGCTCTGTTGGATGGCGGGGTGCTCCTGCTGGCCCCCCACGGCATGACTGTCACTCCCTGCGCCTTCCTTCACGCCGTCTGGATGCTCCTCCCCAGCCACAGTCCTTCCCGTCTCTCCGGCACCCACTGTCTCGCCGTCGCTGGTGGCTGGCGGTTGGCTGGCGCTGCCCTCCTCTCCTGGGGGGGCCTGGCTTTCCCCCCCTCCGGCATCAGCAGCACCGCAAGGCTTGCCGACACCCTGCTCCATGGCAGTCTTGCCTGGGGACGTCTCGTTGGCCGCCGCCGGCCCCTCGGTGCCCTCCAAAGGCCGCGGCTCCTCCTCGCTCCTCGGGGTTGCTTCTGCGCGAGAAACACGGGCAATAACTCCAGTGGCTCCAGAAAAGGGCAGTGGGGGGGGGGGCCTCCCATGAGCTGGGGAGAGAGAGAGAGAGGCCCAGCCCAGCCGCTGTTCACCTCCGTCACCAGCTCCCTGCGTCTCTGCACACAAGGCAGACGCCCACCCCTGTGGTCCTAGACCGGGCACCGGAGGGGAAAATAGCTCCCTCAGGACCATGGCGGAGGCGGGAGCCCCCTCCTCTGGGGGATGCGGGGACGGTCCCTCGGGAGCCTGGAGGACCCAACCCCATAGCAAGGCCCCCTGTTTGGGGCTGGGTCCTCCGCACCCGCGAGCAACAGCAGGCTGCGTCTAGGCCGGCGTTAGCTGCTCCCGGTTGCCTCTCTCTCCCTGAGCTGAGCTGCTTTTAATAAGGCAGCTTCTGAGATCCTCCAGCATTTGGGGGAAAGAGCTTTCTTGCCTTCGGGGAAGGAAGCAGTTTTTTTTCATCCTCCCATTAGCCCATTAGCCACCCAGACTTGGGGTTGCCACCGCTGCAGATTCTTATGACAAATGCATGTTGCAGGGCCTGCACTGGCACCAACATGCATCTTTCATGCGTTGCGGCAACCCTACCCAGACTCTCCTCTCGGGGTTCAGCCTCCTAGCATCACCCTACCCAACTCCCACCGCTGAGCCGGGATTTCTGCCCTGCTCCAACTGTCCCGGGCTGCTCCTCAGCAAGGCTAAGGGAGGCCTCTGCTCTGCCCCTCCCTGCAGAGACAGAACCACCGCCCCCCAGGATGAGACTGAATTTGCCTGTAAACTCAGGGCCGCCCATCCCCCCCCAAGCGCCTTTGCCTCATGCTGGCCTCTCCCACGTAGGGTGGCCAGACCTCCCCTTTAATTATGAAAAATACATGGGGCAGGGCAGCACTGGAACTAATGCAGCCCTGCAACATGTGTTTTTCATAAGCGTCCTCTTTTAAAGGGGAGGCACGGCCCTCCTACTCCCATGTGGAACCCCTAGAAAGCAGGGGGGGTCAGTCCACGCTGGAATCGGAGACCTGGGGCTTGGCCACCTCTCCTCCCCCTCTCCTGGCACAAGATGTCCCGGCCCACCCCTCTGGTCCTGCCACTGGCGGGGTTCATCAGAGCAGGGACTCTGTCCTCCAGCAGGTGGGACGCACCCAGATCTCTTGGTTACCAGGGACCCAAACTCGAGCCTGGGCCTGTCATGGTGAATGGCTGCCCCCTAACACCTACCCACCCTGCCCCCCCCCCGTAGGTGCAGAAGGGGAGAGATCTGCCCGAAGGCTGGGGAACTAGCCCCACAGGGTGCTATGGGCAGGGGCATGAATATCCACCGTAGCAGCCCTGGAAGGGAGTTGGAGGAGAGCCCTCCAGCTCCTGGCAAGACCCTCACTGTTGCAGCCAACCTCACAGAAATTGGCTGCCCCGGTGTCCGTGCCAACCAGGCCAAATGCTTGTCCCAAGGCAGCTCCAAACGGGCAGCCCGGCGAGAGTGCCGCTCTGTGCGCCCGAGCAGCATTTACCACCAGAGAGACACCGCGCGCCGCGCGGCACCCATCAGGAGAGGGAGCTCACGTGGGTGTTGCTACCTGCTCCCCCTATCCCTGCCACCATGCTGCCTCCCGCAGCCCTGGGCCAACCGTTACCTGCTTCCTGGCTTGGCAGCCCGAGCTCCGGGTTCCCGTCTCCAGTGGCCATGAGGGAAGCAGCAAGTTGTCCTTCCTAGCGCTCTCCTGCCATGCCCTGGGGAGAGGGGCAAGAATGTTCAGCAGCCGACTCGAGGCCAAACGTCAGCACCTGCCCGGGCGAGACGTGCCCGCGGGCCAGGCAGGCAGCCCGGGAATAGACATACCAGGACCGACCACAAGGAGAGAAGGGAGCCAGAGAACGAGCAGATCCCGCAGCCAAGGAAGCTCCCAAGGAAAGCGAGCTCCCCGCTGGGGACGACCCAGTTACCTGGCCTCTGCCATTCTGCGGCGGCTCCTCTTGGCACGTAGCTCCGTTGGGAGGCCAGTTTCCCGCAGACAGCAGGGTTGGGGGGGGGGGCAGACAGAGCTAACCCCCCTGCGGCAACAATGCACCCCCCACCCCTCAAGGCTGCTTACCTGCTGCCCCTGCTCTTGTGGTCAGTCAGAGCATCCGAGCAGTCTGAATGCTGGGACGGAGCAGTCCCCTTCTATACTGGGTGTAACGGAGCTGGATTAGCATGGGGAGAGAGGAGTATCCTTTACACCGGGACTCGGCGAGCGATGAGCCCGTTCCGCTGTTCCTTTCGGGCCACCTGTCGCTGCTGGATCCCGTTCAAAGGACACTCCATTCTTCTCGCTGCCTGCCTGCCTTTCCTGACGGAGACAGAACTAGGCCAAACAAACAGAACCCAGAGGGCCGAGTCCCCCTCCTGAACTCTCTGCTCCCCCCCCCCAGAGAATCCCCGCCCCATAGACACTAGGAAAGGAACATTGACCGAGCTGATCAGCGCAGGCCAAGCCGCTGCAAGCTCCAAGGCCAGGTAGCTGCAGTGCAGATCCAGTTCCCCCCAGCCCATCCATCAAGATTATAATTAGCCCCTGGGGAGGAGGGGTCAGCTCTCACGCTTGTTGACATAAGTTGGACGCGGGGGGGAAGCAGGGGGTAGGGAGGAACTCCATGGGGGGAGGCTGGTAGGTGCCCAATGGGTTTCTAGCCAGACCGCATGACTCTGGTTAGAAGGAGGATGCCAATCACCCAGCGATCCCTGGCTCTGTGGGTCCAAGGCGCAGTGCCAAGGTGAACTCTGGTTGCAGCTCAGCCTGGGCATTGCAGCTGCCTCAGCTTTCCAGACAGAGAGCATGGGACAATTCTCTACAGCAGCTGCCTCTGCAAAGGGGGAAGGGGCTGAACTGAGGAAAGAGCCGGCGTGGGGCAGACTGAGCCCAGAAACATACCAAGGCCCCTAGAATGGAATCTTCCCTCACGATTCCCAACATGCTCAAACTTGGGGCGTCGCTGTTGACAGCTGGGGCCTGCCCCACGGTGCCTCTAGCCCAGTAACCAGTGTCCGACAGTGGCCAAGACTGGATGAACTGGTCCAGGTTTGAACCCCACGGCTGTTTAAACAGAAGGAGGGGGGGGGGGGGGGGGGATTCAAATACTGATTTAAACTAGAAGGAAAGCAAGATGCACGGTGCAATCCTGACTTCAGTGAAGGGACAGAATGCTCGAAGAGAGAACTGGAAGGGTCCTCTCAGGTCAGCCAGCCCCAGCCCCCGGCTCCAAGGCGAGAGGGGGATGCTTTAGCTACAAGCTGCCAGATGCCTGGCCAGTCTCTTCTTTGGAGCCTCCCAAGAAGAAGATCCCACTCCCTCTAGCAGCTTGTTCCGCTGAGGAATTTCCCCAACACTTAGGACATTTCCCCCCAAATATTTAACCTCGAGCGTCTTCCCTGCAATTTAAGCTCCTTGCTTCTTGTCCAGCCGCTACAGCTGAAGCAAGCACCCGTGAAACCGGCGGCATTCAGCCAGACCCGGTAACATCTGGTACTAATCAGGGCCCGACGGGCAGCCCATTGTGCTGATTTACTGACTTCCCATCCCCAAGGCCTGTACCAATTTACCATTTCACCGGCGAAGGGGAAATGGTAACATCGGTAATGGTAATACCTGGCATTTTCGGTTAATCAGGTACTTGACTCAGGCGCCCAACAGGCCACTCGAAAACGTGGTTATTTCCCGCAGGTAGAATCATAGTTAGTGAGCGACAAGGCCCAGCTCTGCCAGTGACAACAAAGAACAGATGGGCTCCGACTTTGTCAGTGTATCTTTTCAGCGCTTTAAGAATTGTCAAGGTGTCCCCATCTGAATGGGCTTTTCCCTACACCCAACGTGCTCAGCGTGGCCACCCGCACATGCTCAGACTGCTTGCCCTTCTGCAGAATGGCAGTGACGCTGCCGGTGCCATTTTAGAAAATGGATGTGCATGCTCAGAACGGCCAAGCAGCCATTTCGTGCATGCACAGGTTTGGGGTCCCCCCCCGAGTGGCGTTCATGGCTGCAGGGGGGGGAAATGACACAGAGAGAGAGAGAAACAGACAGACAGGACATGGGCAGGGGTTCCGATCCTTCCCTGAGTGTTTGAGGAGTCCATCCCCCCATTTTACTGAATCTCTTCCCCCTCCCAACCTAATCACCCAAACCTTCAATCTTGGTGACCTAGTTGCTCATCAGAAAGGGGGGAGGGGCTTCTCATTTTGGGGGGCAGGAATCCTCCCCAATTTTCCCCCCTCTCCCCCCAAAAACTTTAAGTGAGGAGTTGCTCCTCAAGCTACTGCCCTCTCTGCATCCCTGGACATGGGATGCAAGACTCGGCATGGGATGTGGCTCTGGTGGTAAGTAAATCGAGAAGAAGAAAAAAATTCTCTTTTTAAGAAAGGGTCAAGAACCCAGACTTTTCTTGTTTCTCGATTCTTGTGGAAATCGAGCCAAGAAGTTTGATTCTCAATGAGAACTGGGGGAGGGAGAGAGACACAAGATCAAGTTTCCGCCCTAAGCAGAGCCCAAAGCTGAACCAAGTTCTGAGCGAGGTCTGACCAGGCGGACAATAGCTTCCCGCGTCAATGGGAACTTCACCATTCTCTTTAGAGAAGGCTGCAGGATTCCACATGTCGCCTACTAGAGGGGAGCAGACACACACGTGGAAGACTAAATTAACGTGGCTGACAACGCATGGGAAGAACCAGGATGGAAGGGAACAGATCGTACAGGTCAGGAATGTTCATGCCTCGATATATTTGTCCTCAGAGAGAGACACCTAAAAAGGCTGGGAAACGGGTTTGTATGAAGCGAGCAAGGGTGGCTTCTCCTGTAAAGCAGCACTGAAGGTAGTTTGAGAAGTAAATTATACCTCGCAGGTGCAACAGGTCTTATGGCATTGTGTGAAAGGGGACAAATTCCAAATAACCTTTTCAGACGTAGGAATTAGACTGTGGAACTCACTGCCTCGGGATGTTGGCAAGAGCAAGAATTTAATAGGATTCCAAGAGGGATCATCCGACAGCTCTATGGACGACATAAATCTCAAGGGATAGAAGAACCAGAACTGCCAAACCAGAGCTATAAAACCCTTTCTCCCCACATCTGCGCATGGAGTGACGCGCACATTAACCCTCTGTCTCCTTTATCTCAAAGATGGCTCTAGTCACATGCATTCAAATGCAGATTCTGTCTGTGAAGATATCCAAGAGCTGCCCAGGTATTTATTTAGATTGAGATCCCAACCTTTCCTGTAGGCTCAGGGCAACGCACAATAGAAAAATATAAAATCCAGAAAAAACGAATAAAATCCCATCAAATCTATCCCATCCCAGTCCTCCAAACCCTATCCCCACCCGCTAACAGGTTGGCCAAATAAAAAGGTCTTGCAATGCTGCCTTCTGAGGATGCCCAGGCTCGGCCTTTGGCGAAGCTCCAGAGGAAGGGAGTTCCAAAGCTGTGAGCCTGCCACTGAGATCGCCGCTCTGCTCGCCCAAATTCTCCGGATCTACCACCGTGATGGTGTTTACTGTTTGCAAGAGGGGCACTCCCGGCTGATCTGAGCGAATGCAGTGGGACATGGGGGGAAAGGCAGTCTCTCCGATTCTTATTTATTTATTTATTTATTTATTCTTTCCATTTGTAACCCGCCCCTCTTGCAAAAGCGTCTCGGGGTGGCTTACAAATTTAAACTAAAACAACAAACACACAGAAAATATAAATACATAAGCTGCCCCGAGACGCGATCAGCGAGAGGGGTGGTATAAAAGTCCAATGTAATAATAAAAAATAATAAAAGACTGCTCTAAAAAAACTGCGCATAAAAATAAAAATACACACACACCCAGCCCAACTAACCCATCCGCCCCCTCCCCCATCAAACGCCTGGCGGAAGACCCAGGTCTTACAGTTCCGTCGGAAGGCAAGGAGATTCGGGCTGAGGCGCACCGCCACCGGGAGGGAATTCCAGAGGGATGGTGCAGCTGCCGAGAACGCCTTCCTGTCCGCCCAAACTCGCCAATAACGTGTCGATGACAGAGCACCGGCGTAACGTGCTTGTGACGACTCCCACCCCCAAGGAGGCGGGCCACTGCATTCTCACCAGCTGCAGTCTCCAGACCGTCACCAAGGGGAGCCCCATCTACAGCGCGTTACAATAATCAAATCTTGAGGTAACAAAGGCATGGGTGACGGTGGCAAGGTCCGTGTCTGAGACATATGGCTTAAGCCGTTGCACCAGATGTAATTGGCAAAATGCACCTTTCGCCACAGCCGCCACCTGGATATCCAGGCGGAGCTGCAGGTCCAGGAACACCCCCAGGCTATGGACCTGAGACACCAGGGGGGATGGACCCCATCACACGCCCGGCTTTGCCCACCACCATCACCTCCTTCTTGTCAGGATTCAACTTCAGATGACTCGCCCTCATCTCTGACAGCTGACACACCTCGACTGCAGGGCCAGATGTAAAAGTGAGGTACGGTTGGGTGCCATCGGCATATTGATGACACCTCACCCCAAACTCTCCGATGACCACCCCCAAAGGCTGCATGTACACGTTGAACAAGAGAGGCGGTAAGATGGAACCGTGCGGGACTCCACATGTGAGGTCCCGGGGAAAAGATGAACGATCACCCAGCACCACACGTTGAGTTCTCCCGGTCAGGAAAGAGCGGAACCATTCAAGAACGGTACCGCCCACTCCAGCTCAGTCCCGCAACTGAGTCACCAACAACTCATGATCAACGGTATCAAATGCAGCCAAGAGATCTAATAGCATCAACAGGGTCAAACCACCCTGATCCAACTCATGGGAGAGGTCGTCGGCCAATGCCACAAGTGCAGTCTCACGGCCATAACCCGGACGAAAGCCAGACTGCAGGGGATCAAGGAAACCGATCTGGTCCAGATGCTCCTGAAGCTGGCGAGCCACCACCCGCTCAATAACCTTCCCTAAAATGGGACGGTTAGAGACCAGCCGATAGCTGGCCAGGGCATCAACGTCAAGTGATGGTTTTTTGAGCAGAAGCAGCACCACCGCCTCTTCGAGGTACCCCGGCATTCTGCCCTCCCGAAGGGCGGCACTGACAATACTGGCCAGCAACGGCCCCAGCATCTCCCGTCTGGCCTTAACCAGCCAGGACGGGCATGGGTCCAGTTCACACTGGGTGGCTCCAACAGTCCCAAGAGCACCTCCTGCATGGGAGGACGACACGCACTGAAATTGATCCCATAAAACTAGACAAGCCGGAGCTTTGACTGCCTCTGGTTCACTTACTGCCAAAAGTGCAGCGTCAAACCCATGATGAATGTATTTATTTATTTATACCCAAAAAACGTATTCCGCATCCTCCGGCACTCTAGCAGCTCAGAGCGGCGCCCAACATAAAACCAACAAGCAATCAAACCGTCTAAAATACAATACATAAAATATACATCATCAAATTTCAGCAGCAGCTAAGGCAAAATAAAACCCCTCCCCCAACCCTCCTCACCCCTTCCCTGAAGGCACGATTTTATGAAATTTGAGCAATTTTGTCCACAAAGAAGTCAACAAACAAGTCCCTAGGTCCAGGCGGAGGTCGGCCAGACTGACCAGCCCCCTCACTGCCCGAAAAAGCTCAGCTGGATGCGACTTAGCGGACACAATGAGAGCAGCTAAGAAAGCCCAGATCATAGGGCCGGCCAGCCAGCCATCATCACTTGTCTGGATTCTGCTTCAATCAGCTCGCCTACATCCAGTTCCCAACGGCAGCCGAGCACTGGGGAAGCAGCCCCAAGTCTGTGGCACCTGGGTCAGATGAAAAAGAGCGCGAGAGCTGGGTGTCCTCGGCATACTGATGGCACCGTACCCCAAATTTACGCATGATCACGCCTAGAAGCCTTAAATACACGATCACATTGAAGAGGAGGGGAGAGAGAATGGGGCCGTGTGGGACGGACAATGAGCAACCGCCCATCACAATCCATCGGGACTTCCCTCCCCCAGCTTAATAATAAGAGAAAGCTTTATATAAAAGATTAACTTTGAATTAAGGTCAACGCAGCATGCTGCAGTGGAAAGAAAATAACCTCACCACAAATGCCACTTAACTTGCATCTTCCTAACTCAGATCTCATCCCTGCAGACCTTTTTTGAGAGGGGGGGGGAATGGGGGAAATTGCCCCAGGCTTCACACATGGAGGGGGCTGTCACGGGTTGGAGGGTCTGCACCCCCACTTTACCGGGTTTGAGTCACTCAGTTTCCCTTGCGCACAGCTCTCTTGAATTAGTTTCTCTCTCTGGCTAATTCAAGTGTGCCGCAATGAAACTCCTTTGTCACTCAAGGGCCCGATCCTTCCCGCTTACAGACTCTTTACTCTCTGGGTTCGCAAGAGCTTGAGGGCTCTTGTTGCTCACTTGTGTTCCAATGTTAGACACAGACACTTCTTCATAAAGATAAGAAGTAAGTTTATTGATTACATAAGCAAGATAGTTGATACAGAGTGGTTACTAGAAATCAAAGGTAAGCACAACGCATTCCTGATCTATACTGTTTGAATTCCTACATAAGCATCTTACCCTATAAAAGTCCATAAGCTTCTTGTTCCTCAGTCATAAAGGTAGAATGACTGGGCGCTGGCTTCTTAGTTGGTAAAGAGCAAAATCATGTCTCTCTGCTCATGTTTCTCCAGCCTGCTACTGCCAGGCAGGCTTTCACATGTAGATCAGCTCTCAAGATGGCTTTAGGAGAGAAGAGCTTCTAGAAATCTCTCCTTATATCTCCTGGAGGAAACTCTTCGAGGCTTCTCGAATTCCCTTTGTTCTTGTTATCAGCTTTTCTGTGTCCCTTTGCACGTAGGCAATGTCAGCCTGCATTAGCATATAAATGTCTCTGCCCATCCGTCTGGCAAGTGTTCTCAAATACACATTTTTGGTATCTCTTTGCATTTCCTGTAGCTGGTCACGTGTTACCTCTCTGGTTTGGGTTTTACAGTTCTCCCTTGTAACATTACATACATGTGGTACCTTCTGGTTTACATATTTACCAGACTTTTAGTTTACATATAGTCCCGTGTTACACGTGTGTGACCCTATGTTCCTCCGTGACAGGGGCCACCTCACCAATGCCAAACAGAACCCCAGAGAGAAAATTAAGGGGGCTGAAGGGTGAGGGGCTTCAAATGAACATTCTTCCCTGGCCCTTTAAAAAGGCACTGCATTCTTGGTTCACGTTCCGTTAAATTCTGAAGTTCCATGTGGCCCATCTTTTCCAGTTAGCGATGGAGGGGACGTCCTCCTCCTCCTATTGATTTTACAAATCTCTCATTCTCTCTCAGTTCTCCTGAAAGACTTCAAAAACTTGAAGCTCTTGTTATGCTAAAGGTTTTCTGCTGTCCCATAAGCAGGGCAATCAAGTAAGCCAATGGCACGTCCTACAGGTTCTCAATAGATACCAATTGACATGCAAACACAAGCTCTTTGCAGGTCATTTGTTATCTCGTCCACTTGCTGTTCCAGGGGAATTCCGCCTCTGGCTTCCAAACTGCCCCTCTGTTTCAGTAACTCATGAAGATTTGTCTTTTATCTCTTTTCCAGATCTCTGTGCTTCATACATCAACAGACTCGATGATTCCCCAGAATTCGAGTGCATGAGATGTGCCACAATCCCATACATGTGGGGTTTAATTTGTGAAGGGGGGGGGGGCTTGCCCCAGCAATAAAATTCAAGTTGGGGGGGGGGGCTGAGCCCCAGGAAATGTTCCAGTAGGAGCAGGCACCCCAAAATGTGAAAGACCAGGAACCTGCCGTTATTGGCCATTTCAGAAACTTTCCTGCCCCACCCCTGCGCTGGTCATCGTACAGATTCAATCACAAGAACTCCTGTTTTCTATTCAGCTCTAAAGGGGCAGGCTAGTCCAGTGGTTGGGTTGCTAGCGGGAGACTAGGGTTCAGTTCTCTCCTCAGACAAAGTTTAAACTGAGAGACATGGCTTCTGGAGCAGGCATGGGCTCCAACAATTCTATTTTTATGTTTACAAATTAAGCACTGCATACATGCATACTGAGTCCATACCACGGTATTGGTTTTTACCATCATCTCACACCTCCCCAACTGCATCTCCTGTTGAAGTGAGGGGGCTGCAGGAGGGGATTTGCCCTCCCAGTTAATGCTCACAATGCAGGAGCAGTGACTCAGGTAGCAGCCTCCTCTTGTGCCCCCCCCAAAAAAAAAACTTCCATCCACAAGCACAGACATTTCAAGCCTTTTCCCACAAATCTTCTTACACCCTCCCACCCCCCTGAACAATGTCTCCATCTCCATCCAAGTGTGAGAACCACTGGGTTAGAGAAACAATACTCCAGCACTGCATTGGGCAGGATTAGCAGTTACTGTACTCTAGACCAGGAGCCAGGTGCTATGGGTTCTAATCCCAGACTCGCCCCAAAACCTTGGGACAGTTGCTTACCCTCTGTTGCCAAGTGGCATTTTACAAGAACAGTGCCGTATAGAATCAGACCAATGGCCCGTCCAGCCCAACATCCTGTCTCCGACAACGGCCAGCCTCAGTTGCCCTCAGGGGAGTGCGCAGCAGGTTACAATGAGGCAATCCATTTCCTACTATCCTCCCCCAGTTCCTGACAGTCAAGGGTCTCGTTCCCCCGGCTAATATAACCTAATTAGCAGCGCCTTATGGACCCGGCCTCCAAAAATTCATCCAATCTTTTTATGAGGCTTGCACATCCTCTGGCAAGGAGTTGCACAGATTTATTATACATTGGGTGGGGAAAGTACTTCCTTTTCATTGTTTTAAATCTGCCATCTGTTCATTTCATGGAGTGACCCCTGGTTCGATTGTTTTTAGAAAAGTTCAACAGCAGCTCCCTATTTACCTGCTCCTGATATGTCCCCTCTCAACCCTCTTCTCCAAGCTGAATAACCCGGTCCCTAACCCATTGAGCCTTTCCTCAAACATAAGTCATTCTATGAGTTGGATTGTTTCCATTGCCCGTCTCTGCACCTTTTCCAGTTCCGCTGTGTCTTTTTTTGAGCTGGTACGAACAGACCTGGACCCAGTTTTCCAGGTGTGGCCGCACCATAGATTCCTATAGTGGCGGCGTTATAGTTTCTGCTTGGTTTTCGATTCCTTGCCAAATGATCCCCAGACATGCTGGTTGCTTAGTGGCTGCATTTTGCACCCTTCTAGGCAGGTAACATTTACCCACCTTGGGGGGAGGCGGTGGGGTGGAGGGGGCTGTTGTGAGGTTTCACCCTGCAGCTTAGGGGCACAGCAGTTATTAGGGCCTGGGAGGGGAGGCCACACCCCAGCACTGGGGTTTAGGCAAGATCATCAAACCAGCTGCATTTCTCTCCTGGAGAGCTGGTCAGGTTCCATTCAGAGAGAGGAACTCGGAGTTGTAGGATTAAAGCCCAGGGTTCCCCCATCCTGACCCTCTGCCAGCTGCACCTCCAGACCTTTCCCTGTAGGTCTCAGCCCTCGTGCTGCTTGGAGTTCACAAGGTTTGAGTCATCCCTGTTAGCAGAGCTGGGCTCTTCCTCCTCCTACAGAAACACACAAGGAAAACCTGATTTCAAGCCAAGGCTTTGCGTCCAAAACCTCCTGAGCAGACGCCAAGGGTGACTCATGACTTGGGTTTGTCTCGCCTCTTCCAACAAGCCCCCCTTCCCAAGCCTGCCCTAGGAACACAGCTGCTTCTGGGGTGGAACACGCAAGTGGCTTCGCAGTAAAGAGAGAATTCCCAGCACCCAGGAAGCTGTAAGGCAATTTCTGGTTGATGTTGTGTAATGGGAGGGCGTTAAGATTCCCTATCGCTCCAGCCTCTTAGTTCAATTTGTTATCCCACCCTATCCCAAAGACTCGGGGGGGGGGAGAGGGGCATTCAGCACTATAATGCACAAACATAAACACACAGGAAAGGTGCCACTTTAAAAGCCCTTATCCCAAACTCCCCCAAGTCCTAGCCACAATTGCCAAATTGCCTGGCCAAAGAAAAGTCTCACGTTGCCTCCAGAAGATGAAGAGGTTTGGGCTTAGACAACCCTCAGACATCGACATGCCATCCTTTCTCTCCTTGTTGGAGCACAGAGAGAGCAGTAGGCATGTAGATTCCGCAGCAAGAAAACTGCCTGTGCCTCAGAAAGAAATGGGATTTTTCCATTCATCTTGGAACAGGATTGCACTGCTTGCCCATCCAAATAGCCACGGTCTTGCAACCACTCTGAGCTTGGCTTGTATCTTGGGTGTCAAAGGGGTTGACTGGTACTGAGGGAGAGAGATCCGACATGCTATCGGAAGTGGAAAAAATTGAGCAGTGGGAACCTTTGGGTGTTCGTGGTTCAGGCACTGGGGATTTGGGGACCCAAACTTAAAAGGCAGGCCCCCTGCTCACATGTTCCAAGCAGTCTCCCAGAACTTGTTTCCAAATGTTTTTTTGGTTTTTTTTAAAGGCACCTTTACCTCTTTGTTGTGTCCCATGGAGAGTTCTACGGTTACCTCGAGACCCCATGTGTCATGTAGATATTGACTGGGCAAAGTCCCATTTCCCGCACACAAATCTTTGGCCATTAAGCCCCCATCAAGGCTACAGGGAGTGTCTATAGCTCTACGATTCGTTTGCATCTCATCGTTCAGCCTCATTAGCCTGGATAGCTGCATGGTGAGGTTTCCTTCACACCCTGGAATCTTTTCCAATACAATTTATCATAATGCCATTAATAGTCTTACTCCAGCGTAGAATTTTTAGATCCCATTGATACCAACCACCACTCTACAATTCATACCATCATTTTGGAAGTGCATAAATAACATTTACAAGGAACATGCACTATGCTTGATCATCAGTTTCTCAATTAGGGCATCACTGAAACCCATTTGTAACACCAAAGTCAACATCACCCCTCGCCCCAAACCCTATTGTGATGCAGGCACCTGAGGTCCAGCCTGTCTCCCTCAGGGCAACAAAGAGCCAAGATACCATTGTAGGAGCAATCAAGGTTTGGGGTTTAGTGGCGTGGCACGTCATCCATGGACAGGTGGACGCCGGCTGTTGGAAGCCAGGAAGAGCTTTCGATGAGAAATCTGAATGTGTCGGTGACGAATGGGATCAATGATAAGCTTGGACTTGTGTTTCAGCGATTTCATTTGAGGCACGCAGCCATTCTGATCCTCTCTTTCTCTTGCCCCTTCTTTAACAAACTCACTTTAGCCAGCTACAACTGGTCCCAAACACACCACGGGAAAAGGAGCAGTGAGACAAACTTGGCGAGTGGAGATGCCGCACTCCTCCAGGCACAGAGACGCTGAATTTGTGGGCATCTAGGGCTGGATAACTCGGGCACACGGCGCTCAGAGTTTGGGGCTCGTTTCGCTGTTAGACAGCAAGAATAAGGGCAAGGCTGATAAGAAATCAGACAACCAGAGGCTCAGGGTTAGGGAGTGGATGCTCAGGCTGCTTGTTGGGAGGACAGGAGGGTAGCTCACAGATCCTGGGCGAGCGAGGGTCTTTGATGCGGTCATCCCACCCCCCTGTTCAAAGCTCCGACCGCCCAGGCAAACCACCCTCCTTTTGCTGTGCCCCCTTGACTTTGGTATGAACCCCCGCAGCAGGCCACGTAGGAACTCCTCATTCACAAATGTCAGACGCAGTCACTTCTGATCTTGGCTTAAAGCTTGGTTGCTGAACAGGGCTGGAAGGCAGAAAAGCAAGAGGCCAAGCCTGGGAGCATTCTCCCCAATCAGCTGGAATGGAAGAATAGAAGGTGCTGGAAGAATGACCTTCACCACCACAGCCAGCAGCATTTCATACAGGAGAGACACAGGCTGCCGGCAGGTGCTTTGCAAGCGCTTTCCTCTGCCCAGGTTATAAAGGGAGCCTGGGCCCAGCCTGGAGCTCCACCGCCTTCAGAACCGGGAGACAGGGCTAGCACAGAATGAATGGCTGATACTAGTAGGGCCAATGCAGCCCTGCAACCTGTATTTCTCATAAACACCCTCTAAAATTTGCCTCTCTGGCTCCCCTAGCTGCTAGGCTCCCACTGTTTCTAGAGCCCAGCCTCGACTCCGCAGACAGGCGCCTGTCAGCCTGCCAGTTCTGGGGTAAGGGAGGGGGCACCTGCTTCCTTTGCTCTCGTGCCGGGAGTCAGATTTAAACCAACCGGAGGTGCCAAGGATCATCCGACACAACTGCATTCAATTAAAAAGGGCACTGCTAATTGGGGTCGGCCTAGACTCCTCCCCCGGGCAGATCCTGGCTCTGGCTCCACTGGCAGAGAGCTGCCCTTTTGCCAGGGGTGGAATAGGCACCCCACCCCACCCCCCCACAACTCGCTTCTTGAATTCTTCTCGGAAGGGAAGCAAGGGGGGAGGGGGAAGAGAAGACATCTCTGCTCAAATACAAGACCCTGCCGGTAACGACACATTCTGCTTCCTTCCAGGGTCATTTTGCAGGTTTTCCCAGGCTAAAGCTACCCCCGTTTGGATCGTGGCTAGGTTTGCCTCTATTTCAGAGCTACCGCAGTGGGGTACGGGTCAGGAAATCAACACACACGGTACACACACGTTCATACATTTCTGTATTAGTCCTGTGTACTGAATAGTGAAAATTAATATTGTGATTAACAGAGATGGGACAGGAAGCCCTTTTGTTACTGATAAGCCATTGGAATAGGGGATTCGCAACGGAATGAAACCAACATACGCCCCAGCCAACTAGCCAAAGCCCAGAACACTTTAGCCACATAGAACCCATCTCAGTAAACGGCAGAGGACAGTAGAGTTTAATCAACAATGAAAAAGCAGAGATTCTTTTGACCAACAGCATGTAAAAAAAACAGAATGGACTGATGCATAAACAGGATTTTAGCCTAGACCTCACACATTAGATTCTCCCCGATCATTATCTATTGTTTGTTTGATTTACCGCACTCTCAGTACAATCTTGTTGCATATTAATCTTAATTCTTATAATAAACTTCTTTTAAACTAAGCCTCTGGTGCTTAAGTGAGTTCCTAACTTTAGAGCAAGAGAGTTCGAGGCAGTTCTGAGCCAATAAGCTCAGACGAACCTGACTGAGGTTATTTTCTGCGCTTCGGGAGATTCTGAGACAAAGGTGACCAAGAGTTAACCCTTTTGGGGGCTGCAGCAGAACTGCAGAGAGCGGATCCAGTAGGAGCTGGAGGTGGGGAAACTGAGTCACAGCAAGCCCAGACTGGGGCGGAGATGTCCGATCCGGTCACACCCCGTCTTCAGGAACCTTGTGGAGGCTCCAGGTCAGTGTCAGTCCTGGCTAAACAAGGCCCCACAAACCAGGACTATTGAAGAATTTTGCTGAATCATGTGTCAAGACACTCTGTTGAGGAATCCCGACTCCAATCTGTAGTCTCCGCAACTTCACCAGGACTTCAAGGATCTGCAGAACTACTAGGTCAGCAATGTGCCTGGCATGGATCACTAGACAGGTCCCTGCTCCAAGGAGCTTACAATCTATGAGACAAGGAAAGGGGAACGCAAGGAGAAATCCATGGAGTTGAGAAACCACAGAGGCACATGCTTGGCTTAGTTATGGGGGGAGAGGGGAGAGAAAGGGGACCCTGACTGAAAGGGCAGTGGGGGTGTGTGATGAGATACTGGGCTACATGTAGACTACAGGTCTAATAAATATGTAAAGGTAAAGGTTCAATATGTATTTAATATGAAAGCTGAGAACTGGAAACTCGCTTCATGGAAGGGAGAACTGCTAAGTTCATGACCTTGAGCAAGTGTGTAATCAGAAAAAGCCTAACATCTCTGCAGACACTAGCAATAGGCCATTGAGTTGCAAATTGATTTTTTCCAGATGTAACTGAAAGCAGAGTCACCTAGGGAAAATCAAACAAAAGAGCTAGGAAAGTACTTAAGGGGCTTCTTCAGCTTCATCACCACATCTTATCAGCCCGAGAAGGGCTGCACCAAAGATACTATGAAGTAAGGACTCTTGGCAACGCTAAGACTTGTACCCAGCCAAACTTTCCACCGCTGGCCGTGATATGAACTGAAATAGCCTTGGACTTTGATTAGGGTAAGAGCCTAAACTAGGGAAATTCAACTACAAATAGGAATGCATTATTGGTTATGTTATTTTGATTTCTGCACTTGAGTGTAATCTTGTACTGCATGCTTATTCATTAAACTTTTTAACTGAACTTCATACGGTCCAGTGAAATTGCTAATCCTAACATTGGTGGGACGTGGGTTGGGGTTAATTCTGTGTTTACAAACATACACGAACCTAGGGAGAAAGTCTGTGCTGGGAAACTCTGTGGCTGAAAAGGTGATAAGAAGGTTCCCGCGCTGCAGACTGAATCAGTTCTAGAGAGAGAGCAGCTCCAGCGAGCTGCAAGCCGGGGAAACTGAGTCATGGCAGCCTAGAGTGGGGGAGTGAGACCCCAATCACATGACAAGGGGCTATGGGGACAAGAAGCTGGGAAAAGCCAGACAGATAAGGGATGTTTTCAAGAGGGATGTGAAGGGTGGGAGGGAACAGAATGACCGTGTTCAGAAATGGTAGGAAGAAGAGAAAAAGGTTCAGGAAGCAAGTGCTCGTGGTAAAGGAGAAGTAAAGCTTGCAGGTGAGGATGTAGCAGGAAACATGTGCAGAAAGATTATGGGGGAGGGAGCCAGGCCTCAAAAAGACTTGATGGGAAAGACAAGGAGCTTGTGCTGAGGGGGGAGCGAGAGTAGAGCAGTGGGTGAAGCTAAACAAGGTTGAAGGCAAAAGCTTCAAGCCGTACACAAATTTGCACCAAAAATCAGTGTAATTAGCTTGTTCAGATACACGTCTCGGCATGTCCACTGGTTTCCAAGGAAAAGTAGATACTGTAAATTGTGCTCAGGGCAAGCTGGCTCGATTTCAGCCACTGTTATACACACCCTCTCCATCAACATCCGCGATTTTTAAACGGCCACCAGACTCCACCCGTCTGCGTACACTTGGCCACGCAACCCAACCAGAGGCCTCCAGCCTCTCCAGAAATAGCCTCACGGCTCCCTAGGAGAGAAACCTAGGAAAGGCCTGTGATGAAGTTTATAAAACCAACCTACTTAACCTGTTACTTCTATCTATATGGTGCGAGTACTTTACATTTTATAGCCACATCTGGTGTCTTTCAATTCAGAAAGAAGAGATGATGGAATATTGTATGAAAACCCTATGGAATGATAATACATTTTGAACTATGTAACAAGAATACATTTTTTTAAAAACAGAATGTGAGCCCAAGACAGTCTGTCTGGAACAGTTAACACAGGAATGCATAAGAACAGAGTCAGTGCTGTACCGGGTCAGATCAACGGTACATTGAGCCCAGTATCCTGTCTCTGACAGTGGCCAGTCTCGGTCACTTGGAGGAAGTACCCAACAGGTCACAACGGAGCAATCCATTCCCCGTTGTTCACTCCCAGCTCCTGATAGTCAGAGGTTCCATTCCCCAAATCTACCTGGTTAATAGCTGCTAATGCAGGTGTCAAGACATGCAGTACGTGCCTGCAAGTCTTTGAAAGGCAGGAAGAGCCATTACAAGCCATTTTAAAAAAAGACAATGAGAGATTCATCCTGGGAGTGACCGACTCTGCAACAGAAGCTAGACCTAGCCTTTCAGTCAGGCTGAGAACTGAACTTTTAAGCATGAAACTTCAGAGGGTAAAATTTAGCTCAGAAACTCACAAAATAAAATAGATGTGCAATGTATTTGGTTTTACTGCACTCGTGTCCAATCTTGCACTAATCTTAATTTTGATTTACAAGTCAGAGTTCTTTTAATGAAGCCATGTGGGCGTGCGTGGCACTGACACTGGGTGACACACGGGTGGGGTTTCAAGTTAGGATTCAAGGTTCAGCGCTTTGCAAACCCGGGCAGATGGGTAACAAGAGGGTTAACCCTTTACAAGCTGGAACAGCTCTGAAGGGACCTGGTCCAGTAAGCACTGGCCGTGGAGAAACTGAGGCACAGCTCAAGTGGGGTAGAGAGGACCCAATCCCATCCCAAGGCCATTTCCTTTGTGAACAGCCGTGGTTTGAAGACAACCTCTCTTGCTACTGGGACGAGAGCAGCCATCGCATGTTTGGTCACCAGAGACATGCAGCAGCTGGGATAAGGTGACATGCGGATCCTGCGTCAGCATCCGAGCGCTGTCCGCTCATGCCCACCCGCACCTCTCCGCTTCAGCTAGCAGTGCAACAGAATGAGGTTAGGAAGAGGGGCCCCTGTACAACCGCCAGAGATGGCTTTCAGAGCAGCTGGTCACTCTTCCAAGTCAAGCTCGAACCTTACCCCTCTCCCTACTAGTGCAAGCAGAGACGGTATGGGAGCACGGTGTTCACTGGAAGGGGTGAATTTGGACCGAGACTGCCTGAGCTGCAGCTGTCTCAGCAACGAGGCGCTAGCCACGCTCACCCCCAGTGCCAGCCGCCTAGCACGGGCCAAGGGTTGGGTTTGTTCACTCATACCCAAGAGCTAACCATGGGCTGAAGGAGTCTGTTGTCTAGATCGTAGCTGGAGAGCTCATGCCTGAAGATCAACCTCTGGTCAATGACACCCTCGCACTAAACTGGCCAATTCTCCTGGGGAAGAACAAGCTATGCTCATTTCACCATTCCCAAGTGGAGGAGGAAGAGCTCCTCATTCATGCTGCCATCCGATATGCCCCCACGCTAGGCAGAGTCTTTAGGGTGGTAGTATAGGACACATCGAGTTCTGTTCTTTGCCCCGTACGTGTAGAGACACCCCCAGTAGCACCACAGCTCAGATTTCACACAAATAAAAGGCTCGTTAGTGTGAACCAGAGGGGTTTTGTTTTAGCACAGCTGGCTGTATTGCGTCAGGCCAAGACTTCCATAGGATCTCTCTGTTATTTACATAGTAACAGGCCTGGGGCTGAAGTGGGAGGGGAACAGACACAGGCTTCCCGATTTTACAGACCAGGAATTAAGGCCAAGACAGTGCAGCTTGCCCAAGGCCACTCGGCGATCTCCTGGCGCAGCCAGAATCCGCACCTTGGGTCTCCCAGTTCTGGGTCCAGCAACTGACACGCTAAGACTACTACAGCGGTGTTACCCCTCCGCAGAGATAATGGCAGGGGCCGAGGTAGAAGACGAGCTGTATGAGAAGTTGGGACCTGGACTGAACGTTCTCTCAGGCTCTCATACCCAAAGCAGCAGTCTTGAGTTTTGGCAAATCTTGGTGTGCAACGGAGACCTTCCAAGAGTTGGGTTGAGGGCATGATGGCCCTGCTGCCTTGTTGACAGAGCAGAAGTTCGGTTTATGACTTGTCCCCTGGAGCCCAAAGCCATGGAAGAGGCAGCTGCATTTATACCCCCCTCCCTCCAGTGGTTTCCTTCTTGGACAGGCCACTGCCTCCTAACTCCTTCAAGGCACCCATTACTGCCTCCTCCCCCTGGGCCTTGGTGCCTTGCTGGAAGCCCCATTGGCAACAGCAAGGCAGAGAGGCCTCCCATGGCATAGCCTCGGGGTGTTAACTTGCTGCTATTCCATTCAGTTCCTCAACCCTTCCCAAAACTACTCCACGTAACAGCCAATGAGTGACAGCCTTGCTGAATTAGGCCAAGAGAAAAACCAGGGCTAGAGAGAGGCTGGGCACAGGGGCTTTCATCTTTCAATCCAGCTTCTGCAAGAGGGGCCGAGAGGCAGGGTAGCGCTGGAGAACAGAAACAGGTGCCTTGTGCATGAATGACTGAAGTTTCGTTTAGTGCTGCCCTCATGGCATCTCCAAGCCACCACACGTCCCTTCCTTCAGCCTCAGCCATAGGTGGGAGCTTGAGACAGGATTCCCCCTTCACCACACATCAAGGGTTTGCTGGGGAGGGAACTGAAGAGCCTCTCTCCCGCTGAGGGAGGACGCCTAGGGCAGCACTTGTTAGATTCTTTCTGGAAAGTGAGCTTGGGCCATTTGGCCAATTGGGTCACCTGAGAACCAGCATTCAGAAGCAGAACAAACCCTGCACCTCTGACGACTTTGGTAATTGTGCTCCAGGGGTTCAGCGCCACATCGAAATGAAGAGAACTGTCCCGTGTGTTTTCTCACTTGGACGCCTGAGCCAGTCCCCTCCAGACTGGCTCCGGTTGGTACACAGCGTGTCCCGGCGGGGATACTTGGCAGGAAGTCAAGCATGCCTGTTTCCTAGCGACACGGGCGTCACAGCTCTAAGCAGCACACACTTTAACCTTTATGCTCTTTCCACAGGGTTGGGGAAAGGCGCTTTGGGCAGCCAGGCCTTGTCCCTTCTCCAGGAAACTTTATACCTCAGCTAAATTGAGCAGCGCAGCAGACAGCAAAGGCAGATGGTTTCAAGATTCAGAATGAGAACGGCCCTACCTGAAGCCCACCCACTGCTCTGTAACTCAAGACAGCCTGGCTGGCCAAACAGAGAGAGAGAGAGAAACCCAGCCACGGGCCCAATAGCTTAACTGCTTCCCTCAGCAGCAGAGGACTCCCCAGCAGAGCTGGCAACAGTTTGAGAGAGGATGGAACAAGGAGGAAGTCACAAAACCCAGAGAACTATACAAAGCAAGGAGGGAAGACCCCTCACATCAATAGGCCCAGGCACCAAGTAGAAATCTGAAACTACGATGAGGAAGTCACATTAATCAAAGTGCCATTGACTCAGTCCCTGACCAAGACTTTGCAATGGTTGCCTCTTATCCTAGATTCCCCCAAGTCCTCACAAAGGTGGTCTTAATCTAAACCCCAGAACCAAGGACACTGTGCAGCAGCGGGGATCTAGGAGCAGAGCCGTCTTTCTAGCAGAGGGGAATTCAAGGCTCTTGAGGAAAGGAAAGCCTCCGAGAGCTTCCAGCTACTTCCGGCTAGTAGCAAAGTTCAGCAGGGAGAGCAAACCAATGACGACGATACCCAACCCCACCCCACCCTACCCTTCACAGGATGATGCAAATGCTAAGGGAACTCCCTGCTGGGTTTCCCCTTCAAACAGGGGACAGCTTTGCTATATCGCACTGTAGGGCGACCGTTCTTGAGCAAGGCCAAGGCAGGCAGTCTTGCATCTCAGAAGAACTGGGCACCGACTAAGAGGCTTTGGAAATCCTAGGTTGGCTTATGCCTACAGATACAGAACAAGCTCTCTTCGCAGGACTATTAATGCCTTGGACTCTTAACATTTTATATGGCACCAGCACTGAACAGTCCTGATTAGGGAGGTCCCTGTCCCAAGGGGCTGATACGATACGATTTTATTAGGGCATCAGCCATCTCTGCCTATAGCCCAACAAATACAAGGAAAGCAAGGGGCTTATAATCTAGACTAGACAACTGAAGGGGCACAGTGACAAAACTGTGTGGGCTTAGCTTAGTCATGAGGGAGATCCTGAAGGATGAGCGCCCAGGAGGAAAAAACAAACAAGTAATGTAAGGGGCAAGGAGCTGGGGAAAGCCTGATGAAGAGGTAGGTTTGAAGAGGGATTCGAAGGCTGGAAGCGAGGAAGCAGAGCGTGTGTTCAAGGAGAAGGGTCCCGACGCAGGGGCAGCACGGGAGAAGGCCGTTCAGGGAGGAGGAGAGACTGGAGTGGTGACAGGAGTGACTGACTGAGGTGGGAATATAGCAAGGGAGGAGCGATGCTGTGAAGAGCATTCAAGGTGAGCAAGAGTTTGTGCTGGATGTGAAAGGGAAGAGGGTGCAGAGAAGGGGATAGAAGCAGCTGCCTAATTGAGCCAGACCAATGGTCCATCTTAGCCCAGTATTGTCACAGCCTGACACGGCAGCAGGGTTTCAAATCCAGCTCTCCGGCAGAGGCCTCTCCCAGACGTGTTACCCGAGATCCTCCAGGATCCCCAGCAGAGGCTTCACCCAGGTGTGCTACCCGAGACCCTCCCGGATCCCCGGCAGAGGCCTCATCCAGGCGTGCTACCCGAGATCCTCCCGGATCCCCGGCAGAGGCCTCATCCAGGCGTGCTACCCGAGATCCTCCCGGATCCCCGGCAGAGGCCTCATCCAGGTGTGCTACCCGAGACCCTCCAGGATCCACAACAGAGACCTCATCCAGGTGTGCTACCCGAGATCCTCCCGGATCCCCGGCAGAGGCCTCACCCCAGCACGCTACCCGAGACCCTCCAGGATCCCCAACAGAGGCCTCACCCAGCCGTGCTACCCGAGATCCTCCAGGATCCCCGGCAGAGGCCTCACCCCGGCGTGCTACCCGAGACCCTCCAGGATCCCCGGCAGAGGCCTCACCCCGGCGTGCTACCAGAAACCGTGAATGGAAGATGCCGGGGATTGAACTTTGCACCTTATACATGCAACGTCTGCGCTCTGCCACCTGAGCCACAGCCCACCCCAGGCTTGAACAGGATCAAAGCAGCATGCGACATGACGACCTTGGCAGGGGTGTAGTGGACAAAAATGAGAGGGTCAGGGTGGGAGATGACTAGCACATGGACTAGAGTGTTTTGGCACTGGGCACAGTAAGGAAGGGATGGATTTTAGCAATGTTCTGCAGGGAGAAGCAACGTGTCTTCACAACAGATGGACTCAAGAGCAGCTGAGGGAGACTTCAAAATGAATCCAAGGCTGGATGGTGACACCATCAGAGTATGGGAGAAGAGAGGAGGTTTCGTTGGGGATTAGCTGCATTTGGAATGTGTTAAGCTTGAGTTGCCATCACTCAAGTTCTATCAGTGGAAGATCCTGCCCCTCCACTCCAGACAAAAAACCAGATGCAAAACCTGCGAGCACTCCACCACTGCAGCATCCCTCAAGGAAACCCATCCGAAATCCCAACGAATGTCAAATCACAAAATGTGAGGTACTTAAAGCACTAGATGCTCCCCCCCCATGTAAACTATGTTGGTGAAACCAAGCAATCCTTACCAGGCCCAGGCACAAGACTACTGGATACCTAGGACAGGGTCACACAAGTCCTTGCAATAGCAGGCCCGTGTGTCGTGCAGGGCCGACACCTGGCTGAGCCCTTGGCCCTTTGTTGTATTTAAATGCTTTCCATTGCCAAGAACTTGGTGCAGTGAGATCTCACCTGAACAACTTTGTGTCTGTCTGTAATTCAGGGGCAGCCAAGAGGGCGATTGTGATCTGCTGCTAGGTCACGGTATGGGAAGGGACACCAGCCTCGCGGAGGCTGCCTCTGGGGAGGAGTACACAACCGGCACCCAAGGGAGTGGCTCCAGAGAGCTCCTCCAGGAGGCAGCGAAGGGCCTCTCAGGCCAGCTGCCAAGGTGCCCTAGACCTGGGAGCCAGTGGGAAGGGCCCCAGCTTGGAGCTCTGGGAACAGGAGAAGGGGTCCTGGTTGATCACGTGAGGTTGATGTCTGGATCAAGGGGGATCACGTTCACCGTCCGTCTGCCCACTCCTGCTTTAACTGCTATTGACTTTTATCCCCCATGCCGCCCCCACCCCTTCCCTAGTGACCCAACAGAGACCTAGCTGATTTTGCCAACTCAACTCCACTCTAGACGGTATCGTTTCGAGGGGGGCTTTTTTGTTTTGTTAAAACTCATTCTTGCCAAAGGAGAACGTTTAGCAGCCAAACCATCTAGAAAAATTGGATTACTTTCAGAAGTGAGACAACAAGCACATCCCATGCCTACCCGACGTAGTAGAACCTGCTCTCAATAATGAAGGGTATTTAGATCCAGTTAAAGATTGTCAAGTCATTTCCATCAGAAAGCCATTAATTTGCACTAACACACACATTTCCCTTTATCCCGAACCCGGAAAGTTCTTACACCGAAGGACACATCGCTCTAGAAGTCCTTTTGAGCTAGGGAAGTCCAACCAGCCTCCTGTTAGGAAAGGAAGACTCCCCATTGAAGGGGCCTCTCTCTTCACACCGGCCTCAAGGTGGTGCGAAGAGTTTACTGCTGCTAAGAAAGCCAAGCAGAGGTTTCCATAATCTGCATGGGACAGATTCCAGCGGCACATCAGCTCCAGGACGGATGGCCACGTGTTTCCGACATGGAGCAAGTATGGTCTGCTGCCTCAAGATACCCAAAGGAATCCTCCACGAGGACCACATTCAGCCCAGCAGAGAGCGCGTCTACCCAATTGGATCAGCACTTTAATTTTGACATAGGTAATATTTTAATGTATACAATATAAAAAAAAAAAATTGGTTTCATCTTTTCAGATGAACCTCTCTAGGCACCGAGGACATGCAACTGGCTATCCCAGCTGTTCACCTCTGAAGCAACAGAAGACAGAGATAGGAAGAATTTAAGTCCCAAACAAAAACTAGCTGTCTTTACTGCCCCGTAAAGCCGCCAAGGGCAGGCTTGGTCCCACAGAGCCACACGTTAGCAGCGAAATCGGTCAGAGAAGTTAGGGGACTTGGGCATGGTCAGGGGCTGGTCGCTGGGTTTCACCTCCACACTCCGGTATTTGCGGATTGGGTTGGCTTTGTGTACCTGCAGGGAGAGGAACAGAGAGCAGCTAGAAGCCTGGTTTTGGTCATTTATACCAGTCCCAGCCTGGAACAGGTGGTCACCCACAGCCGCAAGTGAAGCAGCTGGGGAAGACCTGGGTGCTCAACATCCCGGCCCCAAACATTTACCAGTTGTTCTCTCAGCCGGACGTGCTCTTCTTTCTCCCTCTCCTCCTCCTGCCGTCGGGCCGTTTCTTGTAGCCTCTACTTATCGGCCTCCTGTTCCGCCAGCCTCTGCTCAAATTCCTGCCGCTCTCTGGCTCTCCTCTCGGTGGCCAGTTCAAAGCTCTCGGAAACTACAGAACCAGAAAGGTTCTCTGAATTCAGAAACAGAGTGGGGAAAACAACATTGGTGCAAGAGGACAGAAACAGTCACCGGGGGTGTGGTTAGAGGGGGTGGCCGTCGGGAAAGGAAGGGAGACATGCAAGCAACTCGTGCGGCAGTGAAGGCAGCTGGAGTCTACTCCTTGGAAAAGGAACTCTGCAGATTTGACGGGAGGCTTGTTCAGTTACATGGAAACCCTCATAAAGCAAGCCCTGGCCCTTCTGCAAATGGAAACGCCAGCAGCTGTTGCAGAACTGCAGCTATCACTGCAAAGGGGCTCCTTGGCTGCTCTCCCAAGCTAAAACCCATCAATCAGCAGCCAAATGCAACAGAGCTCTTAGTGCAGCCACCGTGTTAGAGGGGAGGAAGCCTGCACCCGGGGGACGAGGGAATCGGGTGACCAGAAGCCCCACTGGCCGCATGGAGATTCAGAACCCAGCAGCAGCCACCACCTTGAGTGCAGCTAGGGCAGTACGCCGAGGACACGCAGTCATACCCGCCAGCGCCCTCGTCTCCTTCTTCGGCACAAAAGGCTCTTGATGGACCACTGTGTTTGGGCGAGCCTTGAAGCAAGCTGCCTCTTTCTGCCGCTTTGTCTCTTCTTTCAGCTGCAAGTGACAGAGTCCCCCCCCATTAGCTCCAGGCGCCCAATGATAACCCTGCCCGCAGAGAGGGCAGTCATTGCAACAGGCAGACGGAAACCCAAGAGACACTCGACAACACAGCTTTGTCTGCTTGTTACGAGCCCGGAGAGCACTGCACCAACAGCCGAGTCAGGTTTAATGCAAGGCTCTACATGGCAAAGAGCCAGCTACGCACAACTGTCCCCCCAAACCAGAATTGATTATTTATATAGCACCAGCAGTGTCCCTGGTACTGTATAATCAGGCTGAGAAGTTGCAGGTGCATGTGTGCGTGCGCACACGCTTAACTTAGTTACAGGGAACTAGCTTAGGAACAGGGAAGAGATTTGGGGAGGGGGGAGAACAATTTCATTGAGCTAGGGAAAGCTTAACAGAAGAGGTAGGTTTTCAGGATAGATTTGAGAATTGGGAGGGAGGGAGCAAAACAAATGTATCCAGGGAGGGAGTTCCAGGCATGAGGGGCAGCGATGTTTAGAGACACAAGCAGGTGAGGGTGGGGGCAGAGGAGCAAAACCCCCAGGCAGGAGCGCGGCAAGATACAACAGCAGAGAGACGGGGGAGCAAGGCCCTGAAGAGTCTCGCGGGTGAAGACCAGGAGCTTGTGCCGAATGCGTTGACACAGAGGGAGTCTGTAGCTGGAAGAGGAGGGGCTAAATGTGCTCAAAGCGACAGGCAAGGACTTGGGCAGTTCAGGTTTTCACCACAAGTTCCTAGCTTTTCCTTGCTACTGATTCCAGTCAGGATAACGCCCTGCATTAAGCCCTCAGCCAGTATCCCGGGGGCGGGGGAAGGGACAAAGTCTCCGCATCCATTTACCCGAACGGGGCCAAAGAACCGCACGTGGCTCCAGAGCCAGTTTGAGGACTTCTGCAATATTGGCTTTTCCAGCCCTAAAAACCTAGCAAGACCCCTTTCTTTCTAAGCAGAGAACTGCCCAGGGCCCCGCTAGTCCCACCTGCTGCTTCCAGGTCTCCAGTCGGGAAGCTCCCCGCTCATCAATCTGAAGGTGGAAGGGCTCTGGCTGTGTTGGGTTCTTCACCTTCTTTTCAGGCAAGTTGATCTGGTCAAACTGAGGCAGTGGGAGGGCTTTGAACTTGGGTATCTGCTCGACATACACAAACGAGAATCAAACCTTAGCAAAGGAAGGATCTGCTCAGCCTTTAAATGGGCCATTCCATACCCCTCCTGCTTCCAGATTAGTCGCGGGATCAAGCTGTGCTTTGCCTTTGCAAACAGGGCCTGGGGGCATTGCACTCGGCACCTGCCAAGATGAATCCCTTTGAAGAGCCCAGCCCAAAGGGAGTGGAGATTTCTACAGGGTTACGGATGGAAGATAAACACAAAACAAAAGACTTCCATTCTCTGGGACACAGACCAGCCTTAAACAGCCAGTGTCCCACAGTGCTGCTTTGACAGGAGCTGCCCATTGAAGGGTTTCTCCTGTCCTCCAAGGGAGCTGGTACTGGGCACTGCTCCAGTCAACGCAGACATTCGTACAGCGCTGAGCCAATCAGGAGAGGATGAAGGAAAGCAGTGTAACGCGTTCCCTCCATCCAGAGCAGAGAACTGGCACCTCCATGTGCAGAGGCTTCATTTAAGTTCCATAATTCTGAACCAAGAACCATTTGGCAGGCTAGAGATTCAGCAACATTGACTGGCCAGGTCAGTCTCTTGGAAACAAAGAAATGCTAGAACAACCCCCATACTTTATCTGCCGTAAGGAAAGGACATCTTTGAAGCCAGGGGGCAATCCCGGACGACCTCGTCTAGCACCCACCTCCTCTTTCTGCAGTTCTTCCATTTTTCTCTCCTTCTGCAACAGCCTTTCCTTGTCACGAGAATCAAAAGAGAAGGGGCACATTTCCACACATCGCTGCTCGGGGACTTTAGGTTTGAAAGGGACTCCGTAATGTGGCATGGGATTGGCTTTTATCACGGGTGCCACCTGCTCCTCCTAGAAGACACAGCAGCATTAGGAAAAGGCAGAACCAGAACTCACTCACCCAAAGGAACAAGGGGCAGGGTAGCCGTAGGGCTCTGGCCAGAACGCTCCTCTGTCCCTGGTCACTAGCACACCTTGAACGACTAGACCAGAGGTTCCCAGGCTGTGCGTCACAACCCCCACCCCCCAATGGGGTCACAATCTTAATCACCATTTTATAAGCTTTGAATGTCCGAGGCCACAGGATTACATCAAGTGTCAAAATAGGGTCATAGATCAAAAGGCTGGGAACCTCCGAGAGAGAGAATGCTGATCGTATGTCAGGTCGATTGGGATGGCGACAGCCAGCAATCCATAAGGCTCCAATTCTCCCCTCAGGAGGAGGAAGCAATATGCCTTTACTAGTGTCCGGTTGAGGGATGTCACTGGGGCTCCCAACTCATCGTTTCCTGCTCCCTTGTGCTTTGCTGAGGCGGACCAGACTGGAGTCCAGAGCAATTTGGACCTTCGGAAAGTTCTGGCCAGAGCAGCAAAAATAAATGGGAAACAGACCCACAACGGGAAAGGGGAACCTGAATTTAATAGGAACTCTTGGTACACCCACCCTTACAAGAACATTCAGGTGTAGACAAAAAGCACTGGACTTTAAATGCCAACAAGAATTGGGGCACAGATTCTGCAAGCGCAACAGTAGGGCTTCTCATGGTACAAGGGACCACCTTATAGGATTTTGTACTGACGTTCCAGGAAAAGATACGTCTTCCCATGTGCTGTAGGGTGGCTAGCAGGATCCTGGCCCCAATACCAAAAGGAGCTTTAGGATGACATTGATACAGTGCAAGCAGTGTACCTGGCGCTGCACAATCAATAATTAGAGACAGGTCCCTGCCCCAACGAGCTTGCAATCTAAGATACAAGTGAGAGGTGAACATCAGGAGAGACAAGGACACATCTATGGAGGTTGAGAAGTTGCAGGTGCATGCGCTTAGCTTAGTTACAAGAACCTTAGTAAACTCAGGGGTTTTTTAAGACAAGGCCTTGTTTCTCCTGGACTTCAGGAACAGCAGGTGCCAGGGAACTCTTGCCCGCTTGGAGACTGCGACTTTTAAAGCTTTGATACTGGAGTTCTACAAGTCCAGATCTCCATCCATGCGCAAGTTCCCTGGTGCCTGCCATTTCCAATGGTGCCTGGCGGACTTCCAGTAGCGGGAGTGAACGTCTAACCCCCTCCACCCCCTTTGCAAGTTTCTCAAGGTCTCATCTAAAAACACCCTTAGTTACAGGGAAAAGATTCCCGGGGGGGGGGGGGGGAAGGAAGGGGACACCATCCAATCTTGTTACAACAAGAATATTGTGGGCTCCGAGTCCACATTGCGGAGTTTCTGCTTTGTGCAACAAAAATTGCAACTCTCCTTGCCAAGCAGAGTCAAGAGCAGGTGCTCTATAGAACACTCTGTCATGGGGGTATTTATAGATAAAGCAAGAGCAGCCATGTCAGTGACAGTTGAACACCCTCAATAGCCTAGAACGTGGGCTATTTGTACAGGCCAGGAGCCTCTGCTAGGCATCTCAGTCTGGGGCCCAGAAGCAGTAAGCCCTTTCAAGACACACACTAATCAGGGAGTCTACACAATCTCCCAGATGGGGAGAGAGACTCCGCTGCCACGGGCTACCCATCTAAACGACACACCTTTTCTTCCTCTCTTGCAGGCAGCCGGATTCTGTTCTTCAGGGCAAAGGCTGGAGATTTGGGGACTGTTAACGGGAGGGTCTTTTTTTCAGGAACACCCTGTTAAGGCAATGATAAAGTTTAGAAAATGGAGGTCTGAATGGGCAACATGGCCCAGGGGCTGCTCGACTACGGAAAGGCTAAGCATCTTCTGGGAAGGACATTCCAAGGTCGGAGGAACCCACTGAGCTAAAGTCAGTTTTTAATAAATTCAGAGAAAAGTGAGGCAGGAACCCATGGCTAGAAAATCTAAAGGAGAAAGGAGTCCAAGATGGGTGGGAGTTTCTGAAAAATGAGACACAAAGCACAATCGCAACCAGTTTCAATGAGAAATAAAATGGGGGACATCTAAAGAAGCCAGCGTGCCTGCACAATGAGCTTTCTGATGAGCTGAGCATTTAAAAGGGCAGGTATAATAGAAGGCGGGACAAATCACCAAGGACGAGTACAGATGAGTAGCCCAAACCTGTAGGGACGGGGTCAGGAAAGCTAAAGCTCAGAATAAGCTGAAGCTTCCTGTCCCTACAATGCTGTCATTATTAGAAGCCAGCATGGGTTTGTCAAGAATAAGTCATGCCAAACTAATCTTATTTCCTTTTTTGATCAAGTTACTAGTTCATGGGAAGGCCGTGGACGTAGCATATCTATATTTCAGCAAAGCATATGACAAAGTCCTACATGATATCCTTCTTGACAAGCTGGTTAAATATGGGTTAGGTACTACCGTTGGCTATAGAAATGTACCCAAGGAGTGCTCCTGAATGGTTCCCCATCAATCTGGAGGGAGGTACCGAGCAGGGTGACGCAGAGCTCAGTCCTGGGCCCGGTACTCTTCAACATCTTTATTAAGGACTTGGATGAAGGAGCAGAGGGGATGCTTATCAAATTTGCAGATGACAAGCCTGGGAGGGATCGCTAACCCCTTAGAAGACAGAAACAAGATTCAAAATGATCTTGACAGGATGGAAAGTTGGGCCCAAACTAACAAAATGAAGTTCAACAGAGATAAATGTCAAGTTTTGCATTTAGGTAAGAAAAATCAAATGCACAAGTACAGGATGGGCGATCTTGGCAGCAGTAACTGTGAAAAGGATCTAGGGGTTGTAGTTGATCATAAGCTGAACACGAGTCAGCAGTGTGTGATGCAGCGGCTAAAAAGGCGAATGCAGTTTTGGGCTGCATTAACAGAAGTATAGTGGTCAGGTCACAAGGAGGAATAGTTTCACTCTATTCTGTGCTGGTCAGATCCCATCTGGAGCACAACGCCCAGTTCTGGGCACTGCATTCTAAGGACATTGACAAACGAACAGGTTCAGGGGAGAGCGACAAACATGGCCAGGGGTCTGGAAACCTAGTTCCAGGAGGAAAGGTTGAAAGAGCTGGGTGTGTTTAGCCTGGAGAAGAGAAGACTAAGGGGAGACATGATAGTCATCTTCAACTGTCTGAAGGGCCGTTGCACAGAAAATGGAGCAGGCTTGTTCTCGGTCGCTCCTGAGGGCAGGACTAGAGCCAATGGGCTCAATTTACAAGGAAGCAGATTTCAGCTAAACATTAGGAAGAACTTCCTAGCGGTAAGAGCTGTTTGACCGTGGAACAGACACTGCCTAGGGGGGGCCGGGGCGCTCTCCGTCGCTGGGGGTTTTCAAACAGAGGCTGAATGGTCATTTGTCATGGATACCGTCGCTGGGGATTTCCTGCACTGAGCTTGGACTAGATCTCTGAGATTTTAACAGGCTGTGGAGTTTCTTCAAGCTATTATATCGAACTCAGTAATGTTCATTTTTAAGAGGTCTTTGGTGGACTAATTATGGAAAGCCCCAAACACCAGCATTGGGGGGCAGAAGTAAAGCAGCAACTTAGTGCTCTCCCCCCCCCCCTTTTACCCTTATCCTTTCCTCTTAGGGAAGAGTTAGGCTACAAGAATTCTTACCACAACATCCTCCAAGATTTTTGTCGGACATGGCCGGGAGTGGAACTCAAAGTTCTCTTCCTCCGGCTGCTTCTTGCTCTCTCGTTCATGAATCCTTTTCTCTATTTCCAAGTCAAATCCGATTGGCTGCGTCGGCTCTTTCACGGGGGGCTTCTTGGGCAGGATTGGCCCACTCGCCAGGATTCTGGGATTGAGCTCCTGAGCTTTGAATTTGTACCTACAGAAGAGACTGGAGAGTCACGCACCCACGGCACAAAGCTACGGGACGATCCTTGCCACCACAGCAGGAAATGCGTGAAGTCATGAGACAGCAACATAGCAACCCTCCCGTCTAGGCTTCCGGCTCCTTGCCTATGGCAGCCCGAGAGGTGTGAAGATTTAGCTGGCTCAGAGCCACAACAGATATTTATTTATTTGGGGTGTGTGAATGAATGGCAGTTTGGCTGGGAGAGGAGAAACTAACTAAAATCATCGTTATTAACAGCATTGTAGAAGTCTTGATCGATTTCACGTAGTGACAAGCCCTCTCTTCAGACACGACTTGCACGGCGTGGCAGCCTGTGCGACCAGGAATCGCGGCCGCGGCACGAGCAATTCTTGAACTTACTGTTGGATCTTCTCTAGCTCCGCCGCCTCCAGCTCTGCCAAGCTCTTGCAGGTGGCAGGTCTCCAGCGGCGTTTGGTTTCCAGGAGGGGAGTTTTAGGGACTGTCAGCCTGGCCTTCAATGCTTTTCCTGGAAGTGGACCTACAAGGCCAGATCACAGAAACTAGCGGTTAAGGTCGTATCCCATGGCAGATGCCACCATTAAAGTGTCTGAGGCGGACAGGCGGTCTCTCCTGGAGCCTCTTTTCCCTCCAGGCAGCCACGCCCCCCACCCCAGCCCTCCTTGCCAGGCTCACTTTCATTGTCTCGCCTGCTCCTCAGGTGGTAACGCGGGGGAGTGCGTTTCTGGAAGCTCTCAACCTGCTGAGCGAGGGAGACGTACTCCGAGGCAGTTTCTTCGAACTTCCTCTTGTTGCCCTGGGAGAGATTGAAAGGCTTGGGGACGGTGGGGCCCTTCGCCACGCGAGCCTACAAGAGAAGCGACTGGTTTAGAAGTTTGCCAGAATGGAGAGAGACACGCCATTAAACTGCATTCTCCTGGCAATAGCTCAGACTTCCGCTATCCCCCTCTAAGCACTGCGCCTGCCCCTTATTGTGAGACACGGGTAAGGAGGAGTCCCCTCTAAAAGGGACTGGATACACTTTTGAAAGCCAGGTCCATTGAGAGCAACTAGTTGGGCTGGTCAGGGGTAAAGGACCCATGACTGTTGGAAGTTGGGGGAGAGCGACAGGAAATGGATTCTTCCATTGTAACCTGCTGCCTCCTCCCTGGGACAGCCAAGGCTGACCACGGTCAGACAGGATGCTGGCCTGGATGGACCAGTAAATGGCCCTTGTGTTCTTAGGAGGCACTGTCTAACTGTTGCTAGAACACGTGACTATGTATTAGCTAGCACATGTCAACGGGAATGGTGTACAACAGCCATTCTGGCAGCTGGTCATTGAGAGATGCAATCAGCCATCCCCCTCGTAGTTACCCTGGTGGGCTCAACGCACACTGCTTTAAGGAGGATTTTAATGCCAACCCCCTTACTCCTTGCCCGCCATCAGCGCCTCACGGTTGGCTGGTTTGCCTCAATCATGGCTGCTCTTACATTTCTCTACAGTTGCTTCTCTTTGTATCGTGTCTTGCCATTGTTCAGTTCTGCTTATTCCCAGACTGAGGAAGGGTCCCACAAGGCCCTACAGCTCACAACACAAGTTGGGCCAGTGAAGAGATCAGAACTGCTCTGTCTCCATCTATTACCTTTTAGGGGGTGGGCAACGCAGCAAATACACTGGCTCTGGAACACCTTGCTTCAACAGATTGTGACCCCATTCAGCGGAAATACCTGGCCTGGTTACATCACCAGCTATTTAATACTGGTATTTAAAAAGCATCGCCCCCCCCCCACACAGGCTTTCTTTTGCCTGATCTGCATCTCTAGCCGTTCAACAGCATCAGATGGTTTTGCTTTCCCCTCAATATCAATGGTGTTTTCCTTTGGATACTTTTGTATTTTCTCTCCCAGTGTGTTTGATACTTTGCAATCTTTAAACAAGGCAGGGCGTGCCGTCACCCCATCTCCCCTCCTCAACTCCTGCTGCTCAGTCTCCTTTTCTCCCAACTCACTGTGATGGGGTGTAGAAAGCCAACCCATATAGGACTGCAGACTACCCACTGCTCCCTCCCACTGATGTTCAAGGAGAACTGTGGCAGCAGGTTTGACCTCGGAGGCTACTAAATAAGGGTGGAAGCTGGACCTTGGGCCCAGGGGCCAAATGCAGCCCAGGACCAGCTTTTACACGGCCCCTTTCCAGTTCCAGGTCCTATCACAAAGAATCAAAACACTGAACTCAGGGTAAGGGAGCAAAGAGGCGGGCATGCACACAAGGGGAGGGGGCGGAGCCATGACTTGGACACGCCTCCTTCCTGGGGACACCCCTTATGCACCCCCACCCACAGCTTCCCTGCAGTCCTCGACCCCGGGAGGGAAAGGGTCTCCCACTGCTGCCCTAACATATTACTGGGGGTGGGAACCCACATAGGCACCATTTCACCCAGGAAGCAAGAGAAAGAGCTCACCTTACGTTCGATAAGGAACTTTCAGAGGAACCTCTATGTGATCGTCTCGCAAGCCATATTCTGGCAGATTCCTTGGCAGGGCCCCAGAGCTCATGCCTGCCCCTCTGCAGAGGAGACCCCTTTGGAGAGCTAGCTTGCCTCTAGGCTAAGCTAAGAGCACAACTGCCGAGACCCCTGGACTGCAGCCTTAAGTTAATCAGTCTCCTACAGAAAACCTCAACCTTCAACAAATTGCTACCTGCAAGTCTAGTGTCTTGAGAGACAAGAGCACCGAGGGAGCAGCAGCTGCTCTGCCGCGCCCCGCTCCTCACCGGAGATGGAGGGTGCTTCCTCAAGGCAGCCACAAAGTCCACCTCTCTATAGTCGTGTCCTGCTTGGCCGTCTGCGTGCTGCTTAATCCTTTCGTCGGTGAGGAAATGAAAGTCAACGGGCTTCGTCACTTGACAGATGATTTTCTTCACAGGTTGCACTGGGGGGAAAGCCGTACAAGACCAAATAGGGCACGGACCATGTCTATTCAATTACTTTGTAAAGTGCCAGGTACATTGCTGGCGCTATATAAATGTTAGATAATAATAAATAATAATTGGCTGGTACAGAAGCTCTCTGTTCCCCAGGAATTAAGTGTTGCCTGTAATTATTTATTACATTTTTACCCCGCCCTTCTCTGAATACTCAGGGAGGCTTACAACATTAAAAATATAAAGATACAATAGAATACAATCCCATCATTGACACCACAGCCAGCCACCCCATCGGGCCTCTTCCCCAAACCCCTCTACCCAATCCCACCCAAACCTATTCCTGCCAGACAAACAAAAAGGTCTTACACATCCTCTGGCTTGGGCAGACCCCCCAAGGGGAGGGAATTCCAGAATTGTGGGGCAGAAACGGAGAATGCCCCCCTGCGCGCTCTCGCCGTTAACAACTTCACAGGCAGTTGGCACTCGCAAGGGGGCAGCCTCGGCCAACCTCAGAGGCTGTGACGGGACATAGGGGAAGAGGCAATCTTTCGGATAACTGGGACCCAAGCCATTTAGGGCTTTATAGATCAAAACCAGCCCCTTGAATTGTATCCGGAAAGCTACTGGCCGGCAGCGCAGAGACTGGAGCACAGGTGTAACGGGCTCCTGGTGACAGAAGATGGGCCGCTGCGTTCCGCGCCAACTGCAGCTTTCAAACAGTCTTCGAGGGCAGCCCCGTGTAGAGAGCATTGCAGAAGTCTAGCCTCGAGTTTATGAAGGTATGGACGATAGTGGCCAGATCTGAATTGGATAGAAAAGGTCGCAGCCTTTTCACCAGATGAAGTTGGTAAAAAGTGCTCCTGGCCCTCGCTGCAACCTGACAATCCATATGCAGCAGTGGACTCTGGCGCACTGCAAACCTGAGCAACCAAGGATAGGCTCTCAGTAAGATAGAACTTGCTTATCTGTGGCCCAAGACCCCAAGCACAGATGGGCCCATAACAAGTTGGACAGACATGGACACGCATAGCTAGGACAGCATTCTGTGTTCTGGTCTCAATGCCAGGTTGTTGCCAGCCACTATGTATAACCCTGACCAAGCATTCCCAGCCTTTTAGAAACCCCTAGTTTTAGCCTGAACTGACCTGCTCCAGCAATTGCAACTTTCAGCGATTCCTCATTCTTCTTACGCAGCTCAGCAACCTCCTGCTGCAATTGCTGCATCCTCTCCAGCTCCTGCTCCTCCGTGCTCTTCAGTTTGCTTTGCAGAGTCTTCCTCCTGCAGAAGGAGGGAATTGCAGGAAGCAGAGTGCCTTTTCTACAGGGCCAAGACTAAGTCTCGTAAGCGGGACAGGCTACATGAGTGCAAACTGTGCTAGCCTCCTGATTTGCCACCCAACATTAAATACGCCTACAGCTGCTGTGTCAGGGCGGGAGAACCCATAGCAAGAGCAATGTTTGACACTAGTTACAGCCTTCAGTTTGGGGCTTCCAAGAAGCCACACATGTGAAAGCTACCTCGCTACACCTGTATTTTTGAAAATGAAAGAACACAAAGAATTTCCTTCAAGCGCCACTTGACCAACACCGAGAAGGTTTGTTCTTAATTACAGCCCTCAAGCTGTGTCCCCAATCAGACGATGGTTACTTACTGCATCATCACGGGGGCGGTGGGCGCAGTCAGCTTGCTTTTTGGTCTTGCTGGGGTGAGGTTACCCCTTGTGGTAGCTTCGGACAATGCCTCTCGGCCGTTAGAACTAGAGTGGAGGAAGAAGGGAAGATCAAAAAGCGCCGTCCTCAAACTGCCGGCGTTTTCGGTGCTAAGCTGGATCTAACTCTCACCACTGTGCAGCCACATACCAACCACCACGGATACCTAAAGGATTGGCCTTACCTTGCTACTCGGACTGGCAAAGGTGGCTTAGTATTTCCTGGCATTCTGGTAGCACTGAAGAGGGAAAGCACATTACTGAAGCTTCAGACTCTGGCCTCTCCTTCCTGGGCTGGCCTAGAGATCTATACCCCCTAGTTTTGCCTGTCTAGGTGGCACCTTAGTCCGTGGTTATAGCCAAAGAGTTTACAGTAGCTCAATAGCAGCTACCCTGCCTTACACGGTACGTTGAGGGAACCAGCCGTAAAGAGGGAGGAACCAAGAGGAACATCCGGTGGGAGTGCCTGCAACAGCAAAGACCTAATTGCCGGCTGACTTACAATACAATGGCGGAACCCCCAAACTGCGGGTGGTTTCCAAGTGCAGATACCCATCAGTGCGAGGTTCCAGGAGTAAGTCTCGAATATAGCCAGGACCTACACCGTTCAGGGCCCTAAAAACCCAGCAGCGTGATCTTAAACTCAAGCTGTCGCTCTACAGGCAGCCAATGCAGAGAACGCAGGGCGGGCGAAATAGGATCATGGCTGCCCAAACCAGCAAGCAGCTGCGCTGCCGCATTCTGAACAAGCTGCAAGCGATAGAGAAGCACTGCCGGTAGCCCATAGAAGCGGGAATTACAAAAATCAAGCTTCATAGCATCAAGGCAGGGGTGACTGTGGCAAGGTCAGCCCAGGATAAATAAGGGCGTAACTTACGCAAGTTGCGTAGTTGAAAAAAGCATTTCTGAACCGTGTCAGACACCTGGATTTTCATGGACAGAGTGTGGTCGAAAATGACGCTCAAATTCTGTGTTACTCAAATCATGAGGACTGAGGCTTTTGCGCTGTATCAATACAGAATCTGAACCGTTCTGGCTAAAGTCTTCTAGCCTTGGTACGATCCACACACGGAGCACAAGCCAAGTTTAAGCCAGTTCACTCCCGTACCAGGCCGTTGTGATGGGAAATACAAAACCTGCACAAGTGCTCTCGTCTCAGATCCTCTTGCTCCCACCAGGATCATTAGGCACTCCGTTCTATGAACAGTCATTCAGGGCAGACAACACTTCCCCACAAGGTACACTCAAAACTTACGTTTTCTGTTTTTTCATAGGCGGAACCTCTGCCTTGTTGACCGAGGTGACTGCACATCTGTCTGCTTTGATTTTGACCATGCGTTTACGTTGGGTGCTCTTCTGTTGGGAAGCCAGTCTTTTGGATACCCTAAAGCAGGAGAGAAGAAAGCATCAAGCCTTCCCTAAGATGCCCACTTGGAACTGTTGGCTGCAGATAGTTATGTCTGTCTATAGAGCTAGCAACGGGCCTGCCACTTAACAGTAGTGATCAGAGACAGGCTCCTGCCCCACAGGGCTTACAGTTCATGACCAAGATGGAGACAGGGAGACATTCATGAAGTTGAAAAGCTGCAGCAGGTGCGTGGGGTTAGATACAAGAGAAAGGGGAGGATCCTGTAAGGGGAGTATAAAAGGGTGATGAGATAGAGGTTCCCCACCCCTGAGGTAAGGAAAGCTTGATGAACAGGACGGTTTGTAGGAGGAATTTGAAGGAAGGGAGCAGGAGTATGTGTTTTGAGAAGGAATTCCACGTTGTCCTACAACTAGAAAGGACAATAACGATTTAAGCAGCAAGGACTGGGGTGGGTGAGGGTGGTGGCAGAAGTAGAGTGAATGTAGGGGAAAATAAGGGCAGACATAGGGGGGAACAAGATTCATGAAGAGCCTTGAAGGCGAGGACCAGAAGTTTGTGTGGGATGTGAAGGCGAGAGGGAGCAGAGATGGGGGGCTGAACATGATCAACACAGCAGGCGAAGCGATAACCTTGGCAGTGAAACAGAAGTGGAAAGGCCAGAGCAAGAGCAAGGCAGGCCACTAAGGAGTCAAGGCAAGAGATGATTCGAGGATGGACTAGGCTAAACCTGGCAGCTGGAACAACATGGGCAGGCTGGATTTTAGCCACGTTATGAAGGGTGCAGTGACAGGCTGGAGCCGAGGTCCAAAGGAGGAGTGAGAGAGGAGTTCCGCTTGGACATGTTAAGTTTGATAGGACAGACATTTAAGTAGAGAGGTTAGAAAGAGTCTGCAAGGCAAGGCTGGAGAGAGAAGGAGTTGGATGCCGTCAGCACACAGGGGCTAGTGGAAGCTGGGACAGTGAGGCGGCTCTGAGCTTGCCCATGGACAGAGCCCAGAGGAATTCCAACCAGAAGAGAAGCAGGAGGTACCACAAAAAACATTGGAGTGGTTAGAGAAATTGAGGAAGGGGAGGGGGTAGTCTGTCCCAGAGGCAGCAGAGGTCAAGTAGGATGAAGAGGAATAGAAACCCTTTGACTTGGCTACAAAGAGAGTGGGAAATTTTAGTGGGAGCCTTCAGGGGAAACCAGACTGAAGTGGGTCAAGAGAGGGACAGGGGGTGCAGGCAGCTTGGAGATGAAGAGGAGCAGCAAGATCAGGTGACAGTTGGGGAGCCAGTAAAGGAAGATCATGTGCAGCGAGACAATGGTAGGGGAGATGGAGTCAAGGGAGCAAGTGGTGCAATGGGATGAGGAACCGAGGGAGGAATTTCAGAGCCTGTATGATAAAGAAGATAGAAGCTGGAAGGGTGAAGGACAAGCAGCACGGTCAAGGTGGAGGTTGTCCATCTTGTCCTTGGAAAAAGGAGGCAAGATCCTGTGCCGAAAGGGGTGATTCACGAAGGAAATTTAAGGTCAAGAAGGGATTGCAGGGAGTGGGGATCCACTAGGGTAGAGAAGTAGCATTAAGCCAGGGTCACGGCCGAGTTGGAAGAGAATGAACTTGACGTGGTGGCAGTCGGCAAGGTAGCATATTCCAAGATCTATTGGAAAGTCCCCGAAATCCAGGGGCATTACGTGTGCTCTGAGACACAGCTAGGACCATCAAACCATTTATACTTCGCGATTTAACCAGCAACACCAAGGAACGTACACCAAGGTTCACAGCGATTTAACCAGCAACACCAAGGAACGTACACCAAGGCCCATAGCCTCACACGTGCAAACTGCATGTATGGATTAAAGCCCAAGGGCCTGGCAGCTTCGAGTTGCTACTGCATCAAAGTCTTCAACAACCCCAGTCTAGTTTCAGGTGTCCACATTTTTGGAGGCAGCCCCCAGCCAGAAAGTCCCATTCCTGTTTTGCCTCCTCAGTGTCTTCTTCCCCGGAGCCCCATCTTCAGAGTGGAAGACGGCAGCAGCTGCTTGGTGTTCAGAATTAAGGGGAAAGGCTCAGTCTCTACGGCTCTCAAGCCAAGAGCTTACAGGTCCCCATTTCCCACCTGGCTCAGGCCACAGCAGCCAATCCCAGGTGAAGCTTGGGAAGCTCCCAGTATCCTTACCTCCTTGGTGCCACTGCAGGAGTGGAGTCATTATTTGGAGGGTCCCTCCAGGCATCTAGCGAGGCAATAATGTTGTGTGCGACAGAGCTTGCCGGTGTGACCTCCGGCTTCATTTTTCTCTCTGCAGCCTTTCCCTCTAAAGAAAGCGACATGGGAAATTAGCCTTCACATAGACTAAGACTGGGCGGCCAGAACAGATTTCAAATGCAGTGTACAGAGCACAGGCCAAGGCGCCTCATTTCTGCTAGTTTAGCAAACAGCTGGGAAGAGGTTAGCATGTCAGGCGGTGGAGGGAGTTTAGAAAGCCAGGGCTTTGCATATTGCATCAGGATTCAGCTCAGTTTTTATGCTCAACCCTGGCCACTAAGCACACAAGTCTATGCCAAAAAATTCTGCAGACATTGATACTAGTGAAACTCCATCCAGTGTTAAAATGATGCTGAAAGCCAAATCACAAGTGCCAGTTTCAGGAAGACTTGCTCCCACCAGGTCTTCATGATTTCTGAATCTACTTTCCATGGCTCGCTTTGCTGGACATGAGCAACTTTTCACATTATCACAGCTGCAGCCAACAAGGTGCACACAACTGCCTGCTGTATAGGATCTCTAGAGAACCAGCAACGTGCCTGATGCTGGCCGGTCATGATGATAGAGGGGTCCCTGCCCCGAGGGGCTTACAAGCTAGGATGGACACGGGAGACATTTGAGAAGCTGAACATGCACACAATTAACTTGGGTCCAAGAGGGGACGGGGGACCCTGAAGGGTAAGGCAGTTGAAGGAGAAGCATCAGTGAGCAATCTAGGAGGTTGAGCAGCTTGGGAAAACCTGGTGGAATTAGTCCAAACGTAATGTTAGATCAGAGGTTCCCAAACAGAATCATCAGCCCAAAGGATATTTTAATGTTTTGTCACTGTCTGGGTCACACGATTAAGTCTGCAAATGGAGCCAAGTGGCAAAATGTTTGAGGGACACTTTGTTAGATACAAAAATGCACCATCCTGTGAATCTTTGGGTTTGACTTCATTGAATAATGTAGTCCAGGCATACAATTTTAATAAACATTAGCAAGTATCCTCAACACTCGTAAGGAGACCAGCGTCTTGAATATACAAGAGAAAAACTCCTGCACCCGGGCTGCCAAACGCCTCTGGCGCAAATCCCGCTCCCTCCCTGACTTCCTCCACTACAAATTCTCCCTCTCCTCGGCTATCTCCCTAACTAGACAACGCTATTATGCCTCCAGGATCGAATCTCTCTCTTGCAACCCTTGTCGCCTCTTCTCTACCTTCAACTCCCTTCTTAAACCCCCCTGCTCTCCTCCGTCCTCTTCCCTTGCTGCTCAGGATATTGCGTCGTTCTTCACCTCAAAGATTGACAAGATCCGACAGGACATTGCCTCCCACCCCCCTCCACCTCCCACTCCCGTCCCACCCCCCTCACATCCTTCCCTCCTGCCTCTCTCGAGGAAATCTCTGCTCTCTTCATCCAACCCCTCCACCTGCCCCCTTGACCCGATCCCCTCCCGCCTCCTGACCTCTGTTGCTCCCACTGTCGCTCCCCCACTTCTACATGTCATCAATCTCTCCCTTTCCACAGGCTCCTTCCCCTCTGCCTTCAAGCATGCCACTGTCTCCCCCATCCTCAAAAAGCCCACCCTGGACCCATCTGACCCCTCTAGTTACCGGCCAGTCTCCCTCCTTCCCTTTGCCTCAAAGCTTCTGGAACGTGTCGTCTACTCCCGCTGCCTGGACCTCCTCTCTGCCAACTCCTCCCTGGACCCTCTCCAATCCGGCTTCCGCCCCCTCCACTCTACTGAAACTGCCCTGGCCAAGATCACCAATGATCTACTTGTCGCTAAATCTAAGCGCCACTACTCCATTCTTGTCCTCCTTGACCTCTCTGCTGCCTTTGACACTGTCGACCACTCGCTCCTATTGGACTCGCTTTACTCTTTGGGCTTCCGTGGCTCTGTCCTTGACTGGTTCTCCTCCTACCTCTCTGACCGCTCCTTTAAAGTCTCGCTCCCCGAGTCAAACTCCTCCTCCCTCCCCCTTTCGGTTGGGGTCCCCCAAGGCTCTGTCCTTGGCCCTCTCCTCTTCTCTATTTACACCCTGTCCCTTGGCAAAATTATTGCCTCCCACGGATTCCAATATCATCTCTACGCTGATGACACCCAACTCTATCTTTCTACCCCCTCTCTCTCCTCTTCTGTCCACTCACGCCTCGTCAACTGCCTCTCTGATATCTCCGCCTGGATGTCCCGACGTCAACTCAAGCTCAACATGGCCAAGACCGAACTCCTCATTTTTCCTCCCTCCTCTTCCTCTCCCTCTAACCTGCCCATCTGCATCGATGGAGTCACCATCCATCCTGTTCTCCAAGCCCGTAGCTTGGGCTTCATCTTTGACACGCACCTCTCTTTTAAACCTTACATTGACTCTGTTGCCAAATCCTGCCGATTCGCCCTCCATAACATTGCTCGGATCCGCCCCTTTCTCTCTACCTCCTCGGCCAAAACCCTTGTTCATGCCATGGTTATCTCTCGCCTCGATTACTGCAACCTCCTCCTTGCTGGCCTCCCTCGCTCTCACCTGTCCCCCCTTATCGCAATCCAAAACTCCGCTGCCAAGGTCATTCACTCTGCCCGTCGCTTCGACCATGTGCAGCCTCTCCTCTTCTCTCTTCACTGGCTCCCCCTTCCTGAACGTATCCTGTTTAAACTCCTGGTATTCACGTTCAAAACACTCCACGACCAAGCTCCCCCTTACCTCTCGGACCTAATCTCCCTACGCACTCCTGCACGCGCTCTCCGCTCTTCCTCTGTCCCCTCCCTCACTCTCCCTCGTTTCTCCTGCTCGCCTAACCGCCTTCGACCCTTCTCCCTCGCTGCCCCCCATGCCTGGAACTCCCTCCCTGCCCACATCCGCCTTGCCTCCTCCCTCCGCTCCTTCAAATCCCTCCTCAAGACCCACCTTTTCCTTGCTGCCTTTCCCAATGCCTGCTAGTCTTTCCCCTTACTCTTACTGTCTGCCCTCCTCTGCTGACTGCTGTCACCAAGCTCTCTAACCAAGCCAAGCACACGCACCTGAGACTTCGCATCTGCTTGAATGTTTGTTTGTCTTCTCCCTTGTCTCTCCCACTGTCCCATCTCCGTCTCCCCCCCCTTTTTGTCTTTTAGATTGTAAGCCACAGGCAGGGACCACGTCTAATTCTATGTTCTGTACAGCGCCAGGCCACACAACTGGCGCTATATAAATGTTTATAATAAATAATAATAAAGACTAGTGGCTGCCCAGATCCTAGCACAGAGACCGAGGACTCAAGTTGCAATTTATCATTTGAAGAAGTTAGTTTTGAAATATCTGGTCTGCAAACGGGGTCGCATGGCACCCCGGAAGTGGTACAGATTCACAAAACTATGTTAGCAAACCTGTACCTCTTCATATTCCATGTATTCCTCAAGGATAATGGAGTCTGTTGTGTCCCACTGGTTCATTATCCCCACTCCATGTTGTAGTTTTTAAAATTAAAAATATTATGTGAATACTAGAACATTAGTGGGGTACAACTGACCTGCACTGGAATGACTCGGAAAAATGAAAGCACTATATGCCCAGGGTTGTGGGGTCATATTTGCCCCAAACACAATGGTAGAAATTTACCATTTACTGCACATCAGTGTGTACATAAACGTTTTAGCATGGATGGGTGTGTGTGTGTTAATTACACCCCAAGTGGAAAACTCCGGTTACCAACTTACAACTTTACTTTATCTTTAGATTCTTTACACGGCAGTTAACCCTTTCATACTGTGAAGCGTCAATGACCATTTTTTACTTGCAAGGTTGTATCGAAAAGAAAGCCACCACCCATTAGACTGAGGGGGTCATTTCAACCCCTCCATTAGTTACTATGGCAGTCGGCTATTGAAATGCAGATGAGCGCCTGATGGCTCAGGCTCTTTAAATGCAGACAAAGTGTCTGCACTGCAAGTTATCAGGGTTCTTGGTTTTTCTTTTAGCATGGAAAACCAGAGGAAAAAAACCCCACAGAATTTCTGTTTTCCCAGAGAAAATACGCAGAATAGGATGAATGGCAGCAGTTCAAGAACTGAACTGCTTAGCACTGTTACAAAAGCGTGATCAGGTGGAAACTCTCTTCAATTCTGGTTAAAATAGACTGGGGGTAGGCAAAGTTCCCAAGCCCAAGAGACGCATAACAAAATGTTCATGGCGCCAAGAGACCCATTCTATTGAATATAGGAATTCTATTCCTGCAACTTGCTGACAGACATCAAAGCTCTGGCTTCTTGGTGGCCTAGTGGGGTCAGCAGCAATAGAGGCATTGCTCTCTCATACCCCCCTCACAGCCACACACCCCGCAAAGGCTCCAGTGGTGGAGAAGGCATCTTGGCTTCTCTCTCGCCACATGGACACACCCCTCAGGCAGCCATTTCTGATGAGAACCACAGAACAGGTGCCGAGGAGCCCCATGTGGCTCCTGAACCACCACCATTTGCCCACCTCTGGACTAGACAACTACGGAGTTCAACACAGAATCTCAGAGAGAAGAAATTTAGGAGTAGGGCATAAGATTAAACCTTTGGTCTATTGGAAAACAGAGTTTTCAAGCAAGAGCTTCCCCGGGGCATCCAAGCTCCAGCCTCCTGATCAGCCAATCTGCAAGGTAAAGATTGCTAAACACAGGCTTTCCAAGGCAACATTAAGCCACTGGCATCAACATTTCCCCTCCCTTTCCCAAGGGCAAGAGAGTCTCATAACAGTGTCAACTCACCCAATTTCATCAGAGGCGAAACAATAGCACGGGGAAGATTAAGTTTTGAGAAGGTGGGCTTCGACGGCAAGATAGCAGAGGTGCTCTCTGCAGGAGGAATATTCTCTGTATCCTCAATGCTGGCTTTCTGGTCTGTCAAAGTCAAGGCAGCAGTTTAAAGACATCCTACAGTGGGGTTTTGTAACACAAGGCATGAGCATGATAGGGTACGCTTAGCCTAACGAAAAGAAGGCCAAGGGGAGACAGGAGAGCAGTCTTTAAATATCTCAAGGGCTGCCCCCAGGAAGATGGCACGGAGTTGTCCTTCCTGGCTGCAGAGAACAGGGCTAGAAATAATGAGCTCAAGGTCGATTTCAGTTAAATATCAGCAAAAGCTTCTTAACAGTCAGAGCTGTGTGGTCATGGAACAAGTTGCCTAGGGAGGCTATAGGCTCTCCATCACTGGAGGTTTAAAAAACAACAAGAGTCTGGGCAAGCATCCGTCAGGGATGTGGCTGTTCTCATCCTGTGTCCATGCAGGGGCAGGGACTAGAACTTTGGGGTCCCTTCCAACTCCAAGAGTCTATTGACACAGCCCTCGAGGCCTGCTGTCAGCTCATTCGGCTTGGACCACAGCATTTTACTACTTGTAGGCAACAGGAACGTTGTTACACACAAGTCAGTGTCACACCCTGGCTACAGGGTAGCAATCTCCAAAACCTCACTGCAACAGGAAGGCTGGTCCACATGCACTAGGGTAAATACTTACCGAACCAGGCATCTGCATTATGTAGGTCGTCATCAGTAAAAGCCCCAAAGTTAAAGTAAGTGTTTGGGGCATCAAAGCAATAAGAGGAGCTTGGATGATCCTTCTCCTCCATCTTGTCCGCTAGAATTCGTCACCGTTGCAGGCCCAGTCTTTGAGATACCTGAGGGACAGAACGCACACGTTTGCTCACCTACACCAAAATGAAACCTCTTCCCACATTACATGAGATGAATATTCTCCCCTTCAAGCCAAGCCACTCTGCACAGCAGCAACACAAAAACCAGACAAGACCCCTCCAGTTACACTTAGGAGCCTTTTAGCTGTTCAGAGGGTCTCGATCTCCTGGTTCCCAGAACAAATTATACTAGCTTACCTAAAGAAATTCAATTAGTCTATTATAGAAAGTTTAGCTCAAATACAAGTTTCTTGCACGCAACCTCACCTTAGCAAGCTCTCTCCCACCCACCCCCCACACCGTTCAGATGCAAATAATTCTACATGGCTAGGGAATGGGATGCTGAAGTTACTACCCATGTATTTATCCAACACGTTAGCCCCTAGCAGGAATCTGAAGCTGCAACTCAGATGGGCTCCCCACTGGGAAGGTAAACCAGCTCTGCTCCCTCTCCAAGCCTCCAGAAGCCTGTAGGGAGTCTCCCTCTTACCTTCCACCCCTCCCTTCCCCTCTTGGGCACGGCTCACCACTCCTCTTGCTTTACACCACCCTTGGGCAAACTTCTAAGATCTCCACTTCCACCACCACTCGTACGTAGAAGATACCCAACTCTCCCCACCCGTATCCTCTCCCAACTCCATTCAGACTGGATCACTGACCAACATCTCCACTTGGGTTGTCTTACCTCACCTCAGTTTGAATATGCCCACGACGGAACTTATCCCTGCCCCCACCGACCCACCCCCTTGTCACTCCGCAGCCCATTCTCAAGGCATGGAGCCTGGGATGCATCTTTGACTCCTACTTTATGCCTTGTTCATGGTTGCCTAGGTCAGTCACTTCTCCCCAAACACCACTGCTAAAGATCTAGGCCTTCCTTACTGCTCCCACTGCCAAAACTCTAATAATCTTTTGCCTCGACTACTACAACCTCCGCCCTACTGGCCTTCTTGTTCTAACCCTGACCTGCACTTTTGTTCACCACTCCACTGCCAAGATCATCCACTGCTTTGATCATGTCCAGCCCCTCCTCTGCTCCTTCCACTGGCTCCAGAGCCCTCTTTCCGTGTAACATCCAGCAGTAACTCGTCCTAACCTTTGTAGACTCTTGCCACCGTTTCCCCAAAAAGAGTATTATGCTAAGGAGACTTCATAGGTGGAAGCTTCATGGTAGAGCTAACTAGAGAAAAGGTCAGTTGAAGCTTCTGGAAATTTGTTGTTAAAAAAAAGCTGATAAAAAGGCTTGAGCATCAAAAAGTCTATGAATACTCAAGACATCTTTCTTTTTGGATTTAATGAGATGCAAGCAGGTTGTTTTGACCCCGTTGAGTTTAGTCAATTAAATATGTATTTTGTGATGGATCAGAGATTAGACCAATCAGGATCTGATCCCAATTGCAGTCAGGGCTCCTTTGTACACAGGCGTGTGGCCGAGACATTCTTTGCCGAGATTTCTACTCTGAGTGGGTATGACTATCCGATAGCATGTCCTCTTTACTTCACTGTCAACTTGCCTTATTTCCTTCCCTTTTCTCTTTGTGAGAAAAGAAATCTGTATTCTTTATTCAAGTTATTGTTCTTGACTTTACATTCTATATTTTAAGTAAAGGCTTAGATAAAAGTCGCAAGCTTTTTGAACCATTTCTTTTTTTCGAGAAAGGGAACTGCATTTTGTTTCTCTCGTCCAAGCAGATTATTCCCTACCTAAATGTACACCTTCAGAGCCCTGTTCTTCCCCAATCTCTCTGCCCTCATTTCCCACTACATTCCTACTTAGGAATTTCGCTCCTCTACCACCACCCACATCTGCTGCAGTCTCTCCTGTGTGTAACTCTGCGTCCCCTTTCCCATATTGCCCCCTGTCCCTGGATCTCCCCTCCCTCAGCATACTCCACCAGCGGGTAGGGGAGAGGAGTGCGGACTTCCCAGACGCAAAGACAGTGGATAAAAAGTACCAACATCAGCCCTGATAGTCAACCCCACAAGACTGACTGCAAAACAAAGCTCCCTTTTGATAGAAAGTAGGAGCCACGATTTCAAATGAGCTTAGCTGTACAGGAGCAGACCAAGAATGAGGAGATACTAACTGTTGCAATGCAAGAGCTCAATACTGGACAGACAGTTCCATCATATTGCACAGGCTGCTGCTCCACTGCATTAGACTAACCACTGCAAACGAACATCAAAAGTCATTTGCTTTGAATGCAACACTAAATGTTAACACTATAAAGCACGCTATCTAGTTCATCCCCACAGCTGCCTTGTGAGATAGGTTATTATTCTCATTTTACAGATGAGGAACCCAGAGTCTGTCTACTCTGGAGCAGGCTAGCAGGGTATGCATTGTGTCAGTCTGAATCAGGATTACTACCAGTTTATCTACTTTTAAAAGGTTGGCTTTCCTCACAACAGGAAGGTTTGTCCCAATATAAATTAAAGCACTATTAGCAGGTGCCACAGTAATTTATAACTCCGGGTCCTCCCTGTCAATCCATGGAACATACTGTCACATGCCAGAGACGCCTCCTGTCTCCCAGCATAGAGGTGCTGTAGTTAGGCAGCTTGTCCTGATTTCGCCACAAGAGCTTACAAACCCATAGGGGGCAAGCAGCAAAGAGAAAGTCACAGCCAAAAGCCCAGCTGTAACGGAGCTCAAGACATGGCTGGAATTGGAGGCTTTCCATCCCCCGTTAATCAGGACAGAATTTCTGTCAACACTACTAGCTTTTTAAAAATCAAGTGCGTCATCTGCATTCCCCACACCCCCCCAAACAAATTAAGCTGCCAAGCGAAAGGACCAGGAATCGTGTTGCATAAATATTTGTATCCAATGCAAAACGCTGCTGGACTGCCACAGTTACAACACTTTGGTGGAAAGTGTTACTGTTGTCATTTCACTGCAAGAATTCTGACCATTTCCTCATGGCTGGAGCATTTTCCGAAGTTTGCTTATGTGAATTTTTCTGTAAAATGGGGCTAAGAGAATAGCCTGCAGCATATGAGAGTTTACCCACAAACCAAGACAAAAAGCCAATTTTCAGCCTGTTTCCCCCATGCAAGAATAGGATTTCCTCTTATAGGATGCTTACTTGGGAAATTACCTGTCGACACCTGGGTGTGCTCTGCCACTTCCTATTGGTTTAACTCAGCTAATTGCTGCGCTGGAGAGGAGCAAATGCAATTATGTAGCCCTGATTCAGATGCATTTAAGCAGAATTGTTCTCAGACGAAGACCAACATCCCAGTCACAGTGAAACCAGGGATCCTAACTTACCACTTACTTGATAATGGGGTGGCAGGACCTGCAGTTAGATTTAAGGAACACAAAACAGGGTCTCACGGTCAGTTAGATGGCCTCATTTTGACTGTTTTGTTCACTTTTGGTAATCTTTTCAGGAAACTTTTCAGGACACAGAGGGTCAAAAAGTTTGTCCACGATGCATGGAAAGAATTTCATTATTTTATTTATTTTTTTTAAATATGGAAAACCCCAAAGTATGACTGGCAGCTAAAAGCATAAGACTGGGGTGGGGAGGAACGCGACTATTCAGTGTCATCAGAAGAGCAAAGAAGCTGGGACACAAACTTCCTTTTCACGCAGCCACTAGCAGAACTCCTTGCTTTAGGAAGTCAACAAGTCAAGAGGTCAACAGGATCAAAGAAAGGATTAGCTATTGATGTCAATAGTAAAGAATATCCTGTTTCATTCAGTAGTTAAGGGTTATAGCAGACCACCTTGAAACAAGTCATCCTCTCAAATAAGGGGGGGGGGGGGGAGCCTTTCCTTAGGAGCATGCCGTCAGTTACCTATTACAGAAATACCAGCCCATGCCGGCAAAGTATTGGTACTGGCGGCTATGGGGATATTGGACTCAAGGGACCACTGTCTAGGGCAATTCTTGTCTAAGCGTTCATTGAGATGGTCTCTCTCATGTACCTGCCTATGCCATTCTAAAGAACGTACCTGCACTTAAATGAACAGATACCTAAAGACCAGAGTCCAAGAATGAATGCTAGAAATCTCCATGTGGTTTTTTGCTGGCCTAGACAGCACCTTTCTGAAATTCAGCATTTTCTACAGACTGAGCTTTCATAATTAAGCCGAGACAGCCCCGTTATCATAGCCTACATGCGCCAGCTCCTCCAATGAAGTGCCACGCCTACCCAGAGTTACGGATATCTTGGGGGGCGTTTCCCACCCACGCCCCTTGTCGATAGCAGTGCAATATAAACAGGAGAGCCCAAGTGTAGGGTCTCAGCCCTTCAGATTTAGAAACAAGGAGGAAGACGCCTTCTCTGCACTCCCATCCCCATTTGAAGGGACCAGCCCTCGACTACACCGAGGGCATGAGTGAGTAACTGCTGCTACTAATAGGCCAGACCGGCACAGGTGCTGGGGAGGCCACTCGTCTTGCACTTACCGAACTGCTCATGTCCCCCCCCAAGCAGACAGCTTGCAGGCCTGCTGAACCCCAAAGCCAGAGTCAACATTTGCATAAAAATAAAATAAAAACAAGGATTTTGAGATCAAGAACGCAAGTTTCCTTTTCAGCGAGGAAAGGAAGAGGCACCCAAGGCTTTCCAAGTGGGAAGCTGGAGCATTTTAAGGGGAGGTTTCACTTCTGGAATCGGCTTTCCACAAGCCCTTAGACTGGAGGCAGGTTATAGCACTCCAGTCTTAATGGAAGCTTTTGCTGCTTTTTCTCCTCACCAAGATTCCTTCCTTCCTTCCTTCGGGTTTTCACCCTAGCAGGGCTCATTCACACAACCCCATCGGAACAAGCAAACAAACACCGTGCAGCAAGCTGCTTGCGGAAAGGAGATGCGAGGTCCAAACAACCCACCCGCCTTCCCTGTAACCAGGGAAGGCAGCACGGGCCACACCATGTTCCCTCCCCTGCTGAGACAAGGTTATGGGAATAAATCTCTAGTCCATACACTTCAGCAGGCTGCCCTCGGGATGAGGGATGCCCGGGCTCATTTTAGACTGCTAGAAATAGGATTGCAGTGCTGTGTTGGGGTGGGGTTTTTTTTTTTTTAGCTACAGTAGAGATCTTGGTTAACTAGTATTTTCCTGTAAGTTAACTGCTCTTTTTCCCCGTTTCCCAAATCAATTCCCAAACAGGATACATTTTAGCAAGGAATTAAACGAGTCCAATTTTCTGACACCTCCAAGTGTTAGGGGTCTGGCTCATCCTGTATACCACACCTTACTGGCTCCAACCCAGCCTTCAGCCCTACGTGACAAGTGCCCTGGATTTAGGACTGAAGACCAGATTTAAGCCATTAAGCAGAAGGAAAGCCACTGAGACAGTTAACAGCAAACAGGACTTGCAGCAGAGAGGAGGAATTCTGCTTTTCAGCAGGAAAGCACTTCAAGATCCCAGTGCCGTCTCTTGTAACTGAATGCCAAGAATGAAAACAACCACATTAATTTGGTTGATTAAGTATTGTTTATAGTTTTAATAAAGATTCTTCACAGCATTTTAAACATTGGTACCATGTGCTGTTAGAGACAAGCAGACAGGTTTATTTCTTTAAAAGGTTAGCTTAAAATTCTGATAAGCCAAACCATTTTCAATGGCCCACCAAATTCAACTTGAGACTCCCTGAACACATCACCTCATTTGGCATTCCAAGACACAAGTCTTGAGCCAGAGCCAGGGGGTGGGGATCTGGGATGAAAACCCCAGCAGGATCAGAACGTCTATCATGCTTGCTGTGCCTTTTGCAAGATAAATTATGGCAAGAGGCCAGAGAATAATGGGCAAGGTAGAACGGCAGCATCTACATTTCCCACAGTCTACTTATGCCACTAATAGCTACTGCTGCATGCTCCCCTCCCAACAACCCAAAAATAAACAGCTGTGAACTGTCATGCTCTGTAAATCGGATCCCACAAGTTCTAGAAAACCTCAAGATGGGCCATTCTAAGAATAGAATCGATATTAAAATGATCGCAAAGTGCCTAGACCACACGTATTTTTCAAAACAAATGCAAAATTCTCCCCATTCTTGAAAACCCATAGTACCTCATGGCCTCCTTGCTGTTTTCATAGTTCCTGGTTTATTCACTTCAGATTTTCAGCCTTGAGGCCGTCACACTGCCCAAAGAGACACTAGGACAATATTAGACAGAGTATTCCCGACAGTTGTCCCACCTTGACTACGAACATTAGAACTGCCATACAGGGCAGGGGTGGAGCCAGGAGCGATGTTGATAGGGGGGCTGAAGTTAGAAGTTGATAGTATGCAAAATACATTTTCCATTAAACAGGATAATTAATGCACTACGAGGCAGCACTTGAACCATGGTTGCCTGGTGCAACTTCAGGCTAATGACCCAGAAGCCTCCAACAATACTGAAATTCCAGAGTTTTCAACAACAGATCAAAAATAGTGACACAAACTCAAAAGTTTGCTTAGTGGGCAACCAAAACCAGACATCTGTTTAGAAATCACATGCCGGGCAAATCCAGGGTCAGCTCCCTTTCCCCTCAGATCCACTCTGCGTCCTCCTGGAAGTATCTCCTTTTCCTAAGACACTTAACAGCATGATTTTCAGAAGACTGATATCTTCTGAAAATCGTGCTGTTAGGTGTTTTAGGAAAAGGAGATACTGCCACTGTCTATTTGGACAGTGTGACAGGCTGAAATAATAGTAAACATTTTATTTGCGAGTATTTCTGAGTTCTCAAGGACTGGCTCTGAGTGCTTGGCCAGTCCTGGGAAACTCAGACAAATACTTGCTTTTCTATAACGTACCACGTAAAATAAAACCGAATATTTTCTGAGTACTGAGTCACCTTATATAGGGGCAGGAAAAGCCCCTATGTTGGTCCAAGTACCAGGCCAATTCCTCGGTAAGACAGAGTCGAATACCAAGATACTTGGTAAAAAAGGAGTAACTTTGAATACCAAGCTTCAGCACTAGCGTGTACGATAATCCACCCGACATTCCTCTAAGACAGTGTGGCTCAACGGAATGGGACTTTTCCACTGATTGGTCATTAACACCTTGTCTGTACCTTGGGTTGGTACTTGATCCAATTATGGGTTTTATTTTGTGTAAGCTATTTACCTTGCCTGCAACCTCTTATATAGATGCCAACTTCCAGGCCACTTAATGCAGCTCAGCAAGTCAGCTCTTGCCGACAACAACTTACGCCAAAATAAAGACATTTTCTTGTTAGTCTTTAAGGTGCCACAAGACTTTTTTGCTGGTTTTAAAGCTATAGACTAACATGGCTACTCCTCTGAAAGTCGTGCTGTGCCTCTTGATGCTGCTGAAACATGTCCAGCAACGAAAGCAGTCTTTGCCTTAGACTCTTTTTTCCATGAATAATTAGAAGTAGAGAAACCAACAGCAAGTATCAGCACAAAGGCATTTCACTCCGCCACAGCAAAGCTAGCTTTCTAGCCTACTAGATCTTCCTCTGTGCAATCAAACCAAGGAATGATGCCAAGTGCTCTTTACAGCACTATCGAAATACCGCTGGAAAGCTTGTGGGGGGCCTAAGCCAGAATTCTGTGGACATCAGTGATGCAGGGAAGATCGAACAGTCCCAGCTATATCCTCATTATTATAAGCATTTGTAGAGCGCCAGCTGTGTACCTGGCGCTCATGAAAAAAAGCAAAAGGAAAACAACCTAAAATGGAGTCATGGAATTTAGTTAGTTTTAAAAGATCCATTCAGTAAAGAGTTTCAGACAGAGGTGCAATTATGGTTGATTTTACTCGGAGAAATGGTCAGCTTCCTAGATCAATTAAAAATTTGGACTATTTCATCCAAGATCTCACTCCTACCCTCCCCCTCCCCCCCAAAATCACTTTAAGACCTCCGTTTTTCCCCAGGGATCCACATTCACTGTATTTTCCCCATTGCCACCAACATGGGTCCCTGTTTATAGACACACAGTAGTATTACCCAAATACATGCTGGTATTAAGCAAAGGTATGACAATGATATGTTTACACCTCAGAGACTCCCTTGATTAGGGTTGCCATATATGCAAATTTTCCCAGGACACTTATGAAAAATACATGTTTCAGGGCCTGCACTGGTGCCTTCCCAACACAGGCCCTGCAACATGCACTTTTCATTAGTGTCCTGGGGAAATATGCATCTATGGCAACCCTACCCTTGCTGTCAAGGGGGAGCTACCTACTTCCTGGGCAGAGGCCTAGAGAAGATACAGTGTAATGGACCACCAATCTTCCTGCAGGATTCAGAAGGGGCCGGGGTGTTCACACACACACACACACCAAAGTGTTCAGACAGGTTTCTTCCTTCCAGGAAATATCCATACCCAGAACGATGGCAGATCCCCCCCCAGATGAAGCAGGAGCAGCTACCAGGGGGTTTGCAGCATATACTAACTACACCCCATATCATGAGAACTCTTACCCTAAGAGTAACTATTTTCTCCTGGAGCAAGGGCTTTATAACAGGGAGCCCCCTATACAGAGAGTGAAAGTAGCGTGATCTTTAGAGAAACATATGGGGGGCGGGGGGAGAATGGTTTCCGTCTGGCTCCTGCAGAGGCGCAGCCAGGCTTCTCCGAATACACATTCGGCCTGGCTCTGTCTCTCTCCGTTACATGAAGTGAATTTCCAGTTCTCAGCTTTTACATTACATACATGTTTAACCTTTACTTTTACATATGTGTTAGACCTGCAGCCCAGTACCTCCATGTGACAACGTATCTATCAAAGAGCTGAATATCGAACACCAATCAGGACTGTAACCCCATCTGCAGATGGGGCAGCTTCCCCCGAGTCTTGCAAACCAGACTGAGGAATCTATGTACTAGCCTGCACTTCCCGGACCAGACTCAAGGGGCAAACTGGAAGTGATGACTTTAGACTTCTCTCCCAGGAACAACAGGCTCAGGGCAGGTTACAGTAGTTGACTGTATTAATACTTACATTGAAAGAAATAAAGATCAATCTTACCTGCGCCTTAAGCCCCAATTGGGAAGTTATTTTAACATTTCTATGCTGTCCGCCTCCAAAAAAAGAAAGGACTCGGGGCAGCTTACCAAGATTAAAATTACTGATAAAAATCCAAGTCCACCCAGCTTCCCCCACCCCGCACTACAAATCTACAACCCCAGTGTAATAGGACTCCCACCCCAATGCCCCCAACTCCGTATCTCCACTCACAGAGGTTTGTGACCCACTCCACCCACCCCATTTCCCCTTCTCACAAGGGGGGAGATCATGTCACCACCACCCCAAAAAAAATAATCACTCAACATCCAATTGGCAAACACCAATAGTCCTCACCCCCCTCCACATCGCTAAAACAGCAAAATCACAAAAATACATAAAGGAAACCAGCCTCCCCAACCCCAGGACAAGGGACACCACCACCATTACACCCCCAGGTTTGGGGTAATGCTAGTCCAAGCTCATCACCCCACGCCACCCCCGACTGAGGGCACACAGAATTCCCATCCCAAGCTGGAACAATCACCCCTCCCACACCCTCCAGGGCTGAGGCGCATGCAAGAACACAGGTGCACACACAGCTGAAACAAGCAACCCCAACCTCCTCCCCCCAGGATTAGGGGTGCATGGAACCCTCCCCCCTCAGCATTACCCCATCCCTCCAGAGCTGGAAAAAGACACCCCCCAAGCCCATCGCCATGCCCCCATGGAAGCCCCACCCACAGGGGCTGGAATCAGTGACCCCAATCCCACCACCACCTAGGAGCCCCACTCCATTACCATCCACACACAGGCTTGACACAAGGTAGCCCCAACCTTCATCCCCCAGGGTTAGGGGTGCATGGGAACCCCCACAACATTCCACCTACCTCCAGAACTGGAACCAGGGACCCCAAACCCATTACACCTCCCCAGGACCAGGGGCACCTGGCAGCCTCACCCCAACAGCTCCCAGAGCTGGAACAGGCAGCCTCCCCAAGCATCCCCCCACACGGGAGCCCCACTCCAACACCATCCCCCACAGAGCTGGAAGGTACCCCCAACTCTACTCCTGCAGGTTTAGGGGTGCACAGAAACCTCCCCCCCAATGTTCTCCCAACCTCCCCCCAGAACTGGAAGCACAACTAAAACGGCTCCCAGAGCTGGAGCAGGAACGCCCCCCCCCCCCAAGCCTCCCCCACATGGGAGCCCCACTCTCTAGGCCTGGAATCAATTACTCCAATCCATCCCCACCCCACTCAGGCTGGGGGCACCAAGGAACCCCACTCCACCGCTGAAGGCTGGAACTTCCCAGTATATGGGGAACAAGGAACCGTCAACCCTCCTCCCACAAGGGTTAGGGGTGCACAGGGACCCCTACAACATTCCCCCAAACCTCCAGAACTAGAATCAGGGACCCCCATCCCCACTGCCCCTCCCCCTCAGGGCTGGAACAAGACACCCACCCCAAGCCCAACAGTGATCCCTCACTCCCCAACGGGAGCCCCATCCCTAGGGCTGGAACCAGGGGCAACCACCCCCTCCCCCAGAACCAGGCACCCCAAGCCCATTACCCTTCCCCCCCCC
>QEPC01014492.1:5140302-5166927 GCA_003113815.1 Sphenodon punctatus | reverse complement strand
TTCCCCCCCCCGAGCTGGAATAAGTGACCCCCCCCCCCCCGACTCTCCCCCATTGCCGCCCCCCCGGTAACAAACTCCTCCGCCAGGATTAAGGGAGATCAGGGAACGCCCCAGCCCCCTTCCCCCGAGGGTTGGAACGAGCCCCCTTGTCCCCCACGGCTCCCGGGGCCCACTACCTCAGCGCCGCTCGCCCGGCAACCAACCAGCCGGACCCCGCGCCGTTAATCAGTTTGAATCGCGGGCCTCTGCCTAAACTCGCCAATCGCTGCCGCCGCCGCCAGACTCGTCACACGTAAGGGGGAGGAGGACGGGGAGACGGCGGGTACCCGGATGAAAACAAACCCCGCCCTCGTCCCCCGCCTCGTCATCTGCTGCCACTGGCGCGATGGCTTCTGGGAGATGGAGTCCGCAAGAGCAGAGCGACTGGCGGAAGAAGAGAAAAATAAATAAACCCAACTACACTTCCCAGAAGGCAAAGCTGCGTGCGGCCAATCTGAAGAGAGGGATCTTTGACCGTTGGGATTGAGGGGGCCAATCAGATCTCAGGAGGTGAAGCAACGGGCGGGTGGAGAATGGGGGAGGCGTTTCAATTGGACTAGTCCGTTAGGGATGGTAGGCTGTACCAATTTGTCACACACCCACCCCTGGATTCCGACAGCTGAATAGGGCGTGACGCCTGCCCCACCCAATATGCAAATAATCTGCATAAAATAAAGTGGGGGTGGGGTTTGCATGTAAATATGGAAATACAGGCAGGTAAAGCGGCATCGTTAATGACCTGAAAAATCCAGGGCCCCCTAGGGAATCCGGCTGGGGGCAGCCAGGGAGGGGGCATTTGCATTTCTAAGCCTTTAAATACAATGTAGGGAAACACAGAAATGTAAGAACATTAATTAATTTATTAATTATTATTATTTATTATTATCATCAGTAGTAGTATTTATATAGTGCCAGCAATGTGCCTGACGTGGAACCGTTCTGATCAGATGCAGGTCCCTGCCCCAAGGGGCTTACAATCTGGCCTGTGAGCAGAGACAAAGGGAAGAGAAACACAGAGAGACAAGTATCCGTTTGAAATGAGAAGCTGCAGATGCACTTGCTTAGCTTTAGTTACAGCAGGAAGCAGAAGATCCTGGAGGATAAGACAGTGGCGGCTTCTACACCAGCATTATCCCGGGATAAACCCCTCTAATCCCGGGATCTAATTGTTTGTGTGGACAAATATCCCAGTATAAATAATTCCTGCTTCCTGGTTTGATCTCGGAATTATAAAACCTGATTTTCCAGGTTTTATTTATGAAGCCCCCACTCCCGCCATAGAGAATTACAGGTGGAGTTTACCTCCCTTCTGCCCAACATCTCTATGGTATGCTGCAGTCTCAGTGTTCCCAGCGCTCCCTACCGGCTCCGGCTCTTCTAAGTAGAGTTGGAGAGCAGGGCACAACGTAGGAAGCTGGTAACTGGAAATGCTTGGTCTCTGTCTGGAGGGGGTGTGTGCACAGGGGCTGCAGAGAGAGGGCTGCAGTTTGCATTTAAGGGGAACCAAATCGGTGGTTCCCCTTACCCGTGGTTTTCTTACCCCTGGTTCTCCCTGTGTTCTTACCCCTCACCCATGGCCATCCTAGGCCATTTTTAAACAAGATGTTACCATGCAGGTCCCCCCATGCCCCCATGTGTGCAAATGGTGGCGTAAAAGAGGCTGCGTGGGGGTGCGCGCTTCTGTGATTCATCCATCTCCCTGCACGGAGCAATCAGGAAAAGGCTGGGTTGCTCTATGTGGGGGCATAAGTAGGGATGGGTGTTCACCCCACACCGACCCATGGACAGGGCCGCACACCCGCCTGTGGGACAGGTCTGGCACCACCATGGAGAAGAGGCCACATGAGGGCTAGAGAGACACAGCCCTCCCACCCCCCAATGATATGTTCCCAGCCCGGCCAGGAGCCCTTAAAAGAAACACTCCCAAAGATATGGGGGTGCTGGCTCCAACACCACCCATGGCCCCAACCCCGAAAAGGAAAAGCACCAGCCAGTGCCATGGATGGACACAGCGACAGCCAGGTAAGCGCACAGCCCCCCTGACAGGTGGGGAACGCTGCCCCAAGGAGCCACGGATGGGGAGCAACATGCCAGCTGACAGGAACCATGTCCCTTGACAGGCAAGCACCAGCACAGCTGCCTCCACCACCTGAAGAACCAGGCAGCACACCGCCACAGTCCCCTCTGACAGCCAGGTAAACCAGCAGGACCCTGGGGAGGGACGGGGGACGGTGCCCTATAGAGCATCTGCAGAGGGAGAGGCAGATGACAGCTGACAGTTATGCCTTCCTATCACCTTCCTCCACCCAAGGCAGGTTGAATGGGTAGGCTCAAGGATCATGGCCAGGAGGGGAAAGTATGGGCCACTGGTGTGAAATGCAATCCCTTCACCCTCCCCCAATAGGAAATCGATCAGACAATGGGGACGGGGCTCCCCATCATGCGATTCCCATTCGAAACGCAAGCCCTCTTAATGACTGTAGCAAAGAAGGACGGCCATCATAGGCCCAGTGGGGTATTTGATGAGGAAACAACACACACTGTGTTTGTTTACAGTGAACGTATTTACTGATGGGTGCAGACCATGGAGGGTGTTGGGGAAGCAGTTGGCTACTCACCGGCCTCTCTGCCTGCAGGCAACGTGGCGAGAAAGGGTGTCCCGGTTTTGGTGCAATAAGCGCCTTTCTGTGCCGGTGTTGGCCCCGTCGGAAGCACCAGATCATCCGAACAAGGTGGGAGAGACTAGTCCAGTGCACCCTCCAGATGCAAGCCACAGTCACCAGCCTGGGGACCTTATCCAGATGGAATTCATTCCTGTTCCATAGGAGGCACCACTGCACTTTCAGAACCCTGAAGGCACATTCAGCTACACCGTGGGCGGAGCACCACTCGGCGTTGAAGAGCTCCTGGGCAGGCGTTCATGGCATTGGGTACGCGCCTTCGTCAGCCACGGCGTGATTGGATAGGCTGGATCTCCAATAATAATGGGACGCGTGTCCACGCCCTCAATGACTCAGAATATGTATGGGCCAATTTCCAACATGTCCATCCTGGCAAAAAATGGGGAAGTACGGAGGATCCTTGCATTGTGGCTCCTTCCAGCCACTCCAGTAAATACGTCCAGGAAGTGGCCCCGGTCGTCCTTGCTGCTAGGGGGCCGGATTATGGGAACGTGGGTCCCATCTATGACCCCGATGTAGTGGGGAAAGCCCATTGCGGTGAAGCCAGTGATCACCTCTTCAGGCTCAGCCAGCTTGATCACCCGCTCCGTGAGTTCCCCCACCATGGCTGTGCACACCTCATTAAGGACCTTGGCGACTGTGGAGGCTCCCACCCCAAGTTGCTGTGCCACGCTGTGGCAGGAACTGGGGGTTGCCAGCCTCCAAATAGCTATGGCCACGCGCTTCCCCACTGGTATGGGTGTCACGGGTTGGAGGTCCGCACCCCCACTTTACCGGGTTTGAGTGACTCAGTTTCCCTCGCTCACAGCCCACTTGAATCAGTTTTCTCTCTGTCTGATTCAATCCTGTAGCAGGGACAACTCCTTTGTCACTCAAGGGCCTGATCCTTCCCGTTTACAGACTCTTTAATCTCTGGGGTCCCAAGAGCTTGAAAGCCCTTGTTGCTCACTTGTGTTCCAATGTTAGACACAAACACTTCTTCATAAAGATAAGGAGTCAGTGTATTGATTACATAAGCAAGATAGTTGATACAGAGTGGTAACTAGAAATCAAAGGTAAATATAACGCATTCCTAATCTATACTGGTTGAGTTCCTAAATAAGTATATTACCCTACAAAGGTCCATACGTTCTGGTTCCTCAGTCATAGATGTAGAATGACTGGGCACTGATCTCTTAGTTGGTAGAAAGCAAAATCATCCCTCAATCCATGTCTTCCAGCCTTGCTTGCTGGCAGGATCCAGGATGCAGATGAGAGTGCTCAAGATGGCTCTGACCAGGAACCTGAGGTCCGTCACGTACACGGAAAGTAACCTGGAAGATCCATTTGCATCTCCATAGGGTTCTGTCTGGCGAGAGTTCCCAATACACATTCTTTTAACTGTCTCCACTTCCTGGAGTTTTGTCAGTGTCACAGTCCTGATTTGAGTTTTACAGTTCTTAATTGTAACATTACATAGATGTTGAACCTTTTGCTTTACATATTTACTAAACTTGTAGTCTATATGTAGGCCAGTATCACACGTGTGTGACCCTATGTTCCTCCGTGACAATGGGGTCCCTCATGTTGGTGGTTTCCTTCTCCAACTGTGGCTGTAGGATACCAGCAAGGTAGGTTAATAGACTTTGGGGCATTCTAAAGTCCACTGCTCATCCCCCCAAATGGCCAGAATCGTTTCCGACCAATCCTCACTCCTTATAGCAGACCCACATCCTTCTTTCTGTTGGGATAGTCTGGCAAATGCCATGGATGACCAGAGCCACGTCCGTGGTCAGGAATCTGGCTGCATGGGACACCCCCTTCAGCATGGCGTCCATCCTCATCTGCCTAGAGGCGGAGCCTGGCCCAGGGGTGGAGCCAGGGCAACGGTAGATGGAGCCGGGGCAACAGTAGGCCAGTGGCATGACTTAACCTAGCAGCAAGGAGTTCCCATTGGATGGACATTACATTAGTTAATGCTGGGGGATAGAGAGCCCTGTTACTGGGGTCCCATCCACTCTCTCTTTCCCACTGGGTCCAAATTAGCCATAGCAGGTTAAAATAATAGTTCACGTTGCCATCGCCTACCTTTATCCTGAAACCTCGAATCCTCAATTTTCATGGCATCCTTGGCCACCTGTAGTCTACTGAAGGTGTAGGCTTTGGGACAAGCCTTCCTTCTGGCTTGGAGAACTTGGGAGGACTGAGTTAGCTCCCTGTCCTGCGACAAGCCGAATCAGAAGAGAATGAAAGGGAAGAGAAGGACAGGACAGAGGAGAAGTCTCCTTGTTGTCTGCAGCCTTCTCTTCTGCCGTGCTCCTACCTACTTTCTCCTCTGTTCACAAGGAGAGCGAGGTGAGGTGTGGAATCATGCCAGATCTTAGACAAACTGGATAGAAAAAAGAAGCAAATTACTTTAGATGTTTGCATTTTGGACACAGAATGACATTTTTAATTTTGTTTCTTCGTGGACCTCTCCCCCAAAGAAGAGGTCCAAGACCCTCCCAATCCCCATTCCATCACTTACCTCCGCAACCCTCTTCATTTTCTTTGCTGCCTGTAGTTTTCTAGGGTAGGCTTTCAGTCCCCAGACAAAATAGGACTTCAGTCTTCATTGAGCCTCAAGAACCCGCCACTGAAGTCTGAAGTGTTAATGCATCTTGAAGTGCACTGGTGGTTTGGATAGTGCATTCTGTTGCTGTTGTTGAGGTCCCACAGCTTTGGTTCTGGAGACCTCCAGACACAGAGGGACTTCAGAAAGCAATAGGCATTCACAGAACCCCACTGTAGATTGAGGTCGCAACACGCCTGGAGGCGCAGTGGTGGGTGGGAAATTGCATTATGTTGCTGTGGAGCTCTGTCACTGTGGAGGTCCCACCGCTGGTGTTTTGGAGGCCTCAGATAAAGTGGGAGCTTCACACTTGTTGGTCTAAAGAACCCCACTGGAGTGTGAGGTCCCATGTTGAGACCATTCACTGTTCAGGTCCCACAGCTGGTCTTCTGGAGGCCTCCAGACACAGTGTGACTTTAGGCTTCAGTGGACCTATAGAACCTCACTAAAACCTAAAGCCAAATACTACATCTGGAGGTGCAGTGGTGAGGGGGGCAGTTGTTGTAGAGGCCCCAACGGCTGGGGTTTTGGAGCCCACATGAATTGTTGGGGGTTCCCTAAGACTTTAGGGCTTCCCATGGCCATGGGCCCACCCTTGCTCCCAAGAAGAGGTTCCACCCTCCTAATGCCCTCTGTACCTCTTCTTGGGGACAGGGGCGTGGTTAAAATATAAAACCCACCTACTCTGAATCTAACTGTAACTAACTACCTCTAAACAACAGTAGCACCAACAATTTTTAAAAACTCTAACTGTTTAACTTAAGACATCTTAACTTTTATCTTTTTTAATGCATTGTGTTACACAGTGTCCCACAGCCATGGGCCCGTCCCTGCCCCCAAGAAGAGGTTCCACTCTCCCAATGCCCTCGGTACCTCTTCTTGAGGGCAGGGGCGGGTTTAAAACTGCCTACTCTTAATCTAGTTTACAATGGTTTAACTTTAGACATAACTTAACTTAAAGTTAATGTAACTTTTTAACTTAAGACATGAAAGGAGCCAAACTTCTCTTACAAAAATTAAAAACCTGCAACTTACAACTGTTTAACTTAGGACATAACTTTTTAACTAAACTTTTTAAAATTTAACTTAAGAAGGAACCCCACTTATCTTAAATGTGGGATGTCCTCTGCTGGCTCTCATCCTCACAACCGCAGCCGCCCGAAACGCCTCCCTCCGCCTTGTCTGCTGTCGCCATCATGTGATGCCTGTGGGTGCTGGGTTTATTCATGATGGTGGTTCTGCCGCGCCATTGGTCTTCCTCGCTGTGCTCTGTCCTCGTAGCCCGGGACAGCAGACTGTCCTCCTTGTCGCACTCGCCAAAGCAAGCAGCAGCAACTGTGGTCTCCTCTGGCTTGTGTGTTTTCAGTTCTGTTGGTGGCAGTGCCTTCTTTTCCTGTTTGCGTGGTCCAGCCTCCTTATTGGCGTCGGTCTCCCTAAGATGGAAATGACACCATGCAGGCCAGGCTGGAACTGAAGAGCTCCAAAACCGGTGGTTTTATTTTGTGGTCTCCCCTCCTCCTAGTCCTCATGCAATAGCTACCAGCAACAGCAACTGCTTCTTTTTCTGTTTACTTAGGTGCAGCGTCCATGTTGGCATGGGTCTCCCTTACAGGACAAAGACCATGCAGGCTGGAGCTGGATGGATGCAAAACAGGTCTTCTCACTGTGCAGGTCTCACCTCCTTCTAGTCTTCATGCAATCCAGAGTCCAGAATAGATCATCTTCAGGTCTGTTCAATGTCTGTACTAGAAATTAGCTCGGCGTTCCTTGCACTCTGCAAACAGATCTATTGTTTTGTTATGGAAGTCCAGAATTTCCCTGATCATGGCTTGCTCAATAGACAGCATTACTAAAGCATTCAGACAGTCCTCTGTCATGGTACTTCTCAGAAAGGTTTTAATTCTTTTTAGAGCCGAGAAGCTTCGTTCTGCATCAACAGTTGTGAGAGACGTCATCACAATCTTCAGCAGTTTAACCACTTCTGAAAATTATTTGTCCAAATTGTCCTCTGTCAGCACAGCAAGTAGTGCAGAGGCATCTTTAGTGGAACGGAATTCTGACCTATCATACAAAGTTCCAAGCTCACTTCTCAGTCGGTCTCTTTCCAGCATTCGGTAGGCTTCCGTTGTCGCATTAAATGCTTGGATGGGAAAGCATTCATTGTGCCTTTGAATCAAAGTCCTCTGCACCAAAGTTGCGCTCTCTAGATGTTTTGTGAATTGAAATCTGTCACATACATGAGACATTATAATATCACACCCTTCCACAGCGATCTGCTCTAGCGTGTCCATGCTAGGTGCACTTCTGCCCATCCGAGTGTTCTCCGGCAGCTCTGAGCACAGGGTTCCAATGGAGTCCCTCACTTTATTGATGGCTCTTATGAAGTCTGCAGTATATCTTTGAATACCTACAGAGTTTTTTTGGAGCTCCTTGTAAAGTATGTCCATGTGTGACATGATTCTGTGGAACAAGGACAAAAAGTAGAGGAACTCCCCGTCAGATTCAAGCATGTTCATATATGACCTGGCCTCAATTCCAATCTTGGCATCACAACTATCTAGTCGTATTTGGTCAAAGCACTCAACCAGATCCTCTCTGTGCTCATAGATGACCTCGACTGTCCACACACTGAAGATCCAGCGTGTGTTAGCTACTTTGGGGAGCCTTCTCTTCATCACAGCATCCAGAACTGAAGAAAGCAGGAATACCAGACAAACTTCAAAAGAAAATCCTTACTTGTCTTATTTGGGTATGCAGGCTTGCTGCATAATAAGATTCAACTGATGGACAAAACAGTGAACGAAGTGTGCGTTTGGGTATACATCCCTTATCTTCCTCTGGACTCCACCATGCTCTCCACGCATCATGCTTGCTCCATCGTAGCTCTGAGCTATGAGATTTTGTTTATTAGAGTCCCTTGGGAGAGCAGCACCGAGTTTTTCAAGCAAGGATTCAGTTATTGTTCCTGCACGGGAGTCTGTCAAGTGTGTGAAGCTGAAAAAATGTTCCACAGGTGAACCCCTGTCATTGATGTATTGGAAAATCATGACAGACTGGCAGAAGGTTGAGACATCAGTGGTGCCATCAGCTTCGATAGCCAAAAAATCTGCAGTTTTAATTTCATTGATTATGCGATCACAAGCAATTTCTGCCATGCAGTCCAGGAGTTGGTTCTGCACAGTTTTCAAAGTCCCCTTGAAGACAGTTGCAGTCTTCAAATGTTGCTGTAGTGTACTGTCAACTGTGGCAAGTAAATCCACAGCACCTCGAAAAACCCCTGGATTGACAGATCCCTCGCTTTCATCATGTCCACGCAGCGCCAATTCAAAGGCACCACAGAACTTTATACAGTCAATAATTCTGTACAGCACATAGCAGTTGCGATCTATGTCTTCATTATGTTTCCTTACAGACACGGTAGCCTTCACTGAGTCTCTCAGTGATGTTTGTTTTTCCCAACTGTGACAGGTTTAAGCAGTTGTCAAGCTGGCTTTTACAAGAATCATGCTTCTTTGCCTTCTCAGACTGGTGCTTAATGTCCTTTACTTAAGTCTTTGTCCACACTATGTCACCACCAAACTTCAGGGAAGGAAAACAGAACGACGACTTCTTGGAAACACTGCCACATAGCCACCAGAACTTCTCGTACCAGGATGTGTTAAACTGGTGTGTATAGCCTTTCCCTCTGTCCTGTGCAGCTTGTTCCATCTACAGTTCTGGACGGTGAGGTCCCAGCTCTTTGATCTGCAGTTTCTCTTCATAATTCAGTATGGTGAATGGCTTCGCAATAAGAGCATCTGTGGTATTCGTTGTCAAGTAGCTGCCTGCGTTTCCTGCCTCTGTAGGCTCTGACAAAAATGAGAAGAAAAATTGTGATTTTGCACTAACAACACTCTCTCAAAGATTAACATTCCCCCCAACCTTGGTTTTTGTCCCTCAGCCTAAAAATATGTCTAATGTGTAAACAACTAATTTTGTTTAACATATGCAAAGCGATCCATTTTTCGTAATCCACTGTCCCTTGCAAAATTAACCCGGATAGTAAAAAAACCAATTTATTGAATACTTTATTTAGAAACAATTTTTTTAAAAAATATTTATCCTAAACTTGGTCTTTCTGGGAACAAGAACAAACCAGCAGAGACAACCAATTAGAAGCACCATCAACTTACATAATATTTATACAATGTTAAAGTCTTCAAATGTGTTGATGAATGCTTTCCTGGAGTGCTTGAAAGAAATGTAATTGTCCCGCTCTTGATAGATGCACTCCGTCTACATCATACAGGGATAACTGATGTCTTGAAAACCTATGCCAGATTTTAGTAGCGTCCTTTGATGATGCAGAAAAGCATCCATTAGTCTCTTCACATTTCTCATCGATTTCCTTAACCTACGAAGTACACCAAAATCAGTTGGGCTTGACCTTGCATTCCTATTGGCTGCTCTTTCAATTAAATCAGACACCAAGATGTTGCTACTTGGAAAGGAGTGGATGATATGGCCCAGGTCACGTCTCACGGCACTCACCATCTCTAGAGCAGTGAGGTCACCCACATCATTTCCACTACAGTGGATCACGATTCCCGATGGAGGTGGAACATGACGTCTCCTCTGAATCCTATCCAACATTGGAATGATCTCATGCCATCTCATTTGTCCTCTTCCAAACCACCAGATGTCATAATTCCGGTTGTCTGAAGAAAAGCTAAGCCCCTCTTTGCAGACAAACTACTCCGAACAGCGAATGTAGGAATCACCAACGATCCAGATAACTTCTGCCATACTTTGGATCAGGATGTAAACACAATGACTGTACAATCCGCAAGAGTAGCACAGACAAGAGAGACAGACACAGGGGTCTGTCCTCCAACTCCAAGGTGCTGCAGATAAATAGTACAGAATTGCAGGTGTTACTGTACTAATTCGGTATGCCCTTTGGCCCCTTGTACCCCTATCCCCCCACAATGCAGTGCACAAGGAGAGCCCTGTGGTGCAAAAAGGGGGAAGGACAGAAGGAAGTGGTACTCCCTGGCCACTCACATATGCAGCGACATATGTTCAATACATAAGTAACCCCAGGGCCACAGCAAACTAGCCACAGCATGCAGTGCTGAGTAGAGCAGAATGGCACATTGCTATTGCACTGTGTATGATAACACACACACATACACACACACACACAGCACAAAAGCAGCAGCATAGAGTTCCACTTCTCCTACAGACCCCCAACCATGCTACACGGTTCTGTTGCAGTGTAAAAGGCAGCATCTTCTACAACCAGGCAGGCCGGTAGACTAGCCATTAGTGAAGTGAACCAACACGTGGCATGGCCTTCTTGCAGAAAAGCCTGCCACAACATCCCACCAAGCTGAAAAAGGCGGGGGCCATTTTAAAATGCAAGGAACATTCCAGCGAAGATTGCACTGGCAACCCTTCCTTCCAGCCAAGCTCCTAGGTCCCTCCACCCGAAAAACAGAAAGCAGACAGTTTAAGTGGAAAACAGCAAAGACAGGGACCATTTTAACCAAGAGTAGCCAGTGGGGGTCCCCCAAAAATGGCCACGGCCTTTGCACATGTTTGGGAGAGGAGGGGGGAAACCAGCAGCGCACATGCAAACACATTTAAATGTTTGGCCAGTTTCAGGGCTGCATTGCCACCAAACCAGGCCATCAAGGCCCGCATCCCCAGTACCTACACTGTATCCCCGGCAGCCAAATGCCTGTCCAAGCAAACAGATTTTTTTTTAAAAGTTTGACCAGTTTCAGACTGCATTGCCACCAAACCAGGCCCGTCGAGACCTGCATCCCTATTAACTACACTGTATCCTCCGGCAGCCAAATCTCCATCCAAACACACAGGCCCTTGTTTAAAAGGTTAGCCAGTTGCAGGCCTGTGTTGCCACCAAACCAGCCCCATCAAAACAACAGCCTAAACATGCAGCAAGATGAGGTCAGGGGGTATCTTTTGCACGCAGCCTGGGCCCGGGGCTGGATAAACCAAATTTAAAACAATGTATTTCTGTTTCTCAACAAAACCCCAGGCAAGATGCTCAAAATCACACAGTCACAAGCAGAGAGATCAGAAACTACTTTCCAGCAGCAGGGAGCACCAGTGAAACAGCAAAGGGAGGGACCATTTTAAAAAAGAGTAGCCATGACCAGTAGACCCACAAATTGACAAAATGGCCTCTCTACTCATGCTTGGGAGGGGAGCAGGAAAGCACGAATGCATCAGGCAAACACAGAGCATGCAAAGCAAACCATCTTAAGGCAACAATGGGTGATTTCAGACGTTACAAGATCACAGTGAACCACGGTGAATACCCACCTGTGGTCACTGTGCCTCGAACGTCTGTTTGGCAGCTGCCAGATGTTCGCCACGGTCAATCTGCACATGGGGTCAATTTCAACCAAGCTTCCCGGGCTCCCCGGGGGACTTTCCAGGGAAGCGTGGTGAAAGTGATCCCCGGCAGGGACTAAAAAAAAAATCACGTCTGGTCGGGCGCCACGGTCCGGGATCACCAGCGGGATCCTGGGCCGTGGCGAAGTTGGCCAGACGCTGTGGCTGCATTGGCCCCGCCGCCTGCCCGTCTCCCCAGAGGGCAGGCGGTGGGGACCGTGGAGGGGGCGGGGCCGTGCGGCCGCACGTTGCACCATGCGGCCCCTCCCCCTCCCAGATTCCCCACCGGGATCCCCCGGCACGTCTGATACGGTGTGACGGGGTCATCCCGGTGGGGGATGAATGGGTTGTTTTCGGTATGGGGCCAACCGGCCCCGTAACGTCTGAAAACACCCTATGTTATGTGCAGTTCTTAGCACACCATAAAAGCAGCAGCAGGGGTTTCCACTTGTCCCCCAAACCATGCTACACAGCTCCATTGCAGTGTAAGAGGCAGCTGAGATGCCGCAACAAAGCAGGGAGCATTCATGCAAGGACTAGCCATTTTAGTGAAAAAGCCTGCCACAACATCCCACCAAACTGCAAAGGCCAGGGCCATTTTAAAATCCAAGGAACATTCCAGCAAAGATTGGATTGTAAATCCTTTCCATCCAAGCCCCTAGGTCCCCCACCTGGAAAACAGAAAGCAGACAATTTACATGTAAAACAGCCAAGAAAGGGACCAATTTTAACCAAGAGTAGCCATGGCCAGTGGGGCCCCAGAAAATGGCCACAGCCTTTGCACATGCTTGGGGGAGGAGGGGGGGAAACCAGCAGTGCACCAGCAAACACAGCAAGCAAAAGCAAACCACTGAAAACATATTTTAAGCCAACCATATTATCCTCATCACACCACAAAAGCAGCAGCGAGGAGTTCCACTTGTTCCCCAAAACATGGTTCACTTCACATCTCTGTTGCAGCCCCCCCATTGTCTCTCAGTGCACCCCCTCCCCCATTGTCTCTGTGTCTCCCCGAGTACCCCCACTCCACCGGCCCCATTCCCCAGTGTCTCCCAGTCCACCCCCTCCCCCAGCCCCATTCCCCACCCAGACTCCCCGAGTCCCCCCATTCCCCGGTGGTGTTTTCCCCAGTGTTTTCCCCAGTGTCCCCCCCCCAAGCAATTTACTCACCACCACGTCCACTTCAAGTAAGGGAGCAGGAGTAGTAGTCCCCCCTTGGGACCAAACCTGGATCCCCAAGGACTCAGGAGGCAACCAAGTCTCAGCAGCAGAGAGTGTCGAGACACAGCCAGCCAGGACACAGTCTCTCTGTCTCTACAAAATGGCCACAGCTCAGCAGTGCACGAAAACAGACCTCATGCTCACTGACTGAGCTTGCGTGCCAGTCCAGTCCCTGAGTGCTGCCTGCCTCTCCACTCCCCACCTCGTTTTTGTGGCACAGCTGCACATCTCGCCTGGGTGCCCGTACAATTGGCACCCAGGTACCGTTTTAAAAGTGAGCCCATAGGGCTCTATTAATGCCTGGCCCCTAGTGGACAGAATGGGGAACTTCAGTTTCCCATTAAACGCACTTGGACGGTTCCCCCTATCTGCCCAAGCGCGTTCCAGATATTTTTGTCCCTTATGAGACTCCTTGCTGGCAGCTGCTTCCCTCGCTCGCAGCCAGGCCCCACCCCCTGATTGCTGGGCCTCGCCACAACAAAATGCAGCAACTTGTGGCTGCGCAGTGTTAGTTTCCCGGAGCGGGACCCCCTCCACCCAGAAATTGAGCAGCAGCTGCTGCTGGGGACCCCAACACGAGTTCTGTGACCTGCGGAGCCGACACAGCCAGACACCGGGACAGCAGCACTGCTCGGTAAGCAGAGGGGGGGCACAGGAGCTGGGCAGGAGGGGCAGTGCCCCTGGTGTCCTCGGGTGGACACCGCACCTGGGACCAGTGTTGAGCTACATGCTGGAACCACCTTATGAATGCCATTTGGAAGTTGCTGATGCCTCTAAACAACAACTCAGCTACCAGCAAGAATTGGTGGGAGTTCTGCATCCACCATGACTGCTATGGATGGCCTTCACGAGTGGGATTGAGACATGCTCCCTCCATTTGCCTTTTTATTGGGGTTATCCCATGCCTGTGGGCCATGTATCAGCTCTGTTAATGCCCTGCCCCTCTCTCTTGCCCTCGCCTTGCTGTGATGATCCACGCGCGACCTGGTTGTGGCCCCGGACACACCCCTTCACGTGTCCTGCTGTGCCGTCATTAGGCTAGACAGCACCATGACTGAAGGAGGGGGAGGCGACCAGCCTGGTAAGTGTATTCCACACCTTAATCTTGTCCCTGTTAGGCCATGACTTGATACACCTGCATTTTGCTCCATGATGGGGCAGGTGCAGCGATAATCATGGATTGGCTGCCCCTCACTACCTATGGGTGCTTGGGGATGCATGTTTGGGCTGTGTGCGACTGTGTTCTGTGCATCTACCCACAACCGCTGCTGAAGGACATGTGTTTCGTTCTTATCACAGATGCAGCTGTTCTTGGCCTCCAGGTCCTGGATCTGCAACAGGCAGCGGCCAAGTTCTGTGAAGGCAGCTTGGAACTACGGGGAGGCGTGCTTCCATATCACCCACCCTTGTTCTGCTGTGGGCTAACGGGGGATGTGTCCTGAGGGGGGGCATGCTTCATTGAGATCTCTCTCTTTTTTTCTCTTCCAGCACAAGCACTCATGCGGGAGGGGGCCCAAGAATGCAACAAAATTATGGCCGTGGTTCTGGAAGTTTGGAGGCAGCTCCGCGACCTCTCCCGGGCCCAGAGCACTCAGTGGAGCAGGGCCCAGGGGAGGCGTCCCTAGTTCGTTGGGGTTTTTTTCTATTTAGTTTGTTTTATTAAATAATTGTTTCTTTTGTTCAGAACAACGCTGTCCGTGTTCTCATTCCTGCAGGGGGTGGTCTGCTCTCCTTGACCGGGGGTGGGGAGGGAAGGTGACGGCGGGGATTGTCCGGGGGGCTGCCAAGGTGTGTTCCCACTATCCCTGTGATGCTGTTCTCTTATCAGTGCAGCCCTGGACTGGCCGCTCCGGTGGCCCCCATCATCGCACTGTAGGCTGCTCGTGTGGGTCATTCTGCGCCTTGTTCCTCGCCCCAGTCTGACATCCCCGCTGCCACTTTGGGCAAACCTCTCCGTGCAGCAGCAGGTGTCTAGGTGTTACCGCACATGAAGCTAGCTCCACTTTGGGACCACTGCGACCTTTCCAGTGCATGCTGCAGAGCTGTGCATCCCTGCACCATGCATTGCACGTTATGGCGGAGTTGCAGTGGTGTCACGGTGGAGTCTGTTCTCACCCGATGTGTCCTGTGGTTAGGGCTGTGTGCGTTTTGGACTGGCCCGTCTGCCGGGCACAAGGGTGGTGCTCCTTTGTCCCCCTGGTACAGCTTTTTACCTGCCTGAGGAAGGGGTCTGCATGACATGATAGCTTGCATACGCTATCCCCAAGTTGGTCCAATAGAAGAGATCATAAGAACGTAAGAAGTGCCAGACTGGGTCAGACCAATGGTTCATCGATCCCAGCATCCTGTCTCCGACAGTGCCCAATCTTCAGAGTACCCAACACGTCACTATGGGGCAATCCATTTCCTGCTGTTCACTCCCAGCTCCCAATAGTAAGAGGTTACATTCCCCAAACCTACCTGGCCAATAGCTGTGAAGACCGATCCTCCAGAAACTTGTCCAATCCTTTCTTAAACCCTTATAAGACTGGTCTTGACCGCGTCTTCTAGCAACAAATTCCACAGTTTAATTGTGTGTTCATCTGAACTACTTTGGGCGCACTCCTCCATCCGTTGAAGTCAATGGCGCAGCTCCCATTGACTTGAATGGCGGAGGAGTGTACTGTTGGTCTCCAGAATATACCTCACGTACCCCCATATATGTAGCCTCCTTTCCAACCATGCCCGTCTCAGGAGTTGCTTTGCATTTTTCAAATGTCTAAATTACCTCTGTGACGTGACGGTTGCGTCTACAGTGAAACGCATCCATAAACACAAACAGAAAGCTATCACCCAAGAGCCCAGAAAAAAAGATCAGGCAATGAGCAGCGACTATGATTGAAGGCTCCTGTTCTACAGGTGGGACACTTACTACCACGTTGCCCCACCAAGGATGCACTCAGTAATGCACCTAAGAAAAAAATAATCCTAATTCTACATACACATTATTGGTTTCCAAATTAGGTGCTACCACTCAGGAAAAGACTCTATCCATTGTGGATAGTTCATTAAAAAACATCAGCTCAGTGTGCAGCAGCGGTCAAAAAGGCAAACAGAATGCTTGGAATTATAAAGAATTGCAAAGAATAAAATGGAGACTATTGTAATGCCACTATATAAATCCATGGTGTGCCCACACCTTTAATATTGTGTGGACAATATTTTGAGATCACCCCATCTCAAAAAGGACATCGAAATTTAAAAACTGAAGGAAAGGGCAACAAAGATGATTAAAGGCATGGAACAGCTTCCGTAGAAGGAAAGGCTCAATAGACTAGGGCTCATCTGCTTGGAGAAGACACGGCTAAGGGCGGATGTAACAGAAACTCCCAGAATCATGAATGGTGCAGAATGAATAAATAAGGGGCTGGTATTTACACCTTCTCGTAGTACTAGAACGCAGGGACACCATATGAAATTAACTGCTGACCTTTAAATCCCTAAGTGGCCTGGGCCCCACCTACCTGCAGGACCGTCTCACCCTCCGGGTCCTGGAGTGACCTCAGCGGTCGGCGCCCTCCTCGAGGTCCCCCAGGTTTCTCAGGTGTTGACCCTGAGCAGGGCATTCTCTGTGGCCACGCTGCGGCTGTGGAAGTCCCTCCCGCTGGAGGTCCGCTTGACTACCGACCTCCCCTCTTTCCATAGACAATGTAAGATCTGTCTGTTCCGCCAGGCCTTTCCTGAGGGAGATGGGGTGGGTTAGGGAGGGGTGGGGGATTGAATTGTTTTATTGGATTTTAACTGTCGATGATTGATTGTTTTAATTTGTTTTTAACATTGTTAGTCGCCCCGAGATGCTTTTAGCAGGAGGGGGCGGCATACAAGTTTTACTATAAATAAATAAACTTATCAGCCAATTTAAAACAAATAAAAGATTTTTATTTTTTTTAAACTTCATGTACAATTAACCAGTGGAACTCATTGTCACAGGATGTTATGAAGGCAGATAGCATAGCTGGGATAAAAAAAAAAAAGATTGGATACGTGATTAAAAGAGAGGTCTATGAATGGTGTTGGTCGTGGGACATAACCTCTGACTGTTGGGAACTGGAAGTGAGCAGCAAGGAAGGGATCACTCCATTAGGACCTTTGGGGCCTTAAAGTGGCCACTGTTGGAGATAGGCTGCTGGGCTGGATAGACCATTGATCTGACTCAGGCTAAAAACAAATGAGACCATAGCCTGCCGGAGTCCATGTTTGGTCTGTGCCAGCCCCCACTCAGAGTTCTAGTGCAATGAACCTCACAGACAAGCAAGCGTTCTTCCCCGCCATGCTCCACCCTTCTTCCACCCTGCCCACCCCAAAGTGGTCGCTCCTCGGATGCTGTAGGCTTTCACCTGCGATTATAGGGTGCTGAATGCGCACAAGGCTGCAGGATGCGGATATGTGGACTCACGTTGGCCTGCATGAGACCACGCCATGAATGGGGGCTACGGTGGCTGGCGGCCCCATGTTTGGTGGGGGCAAACTACTGGCAAACACCTGATAAATGGTGGGGTCTAATGTCTCGTTTGTTAATCTCAGCCTGGCGCTACCATGAGGTGGTTGAAGAGCCGTACCCAGAGAGTGCTCATAAATGGCTCCCCATCAATCTGGAGGGAGGTATCCCATTCACGCCGGGCCCCATTCACCACGGGCCATGAGGTGGTTCGGACCACGGCCTGGAGTGAAGGNCATATTATGGAAAATGCCCATAAAGGAATAAGCATGATTGTTAAACCTTGTCTCCAAGTGCACACTATATCCATGGCATCCTGAATGTAACATTTTCATATGATTAAAAAAGGCAGGGGTAAGATTTTGGGGGGTCTCTGTGCCCTGTGTGAAGGCAGCCACAGGCTCCAACCTACCTTTGTTTCTGGCTATTGCAATTAGCTTAGTCCTAGTTGCGTCATTAGGAGCGTCAAACGAACAGAACGTCCCTCGCCCTCTGGCTCTGCTGATGAGATGGGGGTAACGAGCCTAGAAGAGAGTCAAACTTGTTATTCCAGCGTCTTGGGGGCTATGGCGGTTGGTGTTAGTATGGATTCTCAGACCCTCCTGATTATAGTCAACATCTACCTTCCTCCCACGCTAAGTTTATATGACCGGCACAGGTTTTGGAGTGCCCTTGGGGGCCAAATGGAGTTGTGGGGGCAAGAGTTCCCAAGGGCTCCTATTGTCCTTTGGGGGGACTTGAATTCTAGGATGGGTTCGTCAGACATCAGTAGGGCGCAAGCCATGGGCTTGGATTTGGAAAATGATAATTATTTGTATCCCACTAGAGCCTCTAAAAACCCAGTTTTGAATTCTTATGGCCCACAGTTCCTGAAGTTTCTATATAAAATCAGCTATGGGATGATAACTGGAAGTTCAAAGTCTGACCCCTGCGGGGATCTGACTTACCTCCCACTGCGGAGCCAGCACAATCGACTATATTGCTGTCCCCCTTGATAGACGGGATGAGTTTTTGGATTTTGTGGTCTCCCCCTATGGATGCAGTGACCACTTTCCTATTATAACTTTTTTCAAGGCTGTTTCGCGCCCCCAGTTTTGACAAGACTGGGACAAGGCCAGTACTTCCCCGCAGGGCTTAGGGGTAATAAGATGGAATACCAAGATGGCTGAGCAGTCAGCCAACTTATTGATTTCCCCAGAGGTGAAGGAGCTGCGCACTAAATTTTTGCTATCTTGCCCTCATAAATGTTTGGGGTGTTTCAGGGCTTGCTTCTTTGTCTCAGAACCAACCTCGCCTCCCAGGGCAGGGTATTTGATCATGTCCCCAGGCGATCTTGGTTTGTTGCAGGTTGTAGACGACTAAAGCGGCAGGCCCAGAAGCTCGTCAGGACACTTAAAAGAGATTCGTCGGCTGGGGTAGTTAGAGACTATGTGGCCTGTAGACTTGAATGTAGGCAGCTACTTAAGAAGAAAAAATTTGAATATCAGCGAGTCCTGTGGTTGGAATTGGAGGACGCTTTGTAGAGAGGGGACCATGGAAGATTCTGGGTTGTAATTAAGAGATCTTAGGGGTGTGGCTAATCCATTAGGCTGCTCTATTGATAGTTTAAGCTGTCAGGAACATTTCTTTAAAATCTTTAATGTTTTTCCGATGAAGGCGGCCAGGTTTCGCCATTGGGGCCGCGTGGGGAAGATGATGAGGTCACAGTTGAAATAATGGAGGCGCTGTTACCGCATTTGCTGGCCAATAAAGCTCCAGGGGAAGACGGTATTCCAGCAGACTTCCTTCATGAGCGCAGTCAGTGGTGGGCGCCTCTCCTTTGCAGGTTATTCAATTACATTCTGCAGCAAGGGGAAATTCCCGACGGCTGGAATCTAAGTATAGTAGTCCCTATCTATAAAAAAAAGGGGATCAAGCCAGCCCTGCTAATTATCGTCCAATTAGCTTGATTGACACGATTGCCAAGCTTTTTGCTAAATACCTCCTGGGAAGGTTGGAGGACTGGGCTTATGAGAACTCTTTACTGGCTGAGGAGCAGGCTGGTTTTTGTCCCACTCGCTCAACTCTAGACCACTGCTTTCTCTTGTCCCATGTAGTTAATAAGTATCTCCTTATGCGCAATACCCCAATTTTTGTTCTGTTTGTAGATCTCAAAGCCGCTTTTGATAGTATCGATCGAAATATACTGTGGCAGAAGCTCCAAGGTATGGGAATTGATAAGCGGTTACTGTCTTTTATTCGTCTTTTGTACTCTCATATCTTTTAAGAGTCAGACTAACTGCGGATGGAGATCTGTCTGACCCCATACAGGTATCAAATGGGGTCAAACAGGGCTGCGTCCTGGCTCCTTTCCTCTTCAATCTCTTTATAAACGACATTGTGTCTGGATTAGGAGGATATGAGGGACATTTTCCAGCGGTGGCCGGCCGAGCGGTGCCAATTTTGCTCTACGCGGATGACATGGCTATTCTATCTACCTCTAAAGTGGGGATGAACCGCAGTTTACGTATTCTCAGTCAGTATTGTAGGGAGAACCATTTGTACGTTAACCAGGATAAGACCAAAGTAATGGTCTTTTCCAAGAAGTGTAGAGTGTATCACTGGCAGCTAAATGATGAGCCTTTGGAGCAGGTCAAGGAATACAAATATTTGGGTATCTGGTTTGCTTCATCTGGTCGTTGGAAGAAGCACCTTGAGTTTGTTAAACTCGGAAGAACTCGCTCCACCAATGGACTTTTGAAATTCTGGCGTAGTACTGGTGGGAAGTGGATTGCCCCTTTTTTAAAGTTACTTAGGGAAAAACTATTACCCCAACTTCTATATGGAGCAGAGATATGGGGAACTGAAAATTGTGATTGCCTGGAAGTGATACAAAATAAGTTGCTTAGAACTATACTGGGTGTCCCTTGAGGCACTCCAGCTGTCCTTTTGAGGGCTGAGACGGGTGTTCTCCCTATTGTAGGGAAAATTAAATCCCAACTGATGGGGTACTGGCTTAGGCTGGTACATATGGAAGAGGGACGGCTACTGAGACTCTGCCTTCAGGAGCAGATGAATGTGTTAGCCCACTATAAGTGGTTTTGAACGGTGGATAGGTGTCTAATCCAGATTGGTCACTCTACTACTAGTCTGTTGCATTACTCAATGAATCAAGCCAGGTCTCTGATCAGGCTTGTTGATGTTGCATTACAGATGGATAGAGAGGCTTTGGGGTCCCAATCTATAGCCCCATGGTATCCCTTTCTCAAAACGAATCCCAGTTTAGAGTCTTATTTGTTGGACCTAACTAATTTCTCGACTAGGAGAGCTTTGACTCTCCTTAGGTTTAATATGATGCCTACTCAAGTCTTGGAAGTTTGTTATCGGAGTATTCCAGCCGACCTCCAATTCTGCCTCTGTGGCCAGACAGAGGTGGAAAATCTCCTCCATTATCTTTTGTACTGCCCTTTGTCTGCCCAGATAAGGAAGAAGACAATAGTTGCCCGTCTTGCTGGAAAAGAACATTGGGACTCGCTTTCCTTAATTATTATTCTATTGGCCAACCGAGATAAGCAGCTTGTGAAGGAAATTGCTCTATATGCTTTGAGGTTGGAACTCAATAGAAAGTACCTTTCTGGTAACTAGTTCTGCCCCTTCATGTTAAGTATTTGGAAATTGAATCTATCTGATTTTATTTTTATTTTTTATATGTTTTATACTGGTTAGGTATCCTCATGACTTGGACTTAGTTGGCTTTTTTGTTTTGGACCAACTATTGTATTATTTTTTTAAATCTTGGGTATTTGGGAGAGGTTTTGCTCCCAATACCGATATTGTTAATGATGTTGTTACTGCAATTTTATATCCTTTTGTCTATATCATTTGTGTTTTTGTTGATTGTGCTTGTATTTTTGTATTTTGTTATGGCCTCTGGCTTCAACAAAAAACTATTTGATTGATTGATTGATTGTAAAGAGATCAGCAGAGTTTCTTACCTGTCCAGGGGGGTTGGGCCAGATGGCTGGGCCCTGCTGCAGAGGTTTCCTTGAGATCGCTGGTGTAGAAGAAGGTTAGACCATGAACCTCACAGCCAATGCTAGTGAAATTCAGTTCTGATCTGGAGAGATGCTGGCTTCTTCTGGCTTCCTTTATATACTCTTCTTGTTGGGTGTGGGGTGTTTACCCCTTCTCCAACTAACCAATGGGTGTGAGGACAGTTATCCATATCTGGACAACACCCCTCCATCTCTGATGCAGATTTCATTTCAATGGAAGTTGGCCCATACCTTCTCCAACTAACCAATGGGGGACGCAGGCAGGGAGGCATAGGAGGGCTCATTCTACCTACCCCATCTCCGCTTAAACAATGGGCTGGGAGCTCCCATCCTCAATGCAAATTCCAGCTACATCTCCTATGCAGATTTCAGCTCCCTGGAAAGATCCAATCAAGGCATTGCTTTGAAGTCCATATCCAACCCTGCATGGAATGTAGCAAAGCCCATTCTCTACTTAATCAAAGGAAAGTTTGACCATACTCCAGCCCCTTAGAAAGATCCAATCAAGGCAATGCTTTGAAGACCATGCCCACACCCAACCTTACATAGCAAAGCCCAGCTTTTTAAAAACTGCTTTTCTTTTTGTCAACTGAGCATATTGCCTTTCAGCAAGACTGCTCCTTAAGATTCAGGGCTGATCTTATTGCGGGGTAAAGATTAGCCTTTCTAGGTTTGGGGGGATCCTATGCAGTTGTGGCTTAGGGGGACAATGAATCTAACGTAGTCTGAAAGACCCAACCCCTGCAACCAGCTCCAAGTCAAGACAAATGTAGCTAAAAGGAATCTAGTTTTCTTTAAAATGACCTAAAAAGCTCTCTTTTTCACATAACTGTACAGAAAATCTAAGAGGGGTAACCAGACTGTGTTTTGGGGTTTGCATCTAAAGCATGTTTGACCATTTTGTAGTATTTAATAGTTTCAGAAAAACATGAAATTTTAAAACATAAAAGCCAGTTTTAAATAACTTTATTTACAGATCTGTGTAATACAGTACAATATCTCTATGCATCAATGCTCAGTTTTCTTGTACACTCCTCTTTTTAAAAAGGATTTAAAGTGTCTTTTTCTAACCATTATTTCTACAAATTCTAGCACACAGGAATCAACAGGTTTGATCATTCCTTCCAACATGCTTTCAGGATCAGGAGAGGAATCCACTTTACAGAACAGCATAAGCGTAAGATTAAAAGTGTCCTGACTGATACATAAACAACGTAATGCGTTCCCCAACATCATCTGAATGTGAAAGAGGGATTGCAAGTATAGGTTATCACATCTGAATTTAAGCTTTCTGTTCCTGTCCTCAGAAGTCCACGTCAGACAATCGTGGGCCATTTGGGCTGGAGCATTAAAAGCACAACCTTCCCACTCTGCATGCAGCTTCTCCCTCATACAGTGTTTTAGAATTCCACAGATTGATGCTCTCACTATACATCTCATGGTTGATTTCTGTTTCGAAGGGGCGACATAATCAGATTCGCAGATTTTCAACCCAAGCTGCTTTTGCAAAATAATATGAGGCTCCTGGTTTTCATCTTTCCTCTCAGGACAGAAACACTCCGAACCTTCTGATTGGGGTTTAGCCCTTCGGGGAGCGGTGTAGGGCCTTCCTGGAACAAGATTTAAAAGCACTAATGAGCCAGCAGTCTTTTCTTTTACATAGGGCTGCTCTGCGACACACATCTCTAGACAGAGAGAACCCTTTTGAATCCGTCTAAAAATCTTTCTTACCTCAGAATTTTGGGGCAGGGTTGAGGAGCTGAGCGGGGGTATGCCTTCTTCGACCAACTCTAGACCCTCTGGGGTCTCAGCGGAAGTCGACATTCCCATAAGGGTTTCTTCATCATGAAGCGGGGTGCTAAAAAGAACCTTAGCCAGAGACCTGCTCTCACCATCATCCTCCGAACTGGAAATATAGCGTTTTCTGTATAACTGTCTCACTACCTCTGGAGGCTTAGTCAACTCCATAGGCCTCACAGGCGTTGTATCAGCATGGAAAGCCATTTCAGTTTTTCCGTGTAACTGGTAGCAATCGGCTCCCTGCTCTCCATATCAGAAAATGGCGCTCCCCTATTTCATACCCCTAGGGGGTGGGAGTACAGCCCCACAGACTTTTCTGATTGGTCACAGGTGGCGTTGTGGGCGGTTTGAGACCCCCTTCGGTCAATTCTGACTACGCACACACCCCTTTCACAGCCGACGTCAGACCTCTGCTACAAGGCAGGTTAGAATGACGAAACCTTCGCCGATTGGTTCAGCTCACACTCCTGAGTCATTTGAACCCTCACATGACCCTCTTTCTGTGACTCATCCTACCCCGGAAACCCCACCTCATTGGACCCAATTTTCTCGAAGACGGAGTGGGCTAGGATGGCGAAACCTACGTTGAATGGTTCAGCTCACTCAGCTGAGTTCATAAGAGGGGTTATATGACCAAATAATTGCAATTCACCCTACCCCGAACCCCGTACCATAATGTTGCTCCGATCCTCACAAACCCCATACCTACTGGTCCATCTCACTCTCCTGAGTTCATAGAGGCATTACATGGCCCTCTTCAAAGGACCTTGGGGGTTCCAGCCACCCTGACCCACAAGCAGAGCCCCCCAAAGTCAAGCGTAAGGACCTTCCGGGCTCAGGGGGGCGGGAACCTTCGGTTCCTGCCTCCCTGACCCGGAAGCATTACCCCCTTCTGCATCACTTCCACTTACCCACATCACTTCCGTCCCANTGCAAACGCGTTCCGCGTTTGACTGTGGTGACCATCTGGCGGGTAGCAAACAGACATTCACCACAGTCAAACGCAGGCCGCGTTTGAGTGTGATTCAGGCGTGGTGAATCTTGGATTCGTCACGTCTGAAATCACCCCGTTTTGAATTCTTATGGACTACAGTTCCTGAAGTTTCTATATAAAATCAGCTACGGGGTGCTAAATGGAAGTTCAAGGTCCGGCCCCTGCGGGGAACCTGACTTTTACCGCCCAGTGTGGAGTCAGCACAATCAACTATATTGCTGTCCCCCATGAAAGACGGGATGAGTTTTTGGATTTTGTGGTCTCCCCCTTTGGATGCAGTGACCACTTTCCGATTATAATTTTTTTCAGGGCTGTTTCGTGCCCCCAGCTTTGGCAAGACTGGGACAAGGCCAGTACTTCCCCGCAGGGCTTAGGGGTAATAAGATGGAATACTAAGATGGCTGAGCAGTCAGCCAACTTATTGACTTCCCCAGAGATGAAGGAGCTGCGCACTAAATTTTTGTTATCTCGCCCTCATGAATGTTTGGGGTGTTTTCAGGGCTTGCTTCTTTGTCTCAGAACCAACCTTGCCTCCCAGGGCAGGGTATTTGATCATGAACCCCAGGCGATCTTGGTTTGATGTGGGTTGTAGACGACTAAAGCGGCAGGTCCAGAAGCTCACCAGGACACTTAAAAGAGATTTGTCGGCTGGGGCAGTTAGAGACTATGTGGCCTGTAGACTTGAATATAGACAGCGACTTAAGAAGAAAAAGTTTGAATATTCCTGTGGTTGGAATTGGAGGACACTTTGCAGGGAGGGGACCATGGAAGATTCTGGGCCGTAGAGATCATAGGTGTGTGGCTAATCCATTAGGCTGCTCTATTGATAGTTTAAGCTGGCAGGAACATTTCTTTAAAATCTTTAATGTTTTCCCGGATGAAGGCGGCCAGGTTTCGCCATTGTGGGGGGAAGATGATGAGGTCACAGTTGAAATAATGGAGGAGCTGTTAGCGCATTTGCCGGCCAATAAAGCTCCGGGGGAAGACGGTATTCCAGCAGACTTCCTTCGTGAGCGCAGTCAGTGGTGGTCCTTTGCAGGTTATTTAATTACATTCTGCAGCAAGGGGAGAGTCCCGAAGGCTGGACTCTAAGTTTAGTAGTCCCTATCTATAAAAAAAGGGGATCGAGCCAGCCCTGCTAATTATCGTCCAATTAGCTTGATTGATACGATTGCCAAGCTTTTTGCTAAATACCTCCTGGGAAGATTGGAGGACTGGGCTTATAAGAACTCTTTGCTGGCTGAGGAGCAGGCCGGTTTTCGTCCCACTTGCTCAACTCTAGACCACTGATTTCTCTTGTCCCATGTAGTTAACAAGTATCTCTTTATGCGCAATACCCCAATTTTTGTTCTGTTCGTAGATCTCAAAGCCGCTTTTGATAGTATCGATTGAAATATACTGTGGCAGAAGCTCCAAGGTATGGGAATTGATAAGCGGTTACTCTCTTTGATTCGTCTTTTGTACTCTCAAAACTTTTTAAGAGTCAGGCTAGCTGCAGATGGAGATCTGTCTGACCCCATATAGGTATCAAATCGGGTCAGACAGGATTGTGTCCTGGCTCCTTTCCTCTTCAATCTCTTTATAAATTACATTGTGTCTAGATTGGGAGGATATGAGGGACATTTTCCAGCGGTGGCTGGCCGAGCGGTGCCAATTTTGCTCTACGCGGACGACATGACTATTCTATCTACCTCTAAAGTGGAGATGAACCGCAGTTTAAGTGTTCTCAGTCAGTATCTTAGGGAGAACCATTTGTACATTAACCAGGATAAGACCAAAGTAATGGTCTTTTCAAAGAAGTGTAGAGTGTATCACTGGCAGCTAAATGATGATGAGCCTTTGGAGCAGGTCATGGAATACAAATATTTGGGTATCTGGTTTGCTTCAACTGGCCGGTGGAAGAAGCACCTTGAGTTTGTTAAACTCAGGGGAACTCGCTCCACGAATGGACTTTTGAAATTCTGGCGTAGTACTGGTGGGAAGCAGATCACCCCTATTTTAAAGCTACTTAGGGAAAACCTATTACCCCAACTTCTATATGGAGTAGAGATATGGGGAATTGAAAATTGTGATTGCCTGAAAGTGATACAAAATAAATTGCTTAGAGCTATACTGGGTGTTCCTCGAGGCACTCCGGTCGTCCTTCTGAGGGCTGAGACGGGTGTTCTCACTGTTGTAGGGAAAATTAAATCCCAACTAACGGGGTACTGGCTTAGGCTGGTACACATGGAAGAGGCGCGGCTACTGAGACTCTGCCTTCAGGAGCAGATGAATGTGTTAGCCCACTATAAGTGGTTTTGAACGGTGGATAGGTGTCTAATCCAGATTGGTCACTCTACTACCAGTCTGTTGCATTACTCAAGGAATCAAGCCAGGTCTCTGATCAG
>QEPC01014492.1:5101481-5125767 GCA_003113815.1 Sphenodon punctatus | reverse complement strand
GAACATCCTGCAACCATCTCCCGGCGGAGATCGGCGACCAAGGCCACCAACGCTGTCTCAGTGCCATAGCCGGGACAGAACCCAGATTGTAAAGGTTCTAGGAAACCGATGCTGTCCAGATGCACCTGGAGCTGGATCGCCACTGCCCGCTCAATAACTTTCCCTAAAAAGGGAAGGTTAGAGGCAGGTCGGTGGCTGGTGAGTGCGTCCACATCTAGTGATGGTTTCTTCAGCAAGGGGCACACCACAGCCTCGAGGCTGGGCGACAACCTCCCCTGCCGCAGGGGAGGTTAACCACTCTCGCCAGCACCGTCCCCAATGTCTCCCTGGAGGTTTCACTAACCAGGATGGGCAAGGATCAAGTTCACAACTAGTGGCTCTCACAGACCCCAGGACATCCACAGCATCGGCCGGCATCACTTCCTGAAACTCCCCCCACAAAGTTGGACCAGACAGGGCCTCTGTAACCTCTCGCTCTCCACCTACTGCCCCCAACCCGGTGTCAAAGTCACTCCGAATCCGAGCGATCTTGTCTGCAAAGTAGGTGGCAAACTCCTCACAGCGGGCCTGGGACAAGTCCTCGTCCAGGTGGAGGGAGGCCGGACTGACCAGCCCCCGCACCACCCGAAACAGCTCCGCCGGGTGTGACTTTGCAGATGCTATGAGGACAGCAAGGAACTCCTTCTTTGCTGTCCTTACAGCCTCAACATAGGACTGCAAATGGGCCCTATGGAGAAGTCGGTCAGATTCAGAGTGAGTCCGACGCCAGCGTCGCTCTAGCCTCCGCTTGTTTCATACACCGCAGCCCGTCAGTAAACCTAGGAGCCCTGCGGTGACGAGACAGAGGCAGGGGGCGTCTCGGAGCCACCCTGTCAATGGCCTCCCCCAGCAAGCTGTTCCAATGCTGGGACCAGCTCGTCGACAGAGTGACCGTCCAGGTCCAAGGTTAGTTCCCTCAGGACCTCTTGGAACCGCTGAGGTTCCATCAGCCTCCGAGGGCGGACCAATCTAAGGTCCCATCCCCTTCTGGAGGTGGCGCGCTGAGAGACTGGCCTCTCTCAGCGCCTCAGTTCATATGTTTGTGCAACAAGGACTGATGGGTTTCACCAACATCGTTTTCAGTGAGCATTACTGAATGAAATAAACCTCATGGTTTGATTGGCACATGTAAATCTCTTGTTTACTGAACAGTTTTCCCTAGAAGGTGATGGTGAAGGCTTGAGGAAGAGATATGTTGGCAGCTGCTGCTTTGGCAAGGCCTTATTTCTGGTGGGATACAGGTGTCCTGGGTAGCTGGGAGTTTGCTCCTGATAATCGGTTCTGACAGATAGGGGGTTTGTTTGAAGGCCAGAAGATTTCCATCAAGATCTGATTCTCATCAAGTCTGGGTGTAGTTTGATGATGCCCCATGTAGGTTCCAGTGTGGGATGGCAGGTGACAACTCGTGGGGTGCAGTTGGAAGGCTCCTCTTTCTGTGTTGTAGCCATTTCTTGGGTAACCTGTTCCACGAGATGGTCCACTTCTCTGACAGAATGCCCTTCCTTGGGAAAAGCATATTTTAGCACGGCAAGGTGTGCATCTTGGATTGAGCTGAAACACGTACCCACGATACTATGTAAACCCGTCAGAATCACAATACTCCGTCCGATCTGGTAATATTGGGTACTAATTGGTACTCAAGGAGTGCCTGACGGAGCCAAATCCTGGCTTTGTCTCTATTTTCCAACTGCTGGTGTTGATTTTCTGACTTCTGGTAATGACTGTTGACTGATTTTGCCAATCAATACCAATCGGTAACATCTGGTCTTTTGGGGTAATTGGGTGCTTCACTTGATCAGTACTGGGCTGCCCATCCATCATCCAACACGGTACCCAAAACTGCAGGTATTACCGGTTGGTAGCAACTGAGCCATGCATTTCAGCTCTTGTTTCTTAGGTCTTCTCTTCTCGTTTCTTGGGTCTTCCCTTTGGTCACATCCAGGGACTTGTATGTCCTGATGGTCATCCAACTTTGTTTAATCCTTTTATCAAATCAGTAATTAGTTATTATTATTAATAAGAATTTATATAGTGCCAGCAATGTACTTGCCACTGGACGCTTATTCATTAAGGGCGTTTTAAAACGAGCAAGGCTGGGAGTGGGGGAGGGTCAGTGGCCATTGTGTGGCACAGTTGTGGAGCACCCACTCAGGTGGAGTGAGTGGGGAGGGATTCTGGTGGGCAGCTCCCAGCGTGGCTACCGCAGCCGCCTCCTCGCACTGCCCCTGCCTCGGACCGTGGAGAAGGGGGAAGCGCACCAGGCCGCTGGACTTTGAAATCGACATGTCCCAGGCCTGAGCGCTGGGGGAACAAGACTTCCCAGCACTCCCTACCAGTTCCTGTGGCTTGCAGAGGCGGTGTTCCCTGCCCACAGTGCCTGAGAGCAGGGGATCGATCTGCTCAGTTCATACGGGCAGAGGATGCGTGGGTGCCAGGTGCAACGCGTTTTTTTGGCTTGGTCTGCAAGGCGCACTCCAGATTTCTTGACAGTGCACCATGCTGAGTGACTCACGGGAGCACGTTTTCCCCCACTCCACCTTCTGACGGGCGGTCGAATGCGTGGCTCCTGGGTGGCCATGCAGGGTAGCATCTCATCTAAAAACACTCTTAAGGATGGTTTTACACAAGATGCCCCCACGCATGCCCCACCCCCATCCACGTGGGGAAGTGCTCGTGCAAATTCATTGTGTGTGGGGTGCACGCTCCCGAGACCCACGTACCACACATCTACGGTCACGCACGGAGCACTTCAGAAAAATCTGCAGTGCCCCATGCGTGGACGGGGTGGGCAGTGCTAGGATGGGGCAGCCATGTTGGGGGAGGGCACATGTTTGAAGTGCTCCCCGATGCATGATGCCCCTGCCCCACTCACCAACCACGCCCCCCTGGCCCGTCTTGTTTAAAAGCACCCTGAGAGATAGGTCCCTGCCCTAGACTGGGTGGGGGCTAGGCTCGCCAGAGATGCACATTTTTCCAGGACACTTATGAAAAATACATGTTGCAGGGCCTGCATTGGCACCTAGCATATCTGGCAACCCTAGTGGGGGCTTCCATCCTAGGACAGACAAAGGAGAGGGGAACAGAAAGAGAGACAGCAGGGATACGTTCGTGAAGTTGAGATGTTGCAGGTGCCGTGTTTAGTTTAGTTACAGAGGAGAAGGGGACCCTGGATTATAGGCTAGTAGAGGGGAACGTCAGTGGCAGCCGTTGGGGTGAAGAGCTGGGGGAGCCTGATGGAAGAGGTAGGTTTTTAGGAGGGATTTGGGCCTCTACAACCGATCTCGCAGCAGTAGGGTCCGCAATGCAGCGGGTGAGAAATGGCTCACTTTTGCTGTTTTAAACCTGTCCCCAGCTTCCTGTATTTGGAGAAAGGAGGGCGCCAAGATTTCAAAGACTGGATTGTACATTTCAAGGCAGATTTAACATCATAATAATATTTATTTTTATATAGCGCCCCCACCATGGCACTGAGCACTTCACGTAGAGCTACTTAACACATTTAATCCTCGCAACCCTGTGAGGTAGGTTAGCCTGAGAGAATACGGTGACTGGCCCATGGTCACCCCGTGAGTTTCTAGTTCAGGTGAACATATAAAGTTAAACATGCAAACGTATGCGCAGAAAAGGGCACGCTCTCTCATTCTAGCATGGCCCAGGCTCACAAAGGTCAAAGCAGGGAGGGGAACAGGTCTGTCCTTTTCTCAAATCAGTTATTCATTATTAATAAGTATTTATATAGTGCCAGCAATGTACCTGGCACTGGAAACTTATTACGGGCGGTGCCCCCTGCCTGCTTTGAAATTGTTCCCACTGCATCTACAAGTAGGAAAGAAAAAGACACGTCCCCTTTAAATCTTCTAGGGTGCTATTCTCCAGTACAGCCAGGCGGGGGCACCAGAGCTCTCTCTGTAAACGTGAACGTGCTCATCCCCCTCCCCCGCACAGGCGTGCTAGCTCTCTAACGAACGTAACCGCCTCTCCCTGACACGCATGCGCACCCGGTGCCGCGAGCGACTGCCGCTCACAGCGCATGCGCATTTTTCTACCCCGAACCGGCCACAGAGCTCGGAGACGGCCCTGGAGCCCGCCGCCTAGCGGGTGGGGCGAAGGAAACAGCCCGGAAACCGCTGAAGCGGCTCGGTTACCCCGGGGGCTCCCAGCGTCCCCGCCACGCGTTAAGCGAGCCTGGGTGGGAATGAAAGGGACGCGGGGGCGAGGCTCCTTCGCCGGCCTCTGAGGTAAGGGCGGAGCGAGGCCGCTTGATTGACAGGGGCCTAGCCAATGGGGAGGTGTCGTATTTTTAGACCCGCCCCGCCTGCCTGTTCTCGTGCCCGATTGGCTCCCTGGCACATGGGCGGGACAGTAGGGGGGCGAGGCAGAGGGAGGCGGGACAAAATTGATGGGAGTGGGAGCCAAGTTCTTACTCCCATGCATATTCTCTGCGTGGGCAGATATGCAAATTTGAGAGGGTACTTATGAGAAATACAGGCTGCAGGGCTCTATTGGGGCCAATGCAGCCCTGCAACCTGTATTTCTCATAATTATCCTCTAAAATGTGCCTGTCTGGCCACCCTAGTTCCCTCCATTCCCCTCTTCCAGAGCCTCTGCCCCCCCCCCCCTTTCCTTTCTGATGCTCCCTGTTGGGCTGCTTCTCCCCTGCAGATGACACAGAGCAGCAGCAGCAGCAGCAGCAGGCCCTGGAGCATGCATCCCCCTCCCCTCTGGGAAGCCAGTTTGCAGTGGCAGGATTGGCCTGGTGCCCCAGCCCCGAGCACCAGCAGCTCTCTCAGCCTTTCTGGGAATGAGACCCAGGAAAATATTGTTGACACCTCCAGGACCCCCAGGGTTGCCGGAGACGCACATTTCCCCAGAACGCTTATGAAAAATGCATGTTGCAGGCCCTGCATTGGCACCGTAGGTATTTGCTCATAAGTGTTCTAGGAGCATTTGCATGTCTGGCAACTCTAACCGTATAAAGACATTAAGAAGGCCCAGGAGTGGCCAAGCAGCAGCAGCAGCAGCAGCAGCAGGAACCCGATCCTGCCAGTGGAAGCTGCAGCAGGGGGTGGGTGAGCTCAGCAGCGGGAAGCTGGCATCAGGCAGCTGAAAGCGCCCAAGAGGTGGGAACCTGAGAAGAGAGGAAGCCGGTCCTTTCTTTCCCTCCCTCTCCCTGGTCCTTAGCAGCACAGGCAGAGNGGGAAGCTGGCATCAGGCAGCTGAAAGCGCCCAAGAGGTGGGAACCTGAGAAGAGAGGAAGCCGGTCCTTTCTTTCCCTCCCTCTCCCTGGTCCTTAGCAGCACAGGCAGAGGGGTGGGTGTGTGTGTGTGTGACAGCTGCACTGAGGCTTGTGGACCCCCCCACCCAGACCCTAAGATCCCCCGGTGGGCCCCGACAACCCACTGGTTGAGAAGCACCGCTCCAGAGCAAATAACGCTTTTGTGGATGAGGAATTCATTGTGTGGGGCCTCTTTCCTCTGGACAACGGTCTGTGAGAACATCGTTTGTCTAATAGCTGGCAGGGCTAGTGGCTGGAACTCACCCAGCAATTTGCCTGACAGGGATGCCCCAGAGCATAAAATGCTGTGTGAATACACATTGCCCTATAGAAATGGGCCACTGGGTAGAGTGCCCCATGGTAACCCTCTTCTGCGAAGCTACTCTCTCTGCCCATAGAAGCACACATTCATTAAGTGCACTGTCTCGTGTTCATTAAAGCCAGGTCATTCTGTAGGGTGGGATCCTGTCATCATGCATGTCAATGGCTTAGCTCCTATAATGGCTGGAGATTGCCCCCATTGGGTGGCAAAGCTCCCTTTGACTTTAATGGTGGAGGGTTGTCCTGACTGCCCTGTTTGGTGTTGCAGGACCTAGCTGTCGTATCCCTCTGGTGCAGTAGAGCCTCTGTTATTCCCACTGTACAATCGCACAAAATGGCTTGACCAAAGAGGTAGAGACTCTGTATCCACCTCATTTTTGTAGCTGGAAGTCACAGTTTATTTGTTCTGCAAAGAAACCAGCTTGTTTAGCAGGCAGCTGACTAGGAGACGGTAACTGGGCCTAGAGCTATTAGTGGCAGCTTAAATAAATAATACTGCACCTCAGAGTTATGAAAGAGTGGGCTGATCCTTTGCTGGGAGCTGCACGGGCCACAGTGGCTGGCCCTGAATAGTAGTTGTGGGGAAATAGGATCACAGTGAGCAACCCTTCAGCCTGATCAGTCACATTCTCAGTTATTCTAACGGTGGCTGCTAGAGGGTTTTTAGACCCTGAATGCTCGCACGCACGCGCACACACACACAGACACACGCTCGCACGCACACACACAGACACACGCACGCACACAGACACACACACCCACACACGTGCTTCATGACCCAGGAGGTGTAAGTTAGCTGGGGCAGCACAGGGCTAGCTTAATTTATTCCAAAAGATCCCAGCGTCTTCACTCATACCAACATCAGTAGATTGGCGAGACCCACTGAAAAGTTTCCACCGTGATGGGCGTCCTCCTGCATCTCTCCCCATCAGCAAAACATTCTTCTCATGAATACACAGATTGCAACACGGGCAAGAAATTCCTTCTCCCTGGCAGATCCCGCTCCTCGTTCCTCCTTGATGAGGCCTTCCTTCCAGCTCTTTCCTCGCCTTCAGGGTAAGGTCCTCTAACTCGCTCTGCAAGGGACTGGAGGTGAAGGCTGCATGGAAACTTTTGCAAGAGAGAGAGACAGCCAGGACCCCGGCCTCCCGAGTTGCTTCTGGAATGCAACTCAGATCCCCCAATATCCATTGTAGTTTTAATAAAGGGTCAGGCGCAGCCTCTGTTAATCACTTCCACCAACTGTCTCACGTTAACAAGGACAAGGCCTTCCCCCCTGTCTGTTACCCCCTTGAGACAGAGGAGCTACGGTTGCCACCTAGGCACGTTTTTAAGGAACACTTATGAAAAATACATGTTGCAGGCCCTGGTGCCAATGCAGGCCCTGCAACATGTATTTTTCATAAGTGTTCCTTAAAAATGTGCCCAGGTGGCCAGTCTAGACCGTAAGATCATTCCCTTTTGCACAGATGGGAGATGGAAAGATAGTGGCTTTGCCCAGTGAGTTCACAGCCCAACCAAGTCTTGAACGTGGGTCAACCCTAATTGGAGCTCAGAGAGAGGCTGAGGGGCTGTTGGAGCCCAGCTAACCCCTGCAGCAGCAGCAGAAAGGGCAGGGGGCTTTCAGAAGAAGCTTGGATCTGAGGATTTTCTAAGGGCTCCAGTCTGGGCAGAAGCCCCCACCATTCAAGTCATTGTCCATGGGAGCTGGCCATTGAGCTGGAAAATGATTGGTCCAGCACCCCGTGCCCAGACCGATTGCTGGGGCTCAGCTGTGGTGCTTCAACCAGACCCATTCAGGGAGGGACTAGAGGGTGGGTGTGGCTTGGTGACTGGGGGCAGGGCTATGCAGATTGTGGGGTGGGTCAGGGAACAGGCTGTTCCTTCTTGTCTCCTCCGTAGCTGCTCCAGCAGGGCTCGCTCAGCTGAGATTTCCCAGCCCCTCTGCGCTTTTCTTCCTTCAGCTACTCTCGGGGGTTGGGGGGGGTGAGTATGCACGCCTTCCCTGGCAGCTCACGATTCCTGACCATTGTTACAGCTCTGGGGCTGAGGGGGGGCTGAGGCGCCTCCCTTCCCAGGCTGTGAAGAAGGGTAGAAATGGGGCGGGGAGAAGCCGGTTCCAGGGCACGCACTGAGCTGAGTAAATTGCATTCATAATGAGAGCCACGATGCCTCCGTGACTAAGCTGCCTGGCCTCTGCTCTGTCAGGAGGGAGTTGCCAGCCAGGGGAAGGGGTGTGTGGTGGAGCAGGTGACTTCTCAAGCCTTGGAGATTTGAAACAGCAGGACTCACCTGGGGATCCCCCTACCCAATCGATGGCTGATCCGTATTTGTGACTCGGCTATTCTGCAGCCCGGTGGCCCAGGAGACTCCCCCTGTGCAGCTGTGACCACGCACCTCCCTTCCCAAGCCTCTTCCCTGCAACCACTAGTCCCAGTTTTACCCCAATGCTGCTGCTTGTTCTAACCCACTTCTGGTCTCCCTGGCTTTTGGAAACTCTTCCCTGGGACCGGCTAGCAGGGTAACCCTTGGGAGGGAACGAAAGAGATGCAGGCACCTTCATGGGAACTGGCAGCACCTCACCCTGGTCTAATCCTCTGCGGAATCTGTGGGGGGAGGAGGAGAGCAGTGCTTGAGTTCCCAGCTGCTATTGTTCCAAGGGCTCCTCTCCTTAGCGGGCACAGGCTGGCATTGTCCCTCCTGTGCTATTGTTAGGCAAGAGTGCCCCAGCCAGAATTTCAGGCCTCGCCCAGGGCTTGTCCCTTTAATAAAATCAGGAAGAGCTTTGATGCTGGGGAGGCGGGACATGAGGGCGTGCAGGGAGGAGGGATTCTCTTCTCTGCTTTGCTGCAGCAGAGCTGCCCTGCTCAATTCAGGTAATGGAGACGTAGGCCGAGGGGGAGCGAGCTTGGAGGCTTCCCGGCTTCAGTGTGTCGCAGGAACCTTGCAACCAGAGCTGCTGCCTCTGCAGAGGGCTGGGAGCTGCTGGGGCAGCAGCACTGCATCCCAAAGATGTTAGACTGCCCTTTAGCCATGCAGAGCAGCTGATCTGACTGGCCTCCATGTACAGGGATCTTGCGGTGGATTTTAAGGCAAATCCAGGGGTTTTCAGCCCACCTACTTTAAAGGGGCTTGTGCTTCCCTGGCAGTTTTCTGTAGGACTAAGCTGAGGTAGAGGCTTATTAATATTTGAGCTTCTCAGATTAGTAAGAAGCTGCTAATGCGATTGCCCAGGAATGCTGCATTGCTAATAGTTTCTTTGCTTTTTTCCTTCCCCTGCTGAAGATCACCCACCCAGAGTTCTGATGTTTGCAACAAGCCCAGAGGAGAGCAGGGCCAACACCCAGTAAAGCATGCTGGCCGGACCATGGACTTGCTGAGACTTCCCCTGATGTGAAAATGTTGAGTGGCAACCGAGCGCTAGTCGTTGACTTTATATCCTACAAGCTGTCGCAGAGGGGCTACAGCTGGAGCCAGCTCGAAGGGCACGATGAGAACAGGACTGAGACGGTAGAAGGGGCAGCGATGGGGAGTGTGCCTAATGGGAGCCCATCCTGGCATCCCAGTGCCAGTCCCATAGTGAACGGGGCTGCTGGGCACACCAACGGCGTGGAAGCCCACGAAGGGCTCACAGTGGTGGACGTGAGGCAGGCGCTGAGAGAGGCAGGGGAGGAGTTTGAACTCCGATACCGGAGGGCGTTCAGTGACCTCACCTCCCAGCTCCACATCACCCCCGTCACGGCGTACCAGAGCTTCGAGCAAGTGGTGAACGAACTCTTTCGGGATGGAGTGAACTGGGGGCGCATCGTGGCTTTTTTCTCCTTTGGAGGGGCCCTGTGCGTGGAGAGCGTCGACAAGGAGATGCAGGGGCTGGTGGGACGCATCGTCACCTGGATGGCCACTTACCTGACTGACCATCTAGATCCCTGGATCCAGGAGAATGGCGGCTGGGTAAGAACCCCAGGGATCCCTGGGTAGTGACGGCACCGCGCAAGTACATATTTCAATACGTGCCTGACGTGCGTCGGTGGTTTTGTAAATGCCGAGGGGAAAGCTAATGCAGCTGGCATGGGGCCTTCTCCATCACATCCTTAGTGCTTTGCCACAAGGGGTCGTTCGGTAGCGGCGGAGCAATAAGAATTGCTACCAGAGTTGCCTTGAGGATGCTCCAGAATCCCTCTTGTATCTCCGTCTGCGTCGGGGTTAAAAGGGTCCGTGTCCCAGCCGTGTAAAGGCAGGAAGGAGTTAGGTCTTGTTGGTCATGGTTATTTGGCACTTATCTGGTACTCTGGGATGCAGACTTGGTCTTGTGATAGAGATATGGCGAATGGCTCAACCTTTCCTCTGCTTAGTCTCCAGAGTCCAGAATTGTCTGATTCAGTCACACCTCGGGGTCAGCCTGATGTTACGTAAACTGCCAGGGCGGGGAAATGCGGCCTGCCGTTAGTTTTTATGTGGCCCCTTTCTAGATCCTGGATCTGGCCCTTGGATCCAGTTCCTGACCCCAAGATCAGGGGAAGGGAGCAGAGACTAGAGCATGGGGGACAGATCCACAATGTGACCCCTCCTCTCCCGTAAGCATCCATGCTGCCAACTTCTGTGTGACCCTCGGAGCTTGCATTAATTTTCAAAGGGGCCCCTGGGAGGGAAAAGGTTCCCCCAGCCCTGGTGACGGTCCTCTATCCTGGCTTGGATGGCAGGCCCTGAACTAGATCAGCAGAGCGTGTCCTGACTGAGGTGCTCTGATAAAGGAGACCATAACCCAACTGCTGCTCTGTTCTTACAGCTGAGTGGCTATTCCCCTAGGCCCCAATCCCTGCATGGATCTTGATGGGATTGGGATTTACCTGAACAGCTGTTTCCCAAGAGAACGCTATTGAAGCGTCGAGCCCTACCTATCTACACCTCCTGGGCAGGACAACTGTTAGCACTCCCAGTGGGAGTGGGAGATGTGTGGCTTGCAGATGCTCTGACTCTGCAGCCTGGTGACTCCCTGAACAGAAGGGTGCAGAGCCAACTGTTGTCACTGAATCAATGAAGCACTGCTCCTCACCCCAGAGGATGGCAGCTGCTGCTGAGCTACACTTGTGAAAATTGCCATCGCCCTAACCCTTTCCTTTGGAGCTTGGGGAGCCGAGCCAAGTCAGGCACCCTAGCTCAGTAGACTGTTCCTAGGGCTAGAGATGAGACGCAGCGGTGCCTTGAGGGGTGGGAAGTGTTTGAAGACGGGATTCTTCCAGGCTTAGGGTTGCCTTAGGTGCCAATGCAGGCCCTGCAACATGTCTCTTTCCTAAGTGTTCCTTAAAAATGTGCAGAGGTGGCAGCAACCCTAGTTGCCACTTTTTGCAGTTTGAGCCTGAGATTCTTGTTTTGGCCAATACTGACCCAGGTAAACTCTTACTGCCCAGGAAAGCGCAGTGTTGGGCTTGGAGGGGTGGGTGGGTGGGTAAAGGAGCTGAAAGGGGCCTGTGGGCCCCGGACTCAGAAATGTTGGGATTGCAATTGGCCCCTGAAGTGGATCCACCAAACCAAACTGGATTTGTTTTTGTGTTCAAACTAGGGCTCTCCTGGGCCACCTCCCTGTAGCTCTTTCTCTTGTAGCTAACCCTAGCCTTGCCCTGGGTTGCTGCTTCCCTTCTCCTCTGTGGCTTTGCAAACTAATCCTGGAAAGGAGGGATCCAATGGAGATTTCCAAGGCGGTGTCGCTCTGGTGATGATTGGGCTGTATCCTGGAGACGTAGGGCGATAATGTAATCTGATTGTGTAAATGAACTCTCCGAGGGATTTAGATTAAATTGCTGATGAAAAGGCACTGGTCCCTGCTTGCTGGGAGGCTAATACCCCTTCCCCCCAGCCCCCCAAGGATGGCAGCTAAGACTCTACCTTTTTGTCTGAGCACAAATCGGTTGTTTGGAGCAAATATTTGTTTGGCAGAATGTGAGAAGGGTGGGGTTGCCCTGCAGCTGACACACCCACTGGTTCCTGTTCTTTCCAGGGAGGGAGGGAGGGAAGCTACTTTCCTCTGCCCTGGTAATGCTGCCTGGTGAGTCCTGCTCCCCTCACTGTGCAAGCTGGGCAGCAGCATGAGACCAACAGCGATGCAGGCTGCTTTCATCAAGGCAGGCTCCTCAGATCTTCCTGCAGCTGGCAGCCTGGAATACTGCTCCGGGTGGGCTCTTTGCAAGGAGCTTGGGATAGTATTTGAAACGACGGGCCCTGCTGTGGTAACACCCCTGCACTTGCCACCAGTGTGGAAGCGGGGCAAGTCATGCGAGACTGGGAGACCCAAGTTCAAGACTTGGTTAGGCTGTAAACTCACGGGGCAAAGCCACTATCTTTCCATCTCCCATCTGTGGCAAAAGGAATGATCTTACGGTCTAGGCCGGCCACCTACGCACATTTTAAAGGAACACTTATGAAAAATACATGTTGCAGAGTCTGCGTTGGTGGCCAAGGCACTAACGCAGGCCCTGCAACATGTATTTTCCCTACGTGTGCCTCCCTAGTCCAGTCCTACCAATCTTGCCGAATCCAGACGGTTGCAATGGCCAGTTCTGCCACACGCAGTTGGTGAGTCGTTGCCCCCTGCTGTGTTTGCCGCTGCTTTGCGGTGTGCGCCTGGCTCATTCAGACAATGCTCTCATGGCAAGGGTGCAGCTGGCACCTCCCAAAGAGATGGGGACAAGCCCTGGCAGGCCCGCCTCGTGCAGGTACCAGAGGGCTTGTGTTCCCGGGAGCCTTGTGGCATTTCACATCCTGGCAAGAATCTCGGAGAAGCAAGGGAGGAGCCTGCTCAAAGGAGCAGGAATCTTCTTGGTAGAACCCTACAATTCTAGGGCTGGAAGGGGGCTTTAGGGAGTATCTAGTCTGACCCCCTGCTCCGAGGCAGGCTGTCCTTTGCCTCCAGTGTCGGAGCTTGCGACATCAGAAGGGAGTTTTGTGGCTTGTTGGGGAAGCCTCTGAAAGCTGTGACAGCGCAGCGCCGGCTACTTGTGAATGTCCCCTTTTTCTCTTTTGAGTGATGGGGAATGAGTTGGACACTGGTTGTACCGCAGGCAAGCTCTGCTGGGAAATCACCATCCGAACTGGAGGCTGCGGGAGAGGGGCCTTGCCTCGTTTTCTTAATCCTCACCTGCTTGGGATGCAGGAATCTCTCCAAACCCTCCCCGTTCCCCTGCATCAGAGCCCTGGCAAAGCTCTCTTCTCCCCACCCCCTTAGAGTCCTGCTGTTGGGGAGAGACAGCTTGGGTCCAGGCAATCCCTGCCTGGCGATGGATTGCCCCAGGAGGACCAGGGCAGGCTAGCTGCAGGAAACGGATCCTCTGAGGGATGGGGTTGTTCAGCAACTCTCCACTCAGCCTGCAAGCCTTTGGCAGCCAACCAAGCTGATTCGGAACTGGGAGGCTTTTCCGGAAATGCCAATGGAATGACTTCCCCTGGCTGCTTCCTTTCCCGGCCCAGAGACAGCATTCCTGCCGGCTAGAAAGTGAAAGATGGAAAAGATTTTTTGCAGCAATCATTCCTCTCCCCACTGCCTCGCTTTCTCTCTCTGCTTGGGGCCCAGCTTTCCCCTTTGCCCTGTGTCTCAGCGTTGCACGTCTTTTAAGATCCGTGGTGAGAACAGGGGTCTGGGAGTTGGAACTTGCGGGTCCTCCCCCTGACTCTGTGGTTGGCTTGCTCTGCAAACCAGAGTGGCATGCCTAACCCGAGTACAAGGGGACAACACAAGCCGCTTCCCTGTTTGGATGAGGGCGAGAGGGCTGAGAGAATCCCTGTCTGGAAAGTGCCTGGAGCTCCTTGCCTTCCTAGGTCAGAGAACAAATGGCAGGGAATGGGTCACCCCATTGTGACCTCTTGGGGTCTTCTTCAAAGTGACCGAGAATGGCCACTGTTGGAGACAGGATACTGGGTTGGATGGCCCATTGGTCTGAGCCAATCTGGCACTCTGTTCTTACTGCACATATGAGCCTTCACGTGCTGTTTTCTGCTGTTACAGGTTTTCAGCTGCATTTGTCAGCCCTAGTCTTTGCTGATGAAAGTCCGAGCTGATGAATGTGAGCGGCCCTGTCTCTCTGCTCCCAGGCCGGCTGGGTTTGCGTGTGCTAGCCGTGTGCCCGAGCAGCCCTGCGCGTGTGCTTGCTAGGCTAGCGGCGCTGTGGCTGCCTCCTCCGCTGAATGTCAGGAGGAACGCTTCATTCTAGAACTAGAACGCACACGTGCCGTGTGGGCCCCGGGGCTGCCCGGGGTGGAGGCTGAGCGATGCTTTCCCTGGTCTCCTCTCTCATTGCCATGGGCTGCGGGGAAACAAGGAGGAGGCTGTTGGAATGGAATCCCCCTCCTGAGGAAGTGGGCAATGTTGTAATGTCCGTGTGAGTGGTTATCCCTGGCAGACTGGGCAGGGCCAAGGATTGCAGCCAGGCTGAGCAGAGACGTCTCCCAAGGCTCCTGGTGAGGCTTGCACGCAGGAGGAGCGGTTCGAGCTGTGAGCGTTTGAAAGGAGCATGCTGCAGCAGCAGCAGCATCCTCTCTGCCAGGGGAGCGTGGCACTGACAGCCGTCAGGAAAGTACCTCGCTCTCCTCTTCCCTGGCCCCTCCTAACGGGCATGAGAGCGGGAACCCATTGCTCCGTGTTGGGGAGCGATGAACCCTGCTAACCTCGATGGCCGTGGGGAAAAGTCCCCTGCTCCCTAGCTGGGCTAGTATTGAGGACTCTGGGTTTCCCTTCCAAGGCGAAGGGTTCTTGGCACTGATGGGCTTGTCTGCGTGGCATCTGTGGGCACAGGAGCCTTCAATGGAGGTCTCGAGAGACCCCCTTTGTGGGGCCCACCGTAGCTCACGCCACTTCATGGCTTTGTGCACTTTGCTCTGCTTTGAAAGAAGGAGGAAGCCTGGCTGTGTCTGGATGCGCAGGGGCGCGTCAGTTTCACCCTCTTGGGTGCTGTTCGTTGTTGCGGTGCTGAGGTGGGGGGAGGGATACGATTACACGTTGCTACACAAGCAAAACCGCTCTTGACTGAGCAAGGGGGGGGATGGCTGGAGGGCAGAACCGTTACTTAACAGATGGCTCCAGCTGGGGGTTACCGTGGAGCAGGTGTGGCTTTGAGGAGGGGAACATTTGAAGAGAGACTTCTCAACCCAGGAGGGTGCGCTCCTGCTGCCACAACTCCTGGGCTGGGGATTTGGGTGACCTAGTTATTGTGCAGCAAATGCGTTGGTTCATATTTTATTTTTAGGCAATTCTTTTCTTATTTTTCTCCCTGTGTTTGTTTTAGCTGGAGAGGGGGCAGGTGCTGGGAAGGGCAGCCTCTCCGGGCATCTTCACGTACACACGTGTTATCTCCTGGTCGCCGATTCACGCGGACCCACCCAGTGCCGTCTCTTAGGATCCTTTAATGGGGAACCTAATGCCCTTGGTGCTGCTGCTGCCTGCCTGCCTGCCTCGAGGGGGAGGGAATTCAAAGGGCTACTCTTAGAGGCTGAACCAGAGGAGTCCTGGCGGGTGCCTGTGGGATTTGCAAATGGCGTGTTTTTTCATGGGGAACTGAATCTGCCATCTGATTTCAGCAAAGCCTCATATGCTGCAGTCTAACTTGCAGCCAGATCTGATTTAACCCCCTATAAACCTGTGATTGGGAGCATTTAGCTTTGCTTTTTCCAGGCTCCTCATGGAAGGTCTGCTTGCTCCTGACTAGCGCATTAAAGGATGTGAGGGACAGAACAGAGCCTTGCCAAGCACTCCTGTCCCTTTCACTGCTTTGCCTCAAGCATACAGAGTGCTGGGTTACTGGGACAGCTTCCTCCCCTCCCGGTCAGGAGGTGGGCTTCAGTGAAAGTGAATCACTCAGGGGTTCATGTGGATTAACAGGATCGGAGAATGAGTGCATCTCCCTCCCAGTTATACAGCAAGCCTCCACCAGCGTCTGTGGGAGGAGCACTCTGCATAATGATCTGTGTGGGAGGGGGGATGGGGAGGGCTGTGGGGAGTGGAGGGCAGCTCCAGACCTCTGGCCTATTGTCAAACCCTGCCCAAGGTATGTTTGGGAGTGGGGAAGGCAGGGGATGGGGGTCACAGTCTTGTTCAGAGAGAAAACAGCAACTCGCTCCTGGTTCTGAGACTCTAGTTAGACTCCTGACCCATCTCCACCAGTTTCCTGTCTCCGGCAGCAGAAGCACCAGAGGTTTCCAACGAAGATGCACGCCTCTTGGTCTCTAGGTAAATGTGGAATAATCTGTCCCATCCTAACCTGTGAGATTTAGAAACTCGCTTCAGCAGAAGCTTTTCCATCCCTCCCTCCCTTGCTGCAATGGGAGCTTCCTGGTTTCCGGTTCCACTGACTCTCCTTGTTCGGTGTAGGAGAGGCCCTTTATAAGAGGCAGGAGATGGGGACCGTGCTGTGTCTGGAGGGCTCTGTCCCATCTCCTGCTGTGTCCAGGGCTAGAGAGCACAGCGGGGAGAGGTAGTGGGCCTTGGCACAAGCAAGCTGCCTCTCTGCAGGGCCGCGGTGGACTTCCCTCCCCGCTCCCACTCGTACAAGGGCCTGATTGCACAGACCCGTTGTAACAGCCCATGGAGAAAGGGAGGGACTGGGTGAAAATTCAGCTCTGCTCCTTCCCACCATTAGCGTAGGCCTGACCAGCCCTGAAAGGAGGCGTGTGCTTTCCACACTAGCTTGGCTAAGCATGCACGCACACAGCTCACGGGCATTGGGTAGCTGCAAAGTGAGAGGAGGTGGCTTCCCCCCACAGTCTGCCCCTCTCGTTCTGCCCAGTTGGGACTCAGACACCATCTGTTTAATGGGGAGAAGCTGCAGACACCCCCCCCCCCCTTCAAAGGGCATTAAATGGGATAGTCCAAGGAACTGTAATCCCATTCCCAGCAGGTGCTAATCTCCTGAGTGGATCGGTTTCGACCTACATGTTGTGCCATGGCTGTGTGCCTTGCTGTCAGCTGAGGGTGCCTACTGGCAATGGAGTAATTTCTACTGACGAAAGTTGGATGCAAGAGGGTTAGTCGTTTGCACCAGCACATGAATGTTACAAGGCCTCTTGCAACACCCCAAGCAAGCCTGTCCTCTCCAGCCTGTTCTGTTCTGCGCCGTGACGGCACAGACAAACCAGACCCCGGGATGGGGAGACGTGGGGGCTGCGGCTCTCTGGAAAAAAAAACCTTTGACATACTTGGGAGGCGCAGAGAGCTTGTCATCTTTCAGGCTTGTAGGTTCCGTGTGAGGCGGGTGATGAAACCAGTTTGACAGGAGTCCGGGGCAGCAGGAATTAGGGATGGAATGTGCTGGTGGCAAACGCCTGTTTTTGGGGTAAATGGGACCTGGCCCTTCCATTCAGGTAACCTTCTGCTTGTTATTCCTGGTTCTCTGGAGCCATGATGCCTGTTCTCTGAGCTAGAGGGATAGTCCTCCTGACTGGAATGTCCATATTGAGGGGTGTGACAGCCCTCAGGTGTAGAGTAAATGAGGAGCAGATCCAGGGAGAGTATCTGGAGGAAACAATAGAAGAGAGAGCAGGGTGGGGCTGGTCTGTTATAAATGGCCAGTGGCATTTTGGGTTGCGTAAGCAGAAGCATCATGTCCAAGATGCGGGAAGTTCTAATCCCCCTCTATTCAGACCTCGAGTACAGGCATCAGTTTGGGGCTCCACATTTCAAGAAGGATGCTTGACAAACTTTTGAAAGAGTTCCGAAGAGAGCAATGCAAATAATCACGGGTCTGGATTATTTCAGGTTTAGGTTAAACATCTTCGCTGTTGGAAGAGTTGAGCAATGGCGTGGACTCTCCTTCCCTGGAGGTTTCAGAGACGGGCCAGGAATGGTTGAGGACAGGATAGGGTTGGATTGGGTGGCCTTTGATACCATTACTAGGATTCCATAAACTGCCTGCTGTTTTGGGAGGGGGGAGAGGCTCATTTTAACCCTTTGCAGTTTGTCATCCTCCTGTTTCTTCCTGCATACACAGCCCCTGCTCTGAAGCATCCCAACACCACGTGTGTGGGGGGGAAGAGTGGCTGCTTAATGGTTAGTAGCTCAAGGAAAACACCCAGAATTCCCTGCTATTGTAATTGAAATTAACCAGCTGCTTCCATGTAGGTCAGTCATTTGCATAACAGTTAAACCGGAGTCCCTGAAGCCTCTGCACCTGCAGAGTCTGTCTCTCCCCTCTAATCCTGGCTGCTAGCGCTGGGTGACTGGCAGCCAAGGGGAGGAGGCCTCTTCCCCCTGGGGGTTGGGTTCCTCTGCCCCAGGCGGGGTGGGGAAGGGTGGCACTCTGCCTGGAATGTTTGGACTGCGCCGCCTCCTCTGGCTTGGGTGTTGCTGCCAGGCTTGGCTCTGCCTGCGCTGTGTCTAGGGTGTGATGGGGAGGGAGGAGACCTCCTTGTGATCTCCCAGAGACCTGCAGAGCCTGCTTGTGTTTACGGGGTTAGCGTGGCCGCCTCCTGTTTCCAGTTGTGCTCCGAGCTCTCCGCTGTCTTTCCCCACTGGGCTTCCCCCACAGGTTGAGGCATGCCGATCCCCGGTGTGGAGCCCGCAGCCCTGAAGGGGGGTGGGACTCCAGGAGAGGGATGCTCTCGTTACTGGCTTTGTTCTTGCTGGCGCTGGGCACTGTCTCCTCCTCACCTGCGCCTCTGAAGTTATTCCCAGGGTGTTGTTAGCAATCAGGTTGTCTCGGGGCCCGGTCAGCGGTCCTCCGGCACGCCCTAGTGTCACTCTTATTGTAATAGGGAGGCCTGCCAGGAATGCAGGCCATGTTTACACAAAATGCCCCCCGCCCTGGACATAATACCATGCAATTTGGAAGGGAGGTACCTTGGCGGGGATGGGGAGGAGGGTGGAGAAGGTGAGCTGACACAAACAGGGTTTGCATGGCTGTCTGCTAACCCCCTGGCTTGGAGTGACCAACTTATTATCTATAGCATGTGCAGTGTTCAAAGTGCTTTACAATCCTTGTCTCGTTCGCCCTCACAACAATCCTGTGAGGTAGGTCACTATTATTCCCATTTTACAGATGAAGAACTGAGGCTGTGAGTGACTTGCCCAAGGTCACCGAGCCATTTCCTGGCTAAGAGGGTTTGAGCGCTGAGTTCACACCTGGGTAAACTTTACTCGGGGGGTGTCCTCATGGGAAGGGAAAGCTTGTTTGCTGGCTGGAACGCAGGGTCTGAGCAGAGAGCCCTGGATCTGCAGGGTAACCTTCCCAGATGAGCTCTGGTTCAGAGGCCGGCCAGTCCTGGGGGAGTGCCATTCAGAACCGTGTTAGGATAGTTTTGGGGTGTGTCCTACATTCTTGGCTCCAGAGTGACTCCGGTTTCTGAGCAGCTCTTGTCTGTGGGGGTGTGTGTGTGTGCTAGCGCATTAGAATGACTGACTTAGGCTTTAAATAAGCAGGAGTGGCAGCGCTGACCTTGCACCGAGGAAGGCGTGGCGTTGGGGTGGTTTCCTCAGCAGAGAATGTTCTGTGTGAAAGGCATTTGCGTTCCTTGTGAACTCTGCCCTAACCCCCTCCTGCTACCGAGACTCTGGTTGACTGCTTTTGCTCCCTTCTTGGGAGAAGGGACTCCGTCGCACCTGAGCCAAGTGGTCTGGGTCCTTCCTGGTCACGGGGAGCTCCAGGCGCTTCATCCTCTCCGTGCTGTGGGTGCTTTCTTGGGGCCCAACCCCCCTTCTCCTCTTCCGCTCTGCTAGGTAGACCAGATAGGGGCTTGCTTCCTGGTGGCGCGGTGCCACTGGCTGGGGTGCGGGTTCCTTACATCTTCACGCCTGGGCCCTAATCGAGGACTCTCTCTGCTTCACTGGCCCCGAACAATGCCTGGCCTGTTCCCTGGTTTCAAGGTGTGCAGCTGGCTCCCCTCCTGCCTTTCTAGCTTGAATGTGTTAGTTACCTGGACACCAGAGAATGAAGCTAACCAAGAAACGAAACCTACAAGTCCCCTGTCTTTCCCTGCACCCAACCAAAAGAGCAGGCACGAGCCCCTCTGTCCTGCCAGAATTCCAGCTATCTCCCATGCTTCCAGTCAGAGCAATAGCCTCTGTTTCCCTAAACAGCTGCTGTGCCCCACCCCAGAGCAGGCTGCATTTTGCAGTGAAGGAGGAGATCAGTGCAGGGGTGTTTTTTTGTTTTGTTACTATGTATAAAGTGGTGTGATATAAACGTAAGAGGGATTGCATCTGGACAAGAGGATCCCTTCTGCTCCCATGCCATAGGATGGAAAGGCACTGAGGGGACAGAGTGACTAGGCGGAGAGTCTGCTGCTACTTACTACTGCTAGTCATTTCTGTAGCACTACTAGGCGTACACAGGGCTTTACAGTCACAGATTTTTGGAGACAACTCCCTGCCCAGTGGGCTTTACAATCTAAGACGGATACGAATGAGGGGAAACACGGGAACAGATAAACACACGTTCCCATTTTACAGGTGGGAGAGCTGAGGCCGAGAGATTTGCCCAAGGCCACCCAGTGAGTTCATGGCTAGAGCAGGATTCACACCCTGGCTTCCTAGGACCGAGTCCAACACCTTCTCCACTGCACCCCACACTGGCTATGTACCTCATCCCATGATAACAAGTGTGCCAGTGGGAAGAGAGAGCGCAGGGGTTAAACTCCAAGGCGATTGCCCACTATGCCAGGGAATGAGGAGCCAATTTACCACCGTGTTCAGGGTTAGTGCATTTTGCCATCCCGGATGGGACGTGTGAAATGCAAACAGCCCATTCCAGAACAATCTGCTCTCTGCTGTCCTCCTGTTGCTACCGTAGGCGTCGTTTTGACAACTCCGGAATACCAAGCATTTCCTATCAGAGAAAGGTGAAGGGGAGAGGGAGACTGCAAATATCTGGACTTGTCTGGACAGGTCCGAGATCTGGAACGTGGGCCTTGAGAGTCAGCGCTGGAGGTGTAAGGCACGGCAGGGGGTGAGGGCACTGGGGCGACCTTTCCTCTCCCTGCTAGAGTCTGAGTTCAGAGCTCTCTGCTGCTCGCTGGGGGGGACACGCTGGCTCCTCCTAGCACCTTTGCTCCTGGGAGGGGAGGGGGGCTGGGCTGCAGTGCGCCCCTCCAGCCGGAGGAAGGGCAGGCGGGGGCTGCTCATTGCTTGGAATCTGGCTCTGACGTGGCCCCCTCTCCGCCTGCAGCACCCGATAGCTCTCTGCATTCGCCAGGGGCCATTTATCTATTGCTCAGCAAGCGCTTTCTTTCTTAGAAGTAAGGCAGCAAAACACTCCTTGGAACTGGCTTTCGGAACGCCCTGGCCAAGAGTTCCTCTCTTGTGCTGCTGGGTGAGGGAGTTCCTCATCCTGGAGCCTTACCTATAGGGCCAGCCTCATGGCCCCTCCCCCTTGGGGGGAACTCTGTGGGGCCCTAAAGGGAGTGGGGTCTTCACCCCCCCACCCCAGAAAGAGCAGGGCCTAGGCCACCCCTGTTGTAAGGCTGGCCTTGCTCACCTAGGAAGAGGCCTTTGTTAAGTTACTCTGTCTCTGTTTCTTCCCCTCATCCTAGTCTGTGACAGTTTGTGATGCTGTGACAAGACTGTGTGTCTGTCCCTTTGTCATGGCAGCCTGACAGGCCTCCCCCATCTGCATGCCCCTCCTGGAAGCCACAAGGAGAGGGGTGCTCGGGGCTAAGCTGGGGGCATTGATCCTGGGGATAAGGGGATTTGACTTGTTCACTGGGGACTCAAATCTCCTGACACACACAGGCTATTGGACCCACTAAGAACAAAGGACTGGAGCTTCCCCAATAGAAATCAGAGGTGGTGGCAGCAGCCTCTGGGGGAGGGGACGCAAGGGGCTCAAGATGCACCTGACCCCAGCAGAGACCGTGGCCTTTGTCTCCTCTTGAGCGGAGAGCAGCCAGATTGCGGAGAAGGATCCTCTCCAGTCTCCAGGGCGAAGCAGGGAGGGACCGTTGTCCATGCATCGGCGGGTTTTTGTGCGTCTGTGTCCCCATGGTGCGTAGTGCTTGAGGTCAGAGGAGCACGTAGTCAGAGCACAAAGTGTCCTTCTCTACTCATTAACTACCCTTTCCTTGGAAGCAAGGTCTTTAACCCGAGGCTGGAGTCCAAGGGTGCTTGGCAGCCTGTGTCCAAGCCAGTCACTGTGACCGCCAGGGACTGTGCATCTCTGGGATACAGAGCAAGGCTGATCAGGGACATGGCTGGAACAGGAGGGTCCTTCTGCTCCTAGGAGCTTGCTCTCTTCTGCCAGTAGCAGCCCATTTCCTGGCTGCCCCTCCCTCTCTGCCTGCAGGGAAGACGCAGTATCTCCCTGCCCTGCTTGCTGCCTGCTAGAATCCATGGAAAGATTGCTCTCTGCTGGTGCATTTTGTAAATTAAATCTGTTCTAGAACCTGGAATTTGCTCTTGGTGCAGTAAATCCCCCTCTGCTTCCTTGACCTTTCCATGCCAATCGGATGCTTGCAGGCTGCTTCCTCCCTCTTTCTCTTATGGATCGAAAGGGATGCTGTGGAGGCAGGCAGGAACAGAAGCTGCAGTCTCTGCAATCCCGGTTTTCCTGCTAGGCAGGCTGCCAGCCTCAAATGGAGGCCTGGGCACGACGGTCACTGCAAATGCATGCTGGGTTGTCCCTCTCCCACTGGCAGAGATGAGAATCCTAATTCTGTCTCTGAATCCTGCAGTGGCAGAAAGGGATGAGGGGGTCACAAACCCCCCCAACGGCTGCTGGGCCAAGCGGAAAGACCCTTCACCAGCCGTCTGTCTTCCTCTTTCTGCCCTTTAGTGCTGCTCGTCTGTAGGGTCAGCTTAGTGTGTGCTTTTAAATGGAAACTGAGAGGGATTATTGGACCAGTTGGGTGCCGCTTTCGTGTCGGCATTCTTAAAAGCGGGGGAACGGCAGGAATGATCCCCCTCCTGCCACCCCAAGTTTACGGACTCAGGAGGAGAGAGTGAGTAGAAAAGAGCTGGTATGAAACGTGCTTTGCCAGTTTGGCTATCGAAACCCCTAGCCCATCTATCGCCGCAGAGGGAAAGGTCTAGCAGCTGAGAGGCACGAGAGTAGATTCGCCCTTGGGAAAGTGGGTTCCCGTTCTCGCCCCATCCCCGCCCCTTACAGCAGATTGGGATTTGGCCCGCTTGGGAGGCTGTTCCACTCTGCAGGGAGCAGGGATGGAGCTTTGCAGCTTCCCTGGTAACCAGGAGAGCAGAGCTGCCTTCTCTGTGACTGGCATGAAGCCGGCCAAAAAGCTCCTGGCTGGGTGACCTGTCAGTCATGGCTGTAACGTAGGAACAGGGAGCCCCTTGCAAATGCCCATGGCAACGGTCACAGCTTGTCCCTTGGTGTCACAGGGGATGCTGCCCCCCCCCCCCCCATGCTGTTCTGTGACAGAAGAGCCCTCCCCGGCAGCAGGGAGGCGGGTTCACAGAGCGGCGGCGGCGGCTGACTGTCTGAGCCGGACTTGAGGTCACTCTGAACTTGTCGAGACGTTTGAAGGCTGCCCGAGTTATTGCCTTTTCATTGGGGTGGCATGTGAGGGGGGGGGGGCGGATCCTGCAGAGAGAATGGCTGTGTTGTGAATCGGAGGACGCCGTGCCGGCAGCAGCCTCTGGAGCGTGCGCCGAGGCTAATAGGGTGTCCCAAATCCAGAGCATGGCAGCCTCTTGCTGGCTGGGCTGGGAGAAGATAGAAGCCCATGGCTTGTGGGGTGGGGCAGGGCACCTGTTAGCCTTGTTTGTTACCCTCTCAGTTCCTGTTCGCTGAGCCTCCCCTGTGCAGCACACCCGGCAGGGTGGGGGCTTGTTGACTTGCATAACAAGGCTGAAAAAACACCAGGGGCTGTGGGGGCAGAAGTTTCCCCTGCTCCCTGGAGCGCTGGGCTGTGGCAGAGCTGGGCAGCATCCCTTCCTGCTTAGCCTCGCTGTCGGCTTTCCGTGGGCCCATCAGGGGTCATGTCCTAGCTCGGCGGGCCCCCGCTGGGTTGCTGTCTCTCTCTGGGGTATTTCTGAACAAGGGGAGGATTGAGAATGTGTGAATCCCCTTAGCTGGAAGGCCAGTGGGATTTTCCACCGCTCAGCTAACAGCCCCAGGTTCTTCCCCGGCAGGGGACGCTGCCGACTAGACAAGCCTCCCAGGCAAGTGTCGGCCATGGCCCCCTCCTCAGGACTCGAACTCTCCTGTGCTGGAATCACGTACTACCGCTGCAGCAGCCGCTCCCTGAGATACAGGCTGGGTGTTGTAGTCCAGGAGCGTCCGTGTCCTTCCCACGCAGAGCATCATAGGCTGAAGGAGCAGGAATGCTTCTTTCAGGGGGTGATTCATAAGAACATAAGTCGTGCCAGACTGAGTCAGACCAATGGTCCATCAAGCCCAGCATCCTGTCTCCGACAGTGGCCAATCTCGATCGCATGGGAGAAGAACCAACAGTTCCAATGGGCGATCCATTCCCCGTTCACTCCCAGCTCCCAACAGTAAGAAATTCATCCCGTAAGCTACTTGGCTAATAGCCATGAATGGACCTATTCTCTAAGAACATATCCAGGCCTTTTTTAACTCCAGTTATACTACTGGCCTTGACAACGTCCTCTGGCAACAAATTCCATAAGTTAATTATGCGTTGACTGAAAAAGTACTTCCTTTTATTTGTGTTAAATCTGCTGGCAGCTAGTTTCATGGAGTGTCCCCTAGTTCTAGT
>QEPC01014492.1:5075631-5100519 GCA_003113815.1 Sphenodon punctatus | reverse complement strand
ATTAGTGAGGCATGACTTACCTTTGCTAAATCCATGTTGACTCTTCCCCATTAAACCATATTTATCAACATGCCCAGCGATTCTGTTCCTAACGATAGTTTCCACCATTTTGTCCAGCACAGACATCAAACTTACTGGTCTATAGTTTCCAGGATCGCCTCTGGATCCCTTTTTAAATATCAGGGTTACATTTGCTACCCTCCAGTCCTCAGGTACAGTGGCAAATTTTAGCGATAGGTTACAAATTACTAACAGTAGGTCTGCGATTTCTTTTTTAGCTCCTTCAGAACTCTGGGGTGAATGCCATCGGCTCCTGATGATTTGTTAGTATTTAGTTTGTCAGTTTGCTCTAGAACCTCCTCCAGAGTCATGTTGATTTGTGACAGCTCTTCCAATTCATCACCTACAAAATAAGGTTCAGGTGGGTATCTTCCCCAACATCCTCTGCAGTGAAGACCGGAGCAAAGAACTCATTCAGCTTCTCTGCAATGTCCTTTTCCTCCCCAAGCGCCCCCTTCAGCCCTGATCATCTAACGTCTCAAGCAGGCTTTGTGCTTCTGATGTACTTGAAAAAGTTTTTATTATTAGTTTTAGCTCCTTTAGATTGTTTCTCGGTTGCCCCTGTGGAAAGCTAGGCAGAGGCTGAGCAGGGGTGGTGGAATCTCGAGCCAAGCCCCTCCCCATTGACTCATGTGGGTCACTCTCTCCAGCAACGCTGAGCCATGAATGGGTCTGCAGCACTGATGCTCGAGGATCCCGTGCTCTGCTCTGTGAAGTGGGTGATGCTGGAAGTAGTAGGGGGCTTGCTGTCTGACCTTGAGGAGGAAAGGACAGGGCTAGCTTGAGGGATTAGCCATTCCGAGGTCTTGCCAGGGGTGGGAGACGGGCGTGGTCGGGGCCGGGGCACCTGTCCAACCTGCCCCTCCCAACCCTGGCCTGCTTGGCCCTTGCCCCCCGTGGTCTCGCAGTGCTATTCCCTCTGGCTTCCACCCTCCAAGATGGAGGGAAGGAGGCATGGCCGTGTTGCCCCCCAGCTGCCCGTGCGATGGTTCTTTCCATCAGTTTGGCTTTCCGGAATGCCTTGTGGGAGGCTGGATGCAGCGCCCTCGGTGGCTGCCGGGGCGTGCTCTTCAGCCAGGGAGCCTAGTGCCTCTGGACACCTTGCTGCTCAGAAATGGCCCCTCTTCTGCCAGGAGCGCATCTTGTCCTGAAAGGCCTTGGGACCAAGGGGACTTTACGGAGGAGTGGGAGACACCCAGCCTGTAGCCATAGCAAATCCTGTCAAAGCGTCCCTCCCCAGCCGAACAAAGTGCCACTTGAAGCTTGTGCTTTCCTAATCCTCGTGGTGTGTCTCCTGCTCTGAGCTCATGGCCACCCTCACCATGCACTTCCCTTGTGACCTGTCCTGTGCTTCAAGCCTCCGCTGAGGAGGAGTTGTGCTGAGTCAAGGCTACTCGCCCAGGCCTGCTTCCCCCTGGCAAGGGAGCTTGGGGCCTAGGTGGAGCAGCGAGGGCTCTTGGGCAGACTGTGCTCGGTCTCCCCGAGGGGGTGGGGGTGGGCTTAGGAATACCCCCCCCCCCCCCAAGGGAGAAGGGCTGCTGGTAGGGCAGAGCGGGAGAAGAAGACTTTCAGAGGTGACTGAGTCGTGGGAGGAGCTGGGTGGCTACTGGGGAGGGCAGACCCAGGTCTGCTTTGGGGGGGCTAGGCTTCTGCACAGAGTGGTGCGGGTTGGGGGGGAGGGTTCCTGCTCCTGGCTTTTTAGCTGAGGATCTGTGTCCAGCATTCTGCTTCTGCTGCCTGTGTGGGGAGGAGGCCGGGGTCAGGCAGCCAGGATGTGGGAAATTCCAGGCAAGAGGAGTGAAAAACGGGAGTTTCCAAGCTGTTAGGATGGTGCCTGCCTGGGAGGCTCTGCTCCTCGCGGCAGCTGGCAAGGCTGGCAGGCACCTGGGCTGCAGAGAAGGCTTGGAGAGGGAATGGTCCCCAGTGACCGGGTTTGGAGAAGAAGGCCCTGCCTGGCAGAGGAGACCGATGTTGGCTGGCCCCGCCCCAGGACATCCCAGGGGTGAGGTCTGTGGTCATGATTCCCTGGTCTTTGCTGGTATCTGTTTGATCCCTTGGCAGTGCCACTCTCTGCCAGTCCTGGGCCAGACTTGGCTGCCTCTCTTGGAGCCTGAGAGAGTAGGGAAAAGGCCAGTCTCTACCAGCTGGTCACATATCAGACGTGGGGAGCTGAACTCCTTGTCCCAGCATCCGGCAGAGTCAAACGTGGGAACCTGGGATGGAGAGAGACCTGAGGTCCCAACTCTGGTCACTGCACACACACACACCCCTGCACCTGTAGGCGTTGCCCACCTGCTTGGCGGTTGCCTTGTGTGTCAGCGCGAGCCCAGCTATGTCCTGGCTGGATCCTTCACCCCTTCTCTCTCTCTCTCTTTCCCCAGGAGAGGTTTGTCGATCTCTACGGGAACGACGCTGCAGCCAAGAGCAGGAAAGGCCAGGAACGCTTCAACAAGTGGCTTCTGACTGGGGCCACCGTGGCAGGCGTCGTCCTCCTGGGCTCCCTCTTGAGCCGCAAATAACCGAACACTGACTCTCCTCCTGCCTTGGAGAGGCAGCTCAGTCGCCCGCAGCAAGAACCCCCTCCTGTTCTACTCCAGAGCAGCATGATCATTCCAAGGGGGCAGTGCCCCTGTTCCCACAAGCACCTTTCCTTCCCTCCTGTCCCCCCACCCACCCCCAGGGCAGTGCCTAGCTGCCCACCTCCTCCAGGGCAATGCCCCCTGCACACACCACCTCCCTGGGGGCTAGCATTTCCCTCTTCTTTTAATAGTTCTCCTTCACTGTCCTGCTGTTTTAGAAGCCCCTGAGCTCAATGCGGCACTTGTTAGAGGCTGCCCCCCCCCCCCCCACCTTTCAGGGACCCTGTTCCATCTTCTGGAGGGGGTGTCAGGGGGAAGGCAAGTGTGCTGCCCCCCTCTATGGGGGTCCGTAGAGCTCTGTGTGTTAGGCAAATAAACAGACTTATTTTTATGTGTGTGTGTGTGTAGGTGTATCCATAACCTAAGCGCTAGCCAGCACTAGGGCCAAGGTGGCCGGGACCGGGCTCAGGCCTGACTTTCAAGCAGCAGTGGGGCACCCCCTTCCCCGCTCAGTGGGGCAACTGGAGGATCTGCTCTTGATAGTGGTGAGCCCGCTCAGATCTGCCCAGCTGGCAGCGATCCCGGGAACTGACATGAAACAGGTAGGGGACTCCGCCGGCTCGGCTCCTCACTGAAGAGTCCGACAGCCGCGTGCGACTCCGCTCTTCCCCTTTGAATGTAGAGATCGGCCGTGAACTGTGCTTTCCCTGCTGCTCCCTGGGCAGGAACCTTCCTTTCCTACGCTCTCTCCGTGCCCCGTCCCAACCAGGCCCCCTGCTTGCTCCAGTAACTCCGTCTGGAGCAGGAGCTTCAATCCCCCACCGCCCCTTTGGGGAAATCCCAGGCCTACGCAGCTCTCCTGGGCCAGATTTCTGGCGATGAAGGCAGAGTGCAAGGGCTGCGGAGGTAGAGCAGTCCTGGGCAGAGGGAGCAGGCATGTTCCCAGCAGCCGCACGGCAGGAAGGGGTTTACGATTGACTCCTAATTGTTAGCCCAGCTCCCCGGAGAGCTCAGCATGGTTGCTGTCCCAAGCAGCTTCCAGTCAGTGCAGTGAGAAACACTGGGCTGCTCTCCATCCCCCCGCAGATGGTGTGGCCCAAGCCTTGCCCTCATCGAGCTCTTCCCGCTGCCGCCATTCCTCTCTGGGGGAGGGGGCTGCTCTTTTGGGGGAGCACTAGTACCCCCCCCCCCCCGTTCAGGCAGCAGGGGGAGGCCTCCAAGCCAAATGGGCTTGGAGCATATTTCTGCAGGATCTGTCACTGAAGTGGGGAGTGGAATCCCTGGCTCCCAGTGACCTGACCCACCGGTGCATGTCTCCACTCCCTCTGCAGCAGCGGGTGGCAGGGAGCCCAGCTCATTCCCTGAGTGGATGGTGGTGCTGGACCAATGCTGTTAGAAGCCAGGCCCCTCTGCTGTGCAGCTCGCCCCTCCCAGAACAGAGGGAACCCCAACCCCAGCATCCTGTGAAAGTCTCTCTTGTTACATTCCCCCCAGCCGCATGGCCCTTTCCTTGCCAGCACCCCCCTAAATCATTAACACCCATCTGGCATCTGGAATAACCTCGAGCTCCTGGGAGTCTGATTTGGGACCAGCCCACCCACCTCCCTCCTCTGTACAGACTTTCTGTGCTCTGCTGTAAATACCGGAGAGTAGTTTTTATTCATTTGTGAATATGATAATACTATTTTTGTTATCTGTATGTCTGTATTTATGTGTGCGGATAGTGCTCCCCCGGTCAATCCTGCGTGGTGCGTGCCACGAAGGATCGATGAAAAGCAGACGAGGACTCGGCAGAGAGTGCAAGTCATCACTGACCTCGGACTCCTCCTCCCCTCTCTGCCCATGGACAGAGACCCTCCATGAGTGGGGATCCAGCTGCCCTTTGTGTTGAGAATTTCCCCCTCCCAGCTCGGCCCCTTGAAATACTTTGATTTGAAGGTGCAAGATTGGTGTGTCTAATAAACTTTGTCGTTCCACTTGCTTGTCATTCTGTGGTCTTTGCAGGGAGCGGGCCCGTTCTGGCTCATGGGGGTGCCGTGCAGATCAGAGTGAGAGCAGTCTGCCCACCCCGCCAAACTCCCCTGCTGCTGTGACACTGGCCTATCTTCAAAGCCACGGTTTCCAAGCTGTGCTTTGCAGACCTGACTGCAACAAGCAGGCACCCACCCAAAGGTTCAACTACTGAAATGTGCTCTGCGTGGGGCTGCCCTTGAAAGACTGTCCAGCGGGTGCAGAACATGGCAGCCTGCTTCCTGATAGGGGTAGGTGGCCAGGAGCGCATAACACCGATGCTCCAGAGTCCACACTGGCTGCCAGTAGCTTGCTGGGCCAATTCAAGGTGCTGATTTTGATCTCCCTCCTCCTCCCCTCATTATCAACCCATCATGCACTCATCATGCATATTGTGGGGTTGCATTGGAGCCCGATGGAGCCCTGCAACATGCATGATGGGTTGATAATGAGGGGGCAGGGAGGCACTTGTTGCATCGCAATGTCTAAGGTGAGCTGGGAATGCCCCTTGCAAATTCCATCGCTGCCCCAAGCCCATACGGCAAGGGCATGCAGAGGCATTCTCGGTGGTTGCTCTGCAGCTCCCTTCTAGAGTTTCAGGCAATGCAAGGCCTATTTATTTAGCCAGGCATTTGACAGGTGGGGATACGTTGCTTTTGAAATAGGAATATTTATATACAGCTTGGGCTTTAAACCAGTTATTTACCCATGTTTCTTTTATAAATGCTTTGTTACCTGCCCTGATTCAGAGAAGGGAGGGCTATCAGTGTCGGGCTGGGGGCAGCGATGGCTCTAATGTGCCTATGTCAGTTGTGTCCATAGCTCTGTTGGGGACCAATGCCGCCGTCTCGTGCACTCTGACATTTGCCCTGGTAGCTTCAGCACCAGGGAGGCAGGTGTGCATTGCAACGGGGGTCCAGGCGGAGCCTGTGTTCCTCCTTCAGACACTTTGCGGGAGTGCAGCTCCATGCAGACGGCTAGAGCGCTAGCCTGAGAATACCGCAGGGACAGGGACTTCTCCCTCCCAATCACCCTCTGCCTCACCGGCCTCTCTGGAGAGCAGGCAATGGTTCTCGCCCCCTCTGGAACCATGGTGGCGGCTCACCAAACGCTTTGCAGGGGCAGTGTTCTGGGGCAGAGGTGGAGAAGGCATCTGAGCTAGTTTCCACCCAGATGATCCAGAAATTCAGGGTCTCTGCCCAGTGACCAGGCCTGGATTTCAAATGCCCAGAAATGGGTCTCATGGGAGGTGTCTGGTCTTTGGGTACCAAAAAGTTGGAAAGAAGGGACTTTCTGCTTTAACCCAGCCTCAATTTTAAATGTGCACAAGCAGATTCAAATTAGTACTCTTTGGTTTTCTTCCTTGGGTCAGCTGGCCACCCTGAGCTCCATGGGGCGGGGGAAGAGGAGAACTAGATTTCTCTGAGTGGAGCACTATGGACGTACCCCAGTTCCAGCCGTAGCACTTGGTCAGGAGGCTCCTCTGCAGAAGGGTTTGTCAGACTGGGAAGGCAGTGGGAACCCCAGAGGTGCAGGTAAGTGTGAGGGATGGAGCTTATTGGTCAAGGGGCGGAACTTACTGGTTGAGGGGTGGAGCTTATTGGTCAAGGAGGCGGGGCCTGTCCCTCTTTTGGCCGCTCAAAATGTTGGGAGACGTGTAAATGGGGGACTGTTGTCGGATGGTGAAGGCAGGGGGAACCCCAGAGGTTCAAATCAGCAGCCTCCACGCACGGGTGTCTGTCCCATGATGAGACGCTGCACGTGCACTGGGTTACCTGTAGTGTTTTATTGTGTGCAATGGGAGATCCATCAGCTTGTCGGCACGCTGGGCAATTGGAAAACAGAGATGGAAAGGGTGGTGGCACTAAACCCCGCGTGATCGGGGGCAGCCCACATGGAGATTGTCACCCGTGCCCGTCCCCTCCTGCATGGCACAGGCTGGCTCAAGTATGACAGTTCGATTGCTTCAGGCCAAGGGGGCATGGGAGGGAGGGAGGAGACAGGCAAGGATTGTGGGACGCGCCGCTGAGTATCTCCGGCTGGTTTTGGGGGGGGGGGTAGAGTGCTGCAGAAGAGGGGGAGGGAGCTCCCCACTATTTCTTCCACTCGTTCTTGTCGTAGTGCCAATAGGCGGCGAAGCCCTGCACCCTCCCGATGCGCAGGTCCAGCATTCTCTTCACTTGCATGGCTTTCCAGTCGTCGGTCATGGTGTGCAGATTCCCGGGGTACACTGTGGGGATGGGGGGCACAAGCTTAGACTGGTTCTGTCCCCAACAGCTGCCCCAAAAGTGGGAAAGTGCTGATGACTTTGGGGCTTGGCCTCCCTCCTCGGGCTCATCCCCTGCTGCCGACAACAGAGCTAGAAAGGCCCGGGGGCCCGTGCCCACCTGGAAGACTTGCCTAGGCAAACGGGGGATTAGCACCCACCGACAGATCTAGCGATGCCTCTGCCTGCTGCTTCCCCAGCACGAGGTGAGTCCCTCCGGGGAAGATGCTAGAGAAACCCCCCACTCTTACGGCTGCAAAGCTCGGGGTGGGGGGGACAACATTTGTATCTTGCTAGAGGTGTCATCCCCTCTCTTTGCCCGCTTTCCCTGCCATGGCTGGGCTGTGCCATTAAAGCCAATGGAGCCACATGGGCCCCAAATCAATGGGAGCCCCCCCCATTTCTAGCCATGCTGCCCCTGTCAGATGGCCCATTCCCATGGACATAAGCTGTGGGAGTATCTGCTCCTTCTGCTGGCAACTGGCTGCCGGTGCAGCAACACTACAGAAGATGAAATGAATGGGGCTTGCACTGGAGTTAAACAGCCTGGGAACTGCTCAACCTGAGACCGAAGGGTGCTTCCCACCAGTTCGGGCATCTCCGTTCCTTACCGTAGACTCTCTGCCACCAAAAGAGTAACCCCGTGAAGGCCAAGAAAGCGGCGGTGCCTCCTATCACTGTCTTCCATTCATTGCTCGGTCTTTCCATCTCTGCGAAGGTCAGGTCGAATTTCAGGTGGTACACTAGAAAGAGGGGGGGTGGATCAGGCAACATGGAAACCCACCCAGCTTGGCTGGGCTGTGATTCTCATTTTCTACACTGCCTGCAATGTGCTGAGTGCTGAACATAAGTAGTGCTTACTGGGTCAGACTAATGGTCCATCAAGGCCAGTATCCTGTCTCTGACGGTGACCAATCTTTGCACTTGGGAGAAGCAGCCAACAGGTCACAATGGGCGATCCATTCCCTGTTGTTCCAGCCCCCAACAGTAAGAGGTTACGTCCCCAAAACCTACTTGGTTAATAGCCATCAATGAAGCTATCCTCCAAGAACTGATCCAATTCCCTTTTAAAACTAGCCCGTGACCACTTTCTCTGGCAATAAATTCCACAAGTGAATTTTGTGCTAAGTGAAAAAAATACTCTCTCTTATTTGTTTTAACTCTGCTACCAGTTAATGTCATGGAGCGTCCCTTGTTCTAGTGCCGTTAGAGAGGGTAAATAACTGCTCCCTATTGACTCGTTCCACACCGCTCATGATTTTATAAACTTCTGTCCTATCCCCCCTCAGTCGTCGCTTCTCCAAGCAGAAGAGCCCCAACCTAGCCAGACTCTCTTCATAGGGAAGTCGTTCCAAACCCTTGATCATTTTTGTTGCCGTTATCTGCACCTTTTCTAATTCTACTGTTTTGTTGAGATGGGATGACCAGAACCACACACAATATTCCAGGGGAGGTCAAACTGTAGGTCTATATAGAGGCATTACAATATTTTCCGTTTTATTCTCTATCCCTTTCCGAATGATTCCTAACATTCTGTTTGCTTTTTTGACGCTCGCCACACGTTGAGCTGAGGATTTCAATGTATTGTCCACGATGCCTCCAAGGTCCTTTTCCTGAGTGGTAACTCCTCATTTAGAACCCAGCATTGCTTGGGTTATGTTTCCCTGTGTGCATCACTTGGCACTTGTCCACATTAAATTTGATCTGCCATTTAGATGCCTGGTCACCCAGTCTCACAAGATCTTGCAATTCCTCACAGTTTGATTAGGTTTTAACGGCCTTAAATAACTTGGTGTCATCTGCAGATTTGATCATCTCACTCTTTACTCCCTTCTCCAGATCATTAATGAATATATTAAACAGCACCGGTTCCAGTACAGCTTCCTGAGGCGCCCCACTAGTTTATTTATTTATTAAATTTGTACCCCGCCCCTCCTGAAACACAGCTCGGGGCGGCTTCCAGTCATAAAATACAATTTAAAACAATCCAGAATACTAAAAAATACCATATAAACATTCAAAAAACACATAAAACAGGGCCTGGGGTATAAATTACTTGGGATAGGGGAATAAAAATCAGCTACCCACCCCCCTCCCCAAAGGTCCGGGCAAACAACCAGGTCTTGCATTTTCACTGAAATACTAACAGGCTTGGGGCGAGGCGGGCCTCCCAGAGACATGGCCCGGCCACCTAGAATGCCCTCTCCATTAACGCGGGGGACCCCCAAGGAGGCGCCCCCGGCAGACCGAAGGAGCCGCTCCGGGGTGCGGAGGACGAGGCGGTCCCTGAGGTACGAGGGGCCGAGACCGTGTAGGGCTTTGTAAATCAACACCAACACCTTGAATCACATTCCAATCAATACCAACACCTTGAGAGTCACTTCTCTCACTGGGTATTTTCAGACGTGACGGCACCTGTATTGGCCCCATCACGGAATCACCCATTGATCCCCCACTGGGATCAAAGCAGCACGTCCAATAGACATGCTGGCTGATCCCGGCAGGGCCGCACGGCCTCCCCACACTCCCTAGGCCGCCCACCCGCATTGACCATGGCCCGTAATCCCGCCGCTGATTCCAGGCCGTGGTCGGAGGACAGACGATACGGGCCCCTTGATCATGGGGGTGGGATCACATTCAACACGCAAACTGAGATGGTCTGACCAGGCCCTCTGTTTGCGTGTTGAATGTGATTCCCCCCGGTGATTCACGGGGGTGAACATCTGGCGGGGAGCTTCCGTTCCCCCCAACAGACATTACGCGACCACGATCACCATGTGGGAATTCCCCGTGGTTGGGCGTGATCTCGTAACGTCTGAAAATATCCATTTAGTCCTACTCTTTGCTTCCTATCTTTTAACCAGTTGCTGATCCACGATAGGACACTGCCTCTTATCCCATGATACTTTAATTTCCTCAAGAGTCTCTCAGGAGGGACCTTATCAAATGCCTTCTGAAAGTCCAGATATTGTCCAGATAAAGTTCCAATAGATTAGTGAGGCGTGACTTCCCTTTCCTAAATCCATGTTGACTCTTCCCCATTAAGCCATGTTTATCAATATGCTCAATAATTCTGTTCTTAATGACCTCTGCCACCAGTTTGCTTAGCATTGACACAAGGCTCACCAGTCTGTAGTTTCCAGGATCGCCTCTGGAGCCCTTTTTAATTATTGGCGTTAAGCTTGCTACCCTCCAATCTTCTGGAACAGGGACAGATGTTAGTGATAGGTTACAAATTACCAATAGTAGATCTGCAGCTTCATATTTGAGTTCCTTCAAAACTCTGGGATGAACACCATCTGGTCCTAGTGATTTGTGACTAGTTAGTTTTCAAGTTTGCTCTAGAATCTTCTCCAGAGTCACATTTATTTGTGACAGTTCCTCCAATTCTTCACCTACAGGGACTTGGCGTGGGTATCTCCCCAACATCCTCAGTGGTGAAGACCGAAGCAAAGAATTCATTCAGCTTCTCTGCAATGTTCCCATCCTCCCTGAGCGCCCCTTTTGCCCCCTGGTCATCTAGTGGCCCAACCGACTCGCTAGCAGGCGTCTTGTGACTCGGGACTTACAATCTAGGATGGAGAAAGAGAGGGCAGAGAGGAAGTTGTAGGGGCATGTCCTTAGCTTAGGTACAAGGAGAGCGGGGCAGGATAGGGAGAAGCATCAGTCTGTAGGGATGAGGATGTAGGGAAAGCTTGATAGAAGAGGCAGGTTTTTAGGAGGGGTATGAAGGCCAGGAGCGAGGGCGCAGAGAGAGGCCGGGCTTAGAGGAGAGGAGATTCTGGGGCAGGTGAGGTTGGAGAGGAGAGGCAGAGAATGGAGAAGCAAAGTTCCCAGGTGGGAAGATAGTAGGAAATTAAAGCTATGGAGGAGTAAGGACATGGGAAGCTTTGAAGCTGATGCTGGATGTGCCCATGGAGGGAGCAGCAGAGACAGGACTGAATGTGATCAAAGCAGTGGGCGAAGTGGATGGCACTGGCAGCGGAGCATTGAACCGAGGGCCCGGGTGAGGCTAGTGATGGAGGTCAGGGAGAAGGGGCTTGCAGTAGGCAAGGTGGGAGATAACTAGAGCACAAACTAGAGGTTGGGAAGTGGGAGCCAGACGTTGTGTTCTGAGCCCACGAGCAGGGACTTGTCTTTGCTGCGTTTTCCCCATTGGCAACCAGGGGGAGAAGGCAGCGAATTCAGGTTTCTGCCAAGGGATTGCAACATCCTTGGTTCTGCTCCATTTCTGACACTTTCACTCCATCCCTAAATCCCCTTACTAATCCCAAACGGAGGCGATGAGGGTGCCCACAAGAGCCTGCCAGCCGGCTTGTTCACCGGCGTGGAATAAGACGAATCACCAGGATGCCACAAGATAAGAGCTTCCAGAGCCACAGTCCAGTGTCCTGGCTCCAACAGCAACTGGTCCGGGATGCCCGAAAGCTGTGATTGGCTAACAGCCAACAGCCCAGTTCCTGCCTATCTCAGCTAACAGTCAGCTGAGCCTCTCCACTCCAAGGGGTCACAAAGAAGGAGGAATCATGACTGCAGATTGCGAGATGGGAGGGGTACCAAGGCAAAGGGGGCTCGTTCCAGCAGGGTAGAGCACACTTTGAAGCTCCTGCCTGAAGCTCCATATCTGCTGGGCCTTGCTCCCCTTAACACATCCCCTGTGTTAAGATGCCCCTTTTGTAGCCCTCTCCACCTCTACTGATGCTCCCCCACCAGTGACGGCCCCTGGTCACCACCACCGCGAGCCCAGGAAGTAGACTTCCTCCATGCCAGCCTCTCCCACTGGCAAACACACACACACACACCCGGTGGACTGCTGCCAACTCTCTATGGTCAATACCAGAGGGGAAGGGGGGTGGGGGGAGTCTCCTGTCTCAGGACCACAAATGCCGGAGCATAACAAGAGCCCCAGCTTGCCTCCAGCAGCCCTGGAAGTCCCATCCCAGAATGTGATTCCCCCGCCCCCCCATCCCCTGCCACCTCTGGAGGGAATTGCTATGCTGCTGCTGGCTGAGGAATCCCCTGGGAAAGGGGCTTCTGGGGATGCTGTGGCAGTCTCAAGTGGGGGATTTCCCCACTCAGGAAACTGAGTGGAAGTCTCCATCCCTGTCCCCCCATGTTACGCCCATGGAAAATCCACTAATCTCCCTGCTGCCAAAGGCTCAGCCAGCCTCCAGCCCCGGAGCAGCAGAGTTGTGAAAATGTGGCCAGGTTCCGCTTTGCACGGTGGAGCCGCATGGTCTGCAAGTCTGTAAGGCGTCACCTTGAGCTCTTTTGCCCTGTGTGTTCTCTGGCGTGGAGAGGGGAGAAGCTGAGCCTTTCGTTCCCTCACTGTGAGCCGCTGGCACAGACAGACTTTGAACAGACCGGAGCAGGCAGTGGGTGATGCAATATTTGATGGCCTGGAATAGTTCAGTAGGTAGGGAGGGGTGACAAGCTTTTCAAAGCACAGGCTTCCTGATAGCAGGGCTTTTGCCCCTCCGCTGTGGTTGATCGCAAGCTGAACACGAGTCAGCAATGGGATGTGGCTTCAAAAAAGGCGAATTCAATTTAAGGCTGCATTAAACAGATGTGTTGTCTCCAAGTTGGCAAAAGGAATAATTCCACTCTATTCTGCAGTGGTCAGAGCTCACCTGGAGTCCTGTGCCCAGCTTTGGTCACCGCGCATTGACAAACTGGAGCTAGTTCAGAGAAGGGTGACGAACATGACAAAGGGCCTGGAAAGCAAATCTTATGAAGAAAGGCTGAAGGAACTGGGCACGTTTAGCCTAGCGAAGAGAAGACTAATGGAAGACACGTTAAAAGTCTCCAACTATCTAAAGGGCTGCCCCCAAGAAGAGAGCAAGGAACTGTTCTGCGTCGCTGCAGAGGGCAAGACTGGAAACAACAGACTCGAAGTTACAGGAAGGGAAATTCTGATTCAGTGTCAGGAAAAAACTTCCTTAACAGCAAGAGAGGTGCGACAATGGAACAAGCTGCCCAGAGAGGTCGTAGGCTCTCTCTCCATCACTGGAGGTTTTCAAAAAGAAGCTGGACAGCCACCTGTTAGGGATGCTGTAGCTACAGTCATCCTGCAGAGGGTTGGTCTAGATGATGTATAAGAATCTATGATCTCCAGGTAGTGAATAAAATATTTGTTTCCAGCAGGCTGCCTGACTGTGAGTCCAGACTCCAGAACATGTTTAAAACACCAAACTAGAGGATTTACGTGGTGTCTCGGTTAAGAGTCTATCTCAGTAGGGACTTACTGCACTTAGCAGGGTGGGAGCTTGTGAACTCATCCCTCTCTGGAAGAAAGGATGAGGGCAAATTGTTTAGTGTGGGGGCTATGAGTGTTCTTGGGTGACAGCCCAATTGGGCGATGAGAGAATCCACACAAGACAAGCTATCAAAGAATCTACTAGAGAAGTGAACTATTGGTCAGCTAGCTATCAGAGAATCCACATAGAATTGGGTTATCAAAGAATACATAGAGTTAGGCTATCGGGCAATGGGCTGTCATAAAATCCATGCAGAAATGGGCTATCAGAGAATCCACACTGGAGAAGATGTGTCTGGAGTGTGTGTGTGTGTGGGGGGATTTTGCCATGAGGGAAAGAGGTATGTGAATGGCAGAACTCACTGGCAGGACGGGCACAGGACAAAATAGCTTGGGAAATGCTGCAGTAGACTTTTGAAAACAACATGGGTTCATGTAGGGCATATGTCACGTGTAGCTATGATTTCTTTATTTTTTTTAAGATTGCTTTTTTTTAAAAAAACCAACAGTTTATTCTTTTCAGCCCACCCTCCAAGCTAGGCAACGGGACCATTTTAATCTGCACAAAGTTACCCCAATACATGCACATGGATGCAAATGTTGCCCAGGTGCATTTTCCCTCATTGGCCCCGATTTTGAGTGTTAACAGCCCCTTCTTTTGGAGTTGGCACAAGCACACGCATCCCTTGCCCCCACCACCCAGCTAGCTCCCTCACAGAGCACTGTGTGTATCAGCACAGCCAGGGGGTGCGGTGGGAGCCCCCCAAAATACTCCTGCAGTAGCTAGTGCTGACTCTGCCATGGAAACTCCTGCAGCCCTGCAGCCAGTCTAGAGAGAGCTCAGAGCAGGCACAGAACCACCAGGGAACCCCCACCCTCCCCAATGGTCAAGGCGAGCAGTGGTTTCTGGGGAAACGACCTCATCTTTGGTCCTTCCTGCCTACTTAGTTTCCCTCGCCTTGTTCTCCAGAACCCGGCAGGAGGAGCTGGAAGGCGACGCAAAGTGACCCACAGGGCCCGCCTTCCCCTTTACGTACATGCCAGTTTCTCCTCATTGGTCAGTTCTTTCCACGACCCCTTCTCCTTCTCCTTCAGGGCCTTCTCTTGGGCATCCAGGTCCTTGCGGTAGGGGACGTCAGGGAGCGGGTAGACTCTGAGGTCATAATACCCAGGTAATGTGTAATCGTCTTGGGTGGAGACTAGGAAGAGAGAAAGAGCTGAGAGCAGCCTCTGAGAGCCTCACCCCCCCCTGCCCTCCCCTGCTCCCCTTCTGCCGTGGCAGAAATCCCCCAGGAGGAGTGCCAGCAGCACCGGCACCCAGGGGGCCAAGGCGCTTGGCGAAGTAACCATGACACTATCTCGAGGTGAAGCAGTTCAAGCTGCTCGGCGATTTGGTTGCCACCCTATGAGTACGCTGGACTCCGACCAGCAGAGGGAGCCCATTGGGTGGCAGCTGCCTAGACAGGGAGCAATCCCGATTGGATTGGACAATCTCACGGTGAAGCTGACAAACACGTCGTAGCCAACCTGGACACGTCCCTGATTCATCAGAGACAGGAAACTTGAGTGACGTCCCAGCGTTCCCATGACTCTGTGGCAGGGAGGGGGAACCTCAGGCCTGGGCGCCAAATGTGACCCATAGCTAGTTTTTATGCATCCCCTTCCTAGTGCCTGAATCTGGCCCCTGGATCCAATTCCTATCCCCAAGCCCCGAAAGACAGAGTCCAGGGCAAGGGAGGAGAGACGACAGGGCCCAGATCCACGGCACAAATCCCTAAACTGGACCTTTCTCTTCCTGTGTGCCCCCCCTTCCAACATCTCCTCCCGCAACTTCGATGTGGCGCTTTGTGCTTGCACCAATCCTGGAAATGCACCCCACCCCTGAGAGGGAACTGCTCTGCGGTGGCCTGGCCGGTTAACGGCCATTAGCAGGAGAGTGTCGTAGACCAGGCGCTGATTCTGTAGCACGTTTTTTGGCTGCCGAGTCTCCTGAGGAATTCCCCAGACATGCTGCAGGGGGTGCCGCTCCCCCCCAGTGCTAAGAGGCTGGGACAGCGTCACACGTAAACACACCGGCCCTTGCAGGCAGCCCACCGGGCGGACTTGGGAAACTAGAGCACCCCGCTGCAGCAATATTTAAAATGCTGATATTAAAATGATCTTTTTAAAAAAAATAAAAAAATTCAAAATTTCAAATCTAAATTAAAAAAAAAATAAATTAATTTGAAACTTTAAAAAAAAGAAAGAAACATTTTCAAAATGTGAACTTTCAAAATGTAGATTCAGGGAGGGTTCAGAGGGCGATTCAGATGCAAAGGGAGGGTTGCAGGGGCATAACTATCATAGGGACAGGAGGGATATTTGTCCCATGGCCCAAGCTGGGCCCGGGGCACAAATCCTGTCCTGTTGCAGCATGGCCGGGCAGAGAGTGAGCTGAGGGGCAGCGCATGGGACCTGCCCGGCAGGTGGCACAGGATGGTGGTGGCGGGAGGCAGGCAGCGCAGTAATAGCCGCCAGGACTCTGGCTCAGCGAGCTGAGAGAGGGAGAGGTGTGCGGTGGCAGGAGTGTCTCCGGAGCCTTTACCATGGAAGTTGATCGTTTTCTCTGCAATAGGATGCAGGGGAGAAGCCGGTGATGGCCAGGAGGGGCTCAAGTCTATTTCTTGGTGCACCTGGGCCCATGCCAAGCTACCTATGCCCCTGGAGGGTTCAGAGCTTTCCACAGAATTACATTTGCCAGGCCCTGCAATATGTATTTTGCATAAGTGTTCCTTTAAAAAACTCTGCATGGGTGACAACCCTGTTGCCAGCAGATGTAAACAAATTTCAGCTTTTGCCTCCTTCCACCCCCCCCATCCCACCCCCCCAATTCCAATAGCTGGGGGATGGGAGACTCAAAACAGCATTTCCCACCCAAATAAGATATTTGTCCCAGATTTAGCAGCTTCGGAGTTGGCTTGGCCCCCCTTCTCCAGGGAGACTGGCGTAATTTCCCCCCTTCGCGCAGCTACAGGCACAAACTGACACAGGGTGCGTGGAAAGAAACTTTGTTTAATATTTAGTGATGGGGGAGGATGGATGCCTGGACTGTGCAGACACTGGCGACATCTCGTGGACAAGCTGGGACTAGCCCCCTCAAGGAGACCTCCAGAGTGTTTAAGATTTTGTGGCTGTTTCTTGATGGGGAGAGAGCCTCCGTGCAGTGGGGTGAGTGTGGGGGACCTGGCTGGTGCGGGGAGGGAGATTTCTCCTTGTTTCTTGACTTTAGTTACATTAACATTGAAGGGAATGTTCCTGGCGGGAGGCGGGGGCAGCTGCCACATCCATTTCTTGCCCCCTGTCCTCTATCTCGACTGCAAGCTCTTTGGGGCAGAGACGCTGTTTGCTGTGAGCTGCATCCTGCCCAGCCCACTGGGACTCTCTCACCCATGGCTGAGGCTCCCGACAAATCCACAGCCATGGGACTGATCTCCTTCAGCTCTCGTGCCAGAACCCAACCTGTATCTAAAGCTTCCCTGCTCCAAAGCTTGAGCTAGTCAATTGAGTTCTGTGGCTGCTGGCTGGAGTTCCATTCTGGGCTGAGCGTTCGCTCTCTTGGCTTGCCTTGGGGCCACTCCCCCTCGTGCGGCCCGCCACGGCCGGGGACGTAGCTAGGTTGGGACAGTGCAGAAGATGACATGGATGCCCCTGATGTCCCTCCTGGCTACACCCCAGGACAAGGCCTTTCTTGCTAAGGGAAACCGCTCCTAGAGCCCCCCCTGAATGCATCCCAGAGCAGCTGCGAACCTGCCTCTTGCTTCTCTCTGCAAGGTCTCTTTCTATCTATCCTGTCAGAAAAATCCCTTGCCCTCGCTGCACACCTTCATGGGGGGGGGGGAGGGGAAATACCCCCCACATTGCTCTACCCCCCCCCTTTCCCAGTTTTGTGTTCGGACAAACACAGCGTTTCAATCAGAGGAGGTGGTGGTGACCCTGGGGGGGGGGGGGATTGTACTCCTAATTAAAAACAGGTGCATGCTCTGAAACAGCTTTACCCTGCTCCTCCTCCTCATGTCTGTGTGAACACAGAGAGAGAGTTCACTATCTATGTCAAGTCACATAACATCGAACACCCCTTTCCTCCAAATCATCCCCCCACCCCTGCTGGGGCGGCCTCTAAGGTAATTGCTCCATGTTCGTGCGGACACTTGCAAAGTTGACTGTTAGTTACCACTGGAAGAAGTTAACACAGGGGAGGGGGAGGGGCAGCCTGTTCATGTGAATGAGTCCCGAGTTCTTCTTTGTAGGTCAGGCTGTGCCTGGATGGGACAAGAGACAGGGCCTTAGCCAGGAACGTGACAAGTGGCCTCGTTGCCAGGGAGACAGGCCCACAAGAGGCTGCCGCAGCAGCTAATTTGATAAGGCCGATACCTGTTTTAGCAGCAGCAGCTGGGAGCCCCAGCAGGCAGGGATAAGCGAGGCTCGGAGTGAAAAAGAGGCTTTTTGGCTTTGGCTTTTGTCATTGGGGGGGTAGAATTCTGGATATATTTTTAAAATTTGGTTCCTTCCCACTCATCAAACTATTTTATTGTTTTGTTTTGTTTCCTGGAACTGAAATGTGGGGCTTTGGTAACTATTTGTGTCTCTCCCCCACCCTCCAAAACCCCTGGAAAAATAAAGCAGATTTTTTTTAAAAAATAAATAAAATTAAAATAAAANCAGTTTTCTTGCCTCCTCCTTCAAGGGGAGCAAACTCAAATCAGTCCCAAGTTTTGCCTGGGGGGGTGGGTGCGAGTGCCCACATGCTGGTAATGGGCCTAGCACCCTGCCAGACACAAGGGTATGCACCGGCCCGGCCCCTTCCCCTGATGCCGCGCGGTGCGGATGGGCCATGCCGATTACCCTGGGCTGACTTAGTTTGCGGACTTGCGGATTTGCAGTAATTGGGGTGACCCAGGTAAATTGTGCCTTGGATTCCAGAAGAAGGCAATGCCTTGGGCTCCTCCAGTAGGCGCCTGGAGGCTTGTGGGGTATGCCTTTTGGGGCAGGGATTGCCTGCTCTGTGTGCGAGCAGTGGGGGCCCCTGGTCTGTGATATTTTGAAGATATTCCTGCAATCAGTAATCCCCATTCATGAATAATAAAGGGGTCCCATCTGTCTGAGCAAGGGCTGGGTGAGAGATGAGCCCTTGAGGATCTGACCCCACAGGAATCCTTCTGGTGGGCCTCCCCATATAACCTGGCATCCCCTGTGGGGCAGGGCACTGCTGCTGTACAGATGGGAGCAGGGGGGCAGCTATTCAAGGCCAGGAGTACATTGAGGCTGTGTTCACACCCAGGCTCATCCTCCAGGGATACTTATGTCCATTAACCCACTTTGAAAGTATTCACACTTTGCAAAAATACTTACCCAGAAAGGGGGGTGAGGGCAAGGGAGTTAACTGTGTGAATGGTTCCGTGTTAGGGGGTAAGTGCCTCAATACACTTTCATTGCCACCCTTTCCTTGTGTGCAGACCATTTACTCCCAGGGTAAGCGACTCCGCTGTGTGTACCCCTCTGTAATCCGGAGTGTCTACCCTGAGGGGGACCAACCCCATCCTTGCCTTTCCAAACTCGGTTCATGTGAACAGAAGCACAAAGTGAGGCAAAGCGTTATTGCCGCAGAGGGTAAGAACAGACGTGCAGCCGAGGCCGACACAACTCAGCTCAGGGCACTGAACGGCCGTGTCCGCGGGCGGGAAGGTATCCTGCTACCTGCACGGCCCAGGGAGGGCTGGGAGCCCAACACAGGGGAAGGTGGGTGGCCCCACCCACGCCCTGCTCCCAGCCCCCCATCGTGACAGAGAGCCATGGCGGCCGATGAGGCGCAGCCGTGGCCTGGGTCAGGAATGCTGCGCAGGAACAGCCGTGCTAACCCGATGTGGCCCCGTCAGGCTGACTGTAGAGCAAGCTGTGACCTTGGAGATTGGCCAAGGTCACAACCCAGGCTAGTTGCCAACATGGCACCAGGCAATTCCCGGGCCAACACCTGGCGGCGCCTGCACAAACATACAGGTGGGTCCCAGGCCACAGCGGTAAAATGACGTCTGGCCCAACGCCCCTCGCTGAAGATGCTGCCTTGGAAAGTCTACACCCCCCCCCCCCCCGAGAGACTAAGCGACATGCCCAGAATCACAGGGAGAGTCTGCAGCAGAGCCAGAAGTGAACCCTAGGTCTCCTCACCCCCCTGCCCCACCCCGTTTCATCATTCCGACCCCCTGCCCCACTTACCTTGACTGGGCCGATTTGGGACCGCGCTTCAGACATGTTGAAGCTGCCGGCAACACAGAGAGAAGGTCAGAGCTGATCGGGGCATCCCTGCTGCCTGTTAAACCCTCCCTCCCCTGGGCACAAAGGGGGCAGAACCCCCATCCCCTCCCAGGAACGCAGCCCAGTCTCCCTGCTCAGGGCAAGAGCTGTGGTTTGGATGGGGGCGGAGTGGGCAGCCCAGCTCGGGAGAGGACACAGGAGCTCCCAGCTGGGAGATCGGCCCCCGCGGTGCCAGCTCCCTGGAGAAGGGGCACCCAGCCGGGCATCCCTGGGGGGCTCAAGGGAGGTGTCTCTGGAGAGGGTCCCCCAGCCTCAGGGAGGGCCAGGGACCCCAAACACACTCACTTCGTCAGAGCCACGGAGCCTCCAAGCTTCTTCGAGTCCAGGAAGACCTGTCCTGCCATGCTGGCGTCCTGCCGGCCAACGGAGACATCGGTCAGCAGCAGCTGCCAGAGGAGCCCAGAGCCCATGACCCTCATGGGCGGGGCAACATCACCTGCTGGGCCCCTGCATGGGAGGGGCCTTGGCTCAGCCCCTCTGTGCGCAGGATCCAGCCCCAGCGTACTTTACTCCGGAGAGCTGCGTGCCGTAGCCCCCAGGGAGTAACGTGGATCACAGCACTGGGGTGTGGGGCCTGGCAACCCCAGTACCATCCCTCAATCCACCCACCCCAACCCACACCCCACCAGCCCCAGTGGGCTGTGCTGGGTGTGGGGGGCTGCATTGGGAGTGTTCGGGGGGGGGAGTAAGTGGCTATGCTGTACTCCCTCCCCGTAGCCCCCCCAGCACAGCCACTCCCACCAGACACAACCGTCTCGCCCCCTATAGGTGTCACAACAGGGGATCCAGGGACACGATAGACTTTTCTCCTCGCTTTTGGGAGCAGACAGATCCCCCACCCCACCCCGATACACCCTGCCCTCCCCCCACCAGCACCTCTCCGCAGGTTTCAAACTGGTAGAAGTAGGAAGGGGAGGAGCCACAGCCACACGCAGGTGTGGAGTCCCTGAATGTTTCCCACCCCACCCGCTGGGAGAGAGGGATCCAGCCACCCCATCCAGGGAGAGTGGGGCAGGGGCTGTGATCTGGGGGCAGGGCCCAGTGCTTACGATGTCCAACAGTAACGTGGAGAGCAGGCTGCCATTGGGCTGGACGACGAAGGCTTCGACAGATGCAAAAAGCTCTGCATCCAGGGAGCCCGGGCGGAAGTGCAAGAGGGGCTGCTTTCGGGTGGCCAAGTGCAGCTCCATGGGCCTGCCGGGATAACGCTTCTTCAGCTGGGGCAGGAGAGAGGCAGAGTCTGATTGGAGAAGGGGGCACTTGGCACCTGGGAAAGGGAAGAGCAGTGCCCCACCAGCCAGCCAGAGCCTCATTCTCTGCCAGCTACCTTCGCAGACCCCCCCCCTCCAGCCCGGGCACAACCCTGCCCCTTCCCCTGCCTGGGAAAGATCCCAGTCCCCTCCCTCCACTGCAGGACCCCTCCCTCTCTCCCTCCTGCCCCTATGCACCACCTCCCCCACACTGCCACCCAGCTGTGCCCTGGGGGGGGGGGCGGCTGACTTACCTCTGGGAAGAAGNTCCCTGCCCATTGAATGCCCGGCCAAATAAAAAGGCTGTACACTACCTCCAGCAGACATTCATGGATGGTTTAAAAAGCCATGGGCTGGGGGGAATCTCACGTAGCAAATATGTCCCTAGTGCCCCCTCCCCCCCGGGGGACAGATGTATCACCCTAAAAAGGGACAGATTTCCTCCCCCCGCCGCACAGCCAATAGCTCCATCCACTTGCATAGCTTTTTGGAAATTGAAATGTCAATGAGGAGCAGCCCCCCAGTAGTGGCAGGAAGAGTGTCCTCATGGGGGTGGGGTGGGGGGGAGGGCTCCCTTGTTAACCAGGATGAGAGGGGGGGTGTCCCTTACCATCCCCACTGTGCCCATGGGCTGCTCTGATGCTGGCAGTGCCCAGGATCCCCCTCCTGGCCAGGGTGCCCACACGCAGGGCCGGCAGAGACAGCATCTGCGGGATGGAAGCACAGATACATTTGAGAGGAGCTTCATGGGGGCTGCTGAAGGGCTGGCAGGTGCCAGGGGGTCTTGGGCTGGGGTGCAGATCCTAGCAAGGGTGTTATTCTAATAGGGAGACATGATGCAACTCCAGCAGGGTCCATGTGCCGGGAAAGGGGTGGGGGGAGGCTCCCTGGTGCGGCTGCTACATCCCCTTAACTCTGCCCGTCACCAAGTGCACAGTGGGAGTGGGGCGCCCCCTAGTGGCCAGTTCCCTCTCTCTTTCAAGCTGGCAGAACAGGGGTCTCTCTAGGCAGGGGTACCCTTGTACTGTAGAATGATGGCAGCCTGGCTGCACCCAACCCCCTTGGCGCTGGGTGCAGGTTGCCCATGAGAACCTGGCAGAGAAATTCACTGCCTGACTTACGTAACACTAGAGATTTGGACACAGGAACTGGAGTGGGCTGGGAGGAATGGAGTTCTGCTTGTGGGGAAGAGGCACTGCTGGCCCGTACTCCATGCCTCAGTTTCCCCGTCTCCCGAGCCACAGGCTGCTGGGGCAAGTCTCGGGAGCAGGCAGGGCTTGGCGAATGGGTGCTCCAAGAGGGCAGGCTTGTTGGCCAAGAGCCAGGCAGGCCTCTGCTCAGTGTGTGCGTTCGACCTGTTTGCAGAGACCGAGGTGGGGGTGAGGGGTTGGAATGGAGGGATTCTGGTCATGCCAGACACAGTCAGCTCCCCGCCACCCCCGGCTCCTGACAAGGCCAATTCTCTCAGCATCTGCCAGGCCTCCGGAGCTCTGTGTATAAGTGCACAATCCCAGGCCCCAGGTGGGGGAGGAGACAGAACAGCTGGTTGCCTGCTCCTCTGCCAGGCTTCCCCCCGCCCCCCAAAGATTTGGAAATCCATCCCAGCAGCAGGGCCAGCCCGTGCGCTAACCACCCCTGTGGCTGCCCTGCTGCTTTCCCAGCTGTCCGCCCCTGACCCCTCAGCGAGGGGGGAGAAGGGGGTCCCTGGCTTCATCCCGAACAAACTCTCAGTCCTCCTCTATCCCAGCTGCCCCGGGGGCTGGCGTGCAGCCTCTGAGCTCTAAATAAGGTGTCTGGGAATTGGCAGGGGAACGGGTCAGAATGGACGGCCCGTCCTGGGTGACCTCTAGCTACAGAGATAGCCCCCAGCCTGGGCAAAGGGGTAGGGGCAGGCAGCCCCATGGTGCCAGGCCTCTGCATGGCCTCAGAGAATTGGGGGGGGGGGGCTCGCCTCATGCTTCCCCCCCCAAAAAAAAAATGAAGAGGTTTCTTGACTCTGCACCCGCCTCCAAACTCCCAGAAAGCAGGAGCATCTGTGGGAGCTGAGGTACCTTCCCAACTTGCCCCATGGCCATTACCTGACAGACCCCTTGGCATGAAAGCCACAGCCCCCCCCCCGGAAAGTTCTGCTGTTGCCCAGAATAGTCCCTCTCTCTGGGCTGGGGGAGGACATGACAAGGGAGGAGTCTGACCCTAAATGCAGTTCCTTTTACCCTTTAAGAGGGATTCTGGTCTTTCTGTCCCCTCAAATTTGGGTCTGAAATCCAGGCTCAGGGGGGAAAGCAGCTAGATCCCTCCCTTCCCAAGGCAAACACCCAGCTCCTCCTGGGGTCTGCCTGGCTCCTGCTCACCCTGCCGGACCCCGGACGGGTTTGCCAGCTCCTAGGAGACGGAGAAACGTGTGTGGGCAAAGGGGGATTGTACTCACTGCGAGAGGAGACACAGCTACAGCCGAGCGGAGAAATGGAGACAACAGGCGTCCTCGGAGTGCAACTTCTGTTGGAGCCTGGGCACAGAGCCAGCAGGCGCAGGGCACGCGCGCACACACACACACACACACACACACAGCCGGCGACTCTTATTACAAAGCTGGCCTACACAGAGAGCAGTTCTTGGGATGTACCATGCCCAGCCTGGCCCCTAGCTTTTCGCCTCTGATGCCGCCAGCTTTCCGGGGCCCGGGGGCTGTTGATAGGCACCTACGCTCCTTATTCCCAAGTGTTCTCTGCCCCAGAGAGCCAGCAGTTCTTGGGATCTGCAGTGACTTGTGCGCGGGAGCCTCCAGCAGGCTGGATGGGAGCCAGCTGGCTCCCCAGAAGGCCCCCTTTGAGTCCAGAACCAGAGGCTCCATGAGAATCCACACAGCAGCCCGAGGCCTGGGACTAGGGAGGCTGATCTGAAACTGCATCCCAGCTGGGCCCCAGTATTGAGGAAGGGGAGCAGCAGCCCCAGGGTGTTGCAGTCAGGGGGGCACCAAGGGAGATGGGGCTCAGAGCATCATCCCAACACAGCCTGCCTCAGGGGCAGTGCCGGGAACTGAGACGGGTTTGTCTTATGCCCCCTGACCTGGTGGTGCCCCTATCTGCCCACAGCACCCACCTGCTGCCGAGACCATGAGCGCTTGGGGCAGGCAGGGCTGCAGGGCTCCATTCTTGAACAGAGTCCTTTACCCCAGGACCCTGTGTATTCTACACACACACACAAAATCTTCCAAATTCTGCAACCGAGAAACCAGAGAATCCACATTCTCTAAACAGATTAAATTAAGTCAATTAACTAAAAGCCTACCTGCTTCGTAGCTGCATGTGGTGCAGAATGCAGCGGTCCCTCTTCTCTAAGGGGTGGGTTGCCGGGAGCACAGAGTCCAGTCGTTTTATCATCCATAGCTGCAGCCCCGGGCATTATCGTCCAAAGCATACACCAGCAGCAAACAGAGTTGCCACCGTTGCAAACGTTTAAAGGAACACTTATGAAAAATACATGTTGCAGGGCCTGCAATGCCAATGAGGCCCTGCAACATGCATTTTTCATAAGGGTTCCTTCAATCATTCGCAAAGGTGGCAACCCTAGCTGGCACCCCATTGGCTAGCTCACAGCACTGACATCTCATTGGCTAGTGCACAGCGCTTTCCACCCAGGCTGTCAGTCTGGGCTGCCAGAGGCAATTTCTGTGACAATTTGGCCAAATGCAAAATTCTGTAAAACTGACTGTAATCGCAGCAGGGCAAACTCCCGCTGCTCTGGCTACACAAGTTACCACAATAAGAAGCAGGGCTGAGTCACCCAACAAAACCCAAACCCAGCAGAGAGCTGAGAACCAGAACGTCATTCAGAATCCTGCTCCCCCCCACGTTAAAGAGAGACAGGTGGGGAGGTTCAGGGAGAGACCAGAGCTGCGGCAGATGTAGGCAGGGAAATCCCCAGCTCTGGTCTCTCCCTGGCCAGGATTGGAGTTAGCGCCGCTGCTGGGGGTGGTTGATCAGTTCCAGGGGGAAGAGACGGCAGCTGCAGGAGCTTCAGTCTGTCCTTGACTGGAGAGAGACCCCTGCCCACCCACAATTGGGTTCATGGCATCTGGAACGGCAGGGCTGCTTTCGATTCCTGCCCTTTAACAAGCAC
>QEPC01014492.1:5059792-5071054 GCA_003113815.1 Sphenodon punctatus | reverse complement strand
ACGACCCCCCCACTCAGTCTCTGGAATATATAGTTAAGAGAATTCTAGGGCTGGAAGGGGCTTTAGGGTTGATCTAGTCCAACCCCATGCTGCTCCATGACAGGACAGCCATAGCAGGATTTATATATATATATATATAAGCCACCCCAAGCTGCCTTGAGCAGGAGGGGCAGGGCAACAAAATTTGTTAAATAAATCAATCTCCTCTGCCAGTGCCTACAGCATCCGGGACAGATGATCCTCCAGCTGGGTTTTGAAAACATGCAAGTCAAGCTAGCATTGTATTAATTTACTTTTGTTTTGTTTAATGCAATTTCTGTATAAACCATGAACCTTTACAATACTCTTCAAATCTTTGCTAGACTTTGTTCTATGAAGCTTGTGTCTCTGTGCCTTGCTGAAACTGGGATGCTGATATTCTGGGATGATTCTTGCTTCATAGAGCTGGCTGTCTTGGAGTTCAAGATTGCAAAGTCTGTGGGGCAGGGACTCTTTTCTGCTCGATTATGCCTGGCACAAGAAGGACCTTGGCTCGTTGGGGCCTCCGGCCATTGTCAAAGTAAATTCTGGGCTGAACCCTCCTTCTGCTGTTGCGTTTGTGTGTGTGTGGGTGTGCGTGTGTGTGCGTGGGTGTGCGTGCTTAGGGAAGATCGGGGGGTGGGGGAGTGCACAAGACACTAGGGGAAGAGCTGCATGTGTGAGCCTGAGATGAGGGTGGTCTCAAGAGGAACTCAAGGTCCCAGGGCAGTTCCTGACGTCTCCTTGTTGACAATGAAGATTAAAAAAACCGGAGCAAACTCTCCAGTTTTATTTATAACAAAAGTGGCAGGAGCCTCCTGGCTCTCATTCCCCGGAGGGGCCCGCGAAGCCCTCCTCCTGAGGGGCCTGCAGGAGAGCGTGCGAGGGCAGGCCTTGGCCCAGGGAGCTGGGTGTGCCAGCGGCTCCCGTCATGGTGGTTCAGGGCTGGTAGTGCAGATCTGTGGCTACCAGGAGAAGTCCCTACGGAGAGAAAAGGGCAGCAACAGCAGCTGAGACTCCAGGCGTCGCTGGCTGCTTGGGGCCAAGACCCCGCTTCATGTCCCATCAGCGACTGGGGCAGGAGTGGGGGCTGTAGGGGGGACTCACAGAGATCAGAGGTCAAACTATGTGCCACTGAGAGCCCCCAAACTCTCTGCATCCTAGGGTGCCTGCCTCGTCTTCTGCACTGGGGTAAGAGCAACCCTCCTCTCCACCCGCGAGGGGCACTGTACGGGGTGGGGAGGGAAGGCAAGAGGGCTGGCCGTGCAGAAGCTCCTAGTTACATCCAGTCCTGGCCTCTCCCAGTAAGAGAGTGAGACATTCCCAGGAGCACCATGCCCCCACCAGGGGGCACTGTAGGGGGCGTGAGTGCTGGCTGTGGGGGGAGCTCTCAGCTGCACCGTGCCCACCAGCAGGCACTGCAGAGAGGGAGGCAGGGAGGGGAGTTCCCAGCTACTCCTGTTCCAGCCTCTCCCAGCAGGGGGCACTGCAGGGAGTGGGGTAGGAGCGCTGTGTGCGGAGAGCTCCCGGCTGCACACCATGCCCACNGGGCATTATCGTCCAAAGCATACACCAGCAGCAAACAGTGCTGGCACGAGAGTTGCCACCGTTGCAAATGTTTAAAGGAACACTTATGAAAAATACATGTTGCAGGGCCTGCAATGCCAATGAGGCCCTGCAACATGCATTTTTCATAAGGGTTCCTTCAATCATTCGCAAAGGTGGCAACCCTAGCTGGCACCCCATTGGCTAGCTCACAGCACTGACATCTCATTGGCTAGTGCACAGCGCTTTCCACCCAGGCTGTCAGTCTGGGCTGCCAGAGGCAATTTCTGTGACAATTTGGCCAAATGCAAAATTCTGTAAAACTGACTGTAATCGCAGCAGGGCAAACTCCCGCTGCTCTGGCTACACAAGTTACCACAATAAGAAGCAGGGCTGAGTCACCCAACAAAACCCAAACCCAGCAGAGAGCTGAGAACCAGAACGTCATTCAGAATCCTGCTCCCCCCCACGTTAAAGAGAGACAGGTGGGGAGGTTCAGGGAGAGACCAGAGCTGCGGCAGATGTAGGCAGGGAAATCCCCAGCTCTGGTCTCTCCCTGGCCAGGATTGGAGTTAGCGCCGCTGCTGGGGGTGGTTGATCAGTTCCAGGGGGAAGAGACGGCAGCTGCAGGAGCTTCAGTCTGTCCTTGACTGGAGAGAGACCCCTGCCCACACACAATTGGGTTCATGGCATCTGGAACGGCAGGGCTGCTTTCGATTCCTGCCCTTTAACAAGCACTCAGCACTGGTGCCCCCATCCCCAGTAGAGTCCTTGGTTTCACCAGGCTGCCACCAAATGTATTTGCCACCTCCACTCCATCCCCGCTTCTGATTGGTGGGGAGCCGGAGTCTTGGGGTGTGCATGTTTATAGTCTGGCGGGGGGCACATGACTGGGGGGCGGGGTCTCTCAGAGCCACTCAGGGAACTTTAGATTGTGAGCTCTCGGGCAGGGACCGTGTCCATCTTATTCTTTGTAAAGCACCAGGTACATCGCTGGCGCTATATAAATGCTTATAATAAATAAAATAATAATAATAATAATAACCACGACTGCTTTGCCCTTTGGAAGAGAGGGAGGGACACATTCTGCCCCACATCGATGCCCCTAGGTGCAGAGGGGCTGGATCCAGACAGACCCAGTCACCAGGATCCTGTGTCTCCTGTGAGGTCAGGGACCCCACATGCTACCTCCCACAGCAAACAACCTGCAGCAAGGTCANAGTATCTTGTGCCCGCAAGCACTTGCGAACCCAGAGAGAAAGAAAAGGAGAACGGGAAGCCTCTGGAACTTGGGTGACAAAAGTGTTGCCCCTTTGCCGGACTGAATCCGCTAGAGAGAGAACTGATTCAGACGGGCTGCAAGTGAGGGAAACTGAGTCGCCCAACCCAGAAACGTGGGGTAGTGAACCCCAACCCCGTGACAATGGGCTAAACAGGCGCCGGGACAGCGCCGGCTGCTCATGGGCTGTTGGCCCCCTCTGGCTCCAAGCCAAACTTGGAACAGGATGGGGGGGCACCATTTCCAATGCCTGATGACTCCCCCAGCCGTGGGGAGGGGGACACAGGGTGGGAGGAACCGTTCTCCAGGGTGATCCCTAGGTTCCCAAACTAGGGGTCATGACCCCAAGTAGGGAGGGGGGGGTGTCTTGGCATGACCAACAAGACTGGGGCCACTTTTATTCGTGACAAAAATGGGTTCTTATAAGTACTTGAGATAATAACGTGTTATAAACGCGGGAGTTTTTTGTAATGTGTGAACGCACTTTTCCCCTTTTATGCAGCGAAATCTCACAGCCCTGTAAGAGTCACATCTGGTGGGTCTTACAAGGCTGCGAGACCTCGCTGCACAGAAGGGGAATAGGTGTGTTCACACATTACAAAACTCCAGCATTTATAACACCCGGCATTATCTTGAGCACTTATAAGAACCCATTTTGTCATGTGTAAAAGAGGCCTAGGTCTGTAGAATTAAAGATGCAAATTTTTGCATCCTTTGGGGTGGAGAGCATTTCTTGGTCCCTAGGTCCCTCATCCAGGTTCCTCTTGGAAGCTCCAGGGAAGGAGATTTACAACCCCCCGCCCCCGGTGACCGGCCCCATTGCCGGCTGCTCTTCCAAATATTTACCCCAACCCTACCTTGCTGCACTGCACCCCACTTGTCCCCCTCCCCTCAGTGACTGGCTGCTCCCCATCTGCTCCAGGGTAGCCTTGCCTTGCCGTCTTTGCCCCCCGCTACTTCAGCCTCTCCTCCTGTGTCTCAGTCCCTTCTCTTCAGCTTCCTTACAAGACCCAACACTCCAGCTCCTCTAACCACCAGACTTTTCTGCTGCCCCCGCTGCCCCCCCGGCCGATTTCTCTCAGTCTGTCCGGTGCATTTGGTCTTTCTTCCCTAGGTGCAATACGCTACCTCCCCTCTCACTGCCGCCTGCCTTGGAAGTCCCCCACCCTGCCTCAGCCCAAACAGCAGCTGCACTAGAGAGAGCCGACATCCTCCAGCCCTCTCAAAGTTTTGGGGGTAGGGGGCGAGGGACAGGTCTATGGATGGCTATAACCTGCGGAGGGCAAGAGATACCATTTATACCCCCCCATGGTTACAACAGATTGGACCAGCAGGGGGGAGGAGGCCACACCGCCCTAGCCCCAGAGGCAGGGAAAGGAGGGGGGGCCCACAGCGCTTGCATTCTCTGTCCCTCTCCAATCTGGGCCGTACCTTATCGTCGGTGAAGTTGGTCTGCAAGACGCCAGACGTGAAGTACACGAAGGCGGCTGAGTTGGTGAAGAAGTCGGGGATCCCAAGCTGCAACATGGAGTTGGGCAGATGGGGCAGCTGGAAGGGGGCAGGGGTGAAGGGGCTCTTCTGACGATGCTCTACTTGGTAGAACTCACCCTGGATGGGAGGAGAAGGTGTTAAAGCAGGGCTTGGCACCCAGAGAGCGCACCACTCACACAATTCTCACCGTACTCTCCAACCAACCTTTTTGCCCCGTACAGTAATGAGTTTTGTTATCTTGCACTGGGCTGCCAACAGTGTAAGCTTTGTACCAGGTTCAGCAAGCGCCTCATTAATTCAGCTGGGACCCACTGCTGAGAGGTAGGGGAGGGGCATTTTTCTCACTTCAACAAATTTGGGATAAGCATCCTTATCAAAGAACAAAGAAAGGGAACCCCCCAGGCAGGAGGGAGCTGTGCGCCTGGGAACAAGGTGAAAACTAAAAAAGATAGGAGGGTTGGGAATGTGTTTGTGAGGGGTGATTCTTTAGCTGCTGAAAGAGGCTGTCACGGCTTCAGCCCGGAATCCACCGTGTCTTTAACACTAACATTTTAGAACCAAAGTCAATGCCCCCCTTAGAGAATTCTGATTTTTTAACAGGCTGAATTTTAATTCGAACCATTTGCACACAGAACCTCTCACACAGACAGCCTTTTTTTCCCCAGCTCAGCCTCAAAATTAGTCAGTGGGCTGTTACAAAGTTTCACAAACACATGCACATTTATACAAATTAGAGGTGGCGTGAAGCGAACCTATTGTTTCCCTGTCGAATGTTGGTCTCTCTCTCACACACACCAGCATAACCAGGCCTGGGGGTGTCTGTCTATCAAAGACACGCACCACAAATAAAGCTTGGCCTTCAGCTGGACAAGCTCTGAGCCACTTTAACGACTGGGCTGAAACCTAAACAAAACAACTCTCTCCCTGATTATAAATCTTGTGCTTCTGCGTTTGCCAAGACCAGGGACTAGAATTCTGGGGTATTTGAGGGCTAGACACCAGAGTGGGCCTCACCTCTTTCTAGATTCATGGAACGGAAAGATTTAGGGTGCCCGAGGGCTGAACCCTGCTGCACTATCGAACGCTCTGGGGAGAGAGGTAGCTGGCGCAGGCTACTAGCGGGAAACCAAGTTGCGGCTGGTTTTAGGGAGAATCGGGACATCATCCAAGAATGGGTGAAGACCGAAATCTCTGCAGCCTTCACTGTTGCTCTCAGCTCAGCCTGGCAAGTGCAGAGGATCTTGGGGCAGAGGGATGAACGTACCCCAGGGATGTCTGAGGAGCATTAGCTGCTGCTTTACCTTGAAGTCTGCATCTCCGTGATCGGCAGCTATCCTGGGCTTGCTAACCAGGTAGCAGTCCAGCTCAGCGAAGGGGGTGATCCGGACCGAGGCTGCAGAAGAGCAGGGAAGAGAGAGAGAGAGGAGCGTAGTAGCAACAGCAAAAACAGGGGTTCACTTCCCCCCACTGCAGAGCCCCCAGGGCCAAGCAGAGCTGGGGAGGGCACTTTCCCACAGGAGTTTGCTTGGGGCCACGTCTCCCTGCTCTGCTGTCTCCCTTCACAGCCCGGCCTGGGGCCTCAACCTGGTTTGCGAGGCAGTTTTCCAAAGAATCACAAAATGAAATTGAAATTTTTGATGATCACGTGTTGCAGTCATCCAATCAGGGAACAGTAACGTACCATGTGATCTGGGTGTCCCCCCCTCGAGGAACAGAAGTGTAGAGACTGTTGAGCCCAGGGGGGGTGGGGGGTGTCATTCTGCCCCTTTCTCCTGCCTTGACCCCCCACTCCATCCCCCCAAGCCCTTTTTTCTATGACTCTTGTCTAGTCAAGGGTGTAAAAAAGAGGGGGAGTAGATACAGTCCCCCTCCAAGTCTGAGGTGCAGGTAGTGGCCCCCGCCTTAATTCTGACCAGCCCCATGACCCCTATTACCACTGCAGGGACTGGAATTAATTGGGGGGGGATGCAGTGACTGCCACCTGCACTTAGGGTGCCCACTGAGGCATCCCCAGAATACAGGACAACTTCGTTACTGCGATGGGAGAGCACCCCCTCGTAAGCCCCCATCCTCCACGGGCAGGGAAGCAGCCTTTGAAACTGACAAGCCCCAGCTGGGATCGCTGAGGCACTGGGCTCTGCAACGATCCCCGCTGAGGCCTGTCACTTTCAAAGGCCGGCCAGCACGTCCGAGCAGCCGGTCAGGTTCCCAAACGGGGCTGGGTTGATACGGGCAGATTCGTCTGCTCGGTTGCAACTCTAGCAGCCAGTGCCGGCGGCCGCGTCAGTAATACTGGGGAAATTGCATCCAGCCCAAGTCAGTAACAGACAGACAAGGGACGAACCCTTCAGAAAATAGGACGGTCCGTAGGGTTGCCATATAGGCAAATTTTTCCAGGACACTTATGAAACATACATGTTGCAGGCCCTCCATTGGCACCTTGGACCAGTCCAGTATGAATTGCCACCCCCCTCCCTCTGCCACTCTGCCCCCCGGCCTCACTGGAACGTCCTGAAGTCTGGATGAAGGAGCAGAGTGGTGGTCATTTTGCCCCGTACAGTAATGTGTTTTGTTATCTTGCACTGGGCTCCCAACAGTGTAAGGTTTGTACCAGGTTCAGCAGGCGCCTCATTTTGTGGCTCAGGGGCTGGGTCTTTATGGGAGGGACACGGAGAAGGAGCTGCCCTCCACCTCCCCATTCCTCGCTGTGGGCTGCTGTTTGTGGAACCACAGAACCCTAGAATGTGACGGTCCCTCCTCCCCAGCAATCTCCCGTCGGATCTGGCTGGCCTTTGGGCAACAGCCTTGCGTTCTCAATTCCCTGGTTGATTTCAAAAGCCGTACTCCTGGCCCGATTGCCAGAGACGACAGTTGGGAGGGCTCATCCCCGAACCTCAACCAGCCTGTGGGGAAAATCTATTTGGACCCCTTTCTAGCTCCTGGATCTGGATCCAGGGGCGCATGCGCTCGGGGGAAAGGAGCGCAGAGAGAGGAGGGTATATCCATAAGGACAGGGGATAGACCGACCCCATTCTAACCGCTAAGCACACCCCTTAAGCATCCCCACCGCCTATCAGACTCACGGAGCTTGGGCTAATATTCAAAGTGGCTTACCAAGGTGGGTGTGGTACTCCCAGATTCCAAGCTGACCAACCCTTGATTCCCCATAGCTCGCCGCAGCCATGGGGAATCCCCCATACTGGCTGGGCTTCCTCAGCCCTCTGCCCCACGCTGCCCCAGGTCCCTACCGTTCATGGTCTTCAAGGTTTGCTGCACTTCCTCGATTCCTTTTCTGAGCTCTGGACACAGCTGGATGGGAGAGAATCCCCCCACAGGTTCAAGCCAGAGAGCGAGACTCTTCCCCACAGCCCTACAAAGTGGGATCGGGCACAAGGAAGCTGAGGAGGTCCCCTGTCTGAGCTGCTGCTGCTGCCCCATTTCATTTGATCCTTTCCTCTTGTTTCCAAGATCTCTCCTACAAAGGGAAACCTCCACAGACAACTACAAGCCACCGCCATGGAGCATGGGGGCAGGGTTGGTTGGACAGTATGCTTTACCCTGGCCGGGGCATGAAGAGTGAGTGTAGAGAAGGGGTTGGAGTTGGAACTGGGAGACCAGGTTTTAAATCCCATCTTCGCCAGGAACTCAGCCGGGTGGCCTTGGACAAGTCACACTCAATCTCAGTTGGCCCATCTGTAAAATGGGGATAATTATGGTCTGCCTTGCAGGGTTGTTGGGAGGGTGCACTCTATAAGGCTCAGGAAGCACTGGGTGCACTACGGAAATGATTAATAAGGAAGCAAAAACAGCGCCGGCTCACTAAAGTGTGGACAGTGTCGTGCGCCAGTGCCCAATCCCCTTCAGAGCAACAGCCTACTGCTGCTGCCCTCTAATGACACGCCCCCTTTGGCTGCAGTGATCCAGGCCTGTGCTGTGGTGCCAATGCTGCTGCAGGACCATAGGGGCAGGGAGGACAAGGGATTCTCCTCAAGCATCCTCTACCCCACCACAAGAAATGAATTCATTTCGAGAAAAGCCCTGCCAGGCGGGGGAGCGGCTATTGGCCACACAAAGACTCACGTGTTTATTGACTTCATTCCGCAGGGGGGTCTTGAGAGGGGCCATAAGCATATTGTAAATCCAGCTGTGGGGAACACAGAGCAAGGGATGCGGTTGGGATCTGGAGCACCAGGCCACAGGGGTCAATCTGGTGTAAGGGCCCAGTGGGGCACAACAGACAGACTCTTGTGGCTTCTGCGTGGTCACAAATCCGGTTCAAGGGATGGCTTCCATTCCCAAATGCTCAGATCTGGAGCTGTCCCAGCTGTTCAGCTGCCCCAGTTTTGTCTTAGTGACTTAGATCAAACTCAGACCGAGTCGATTGCTTTGTTTTGATCCAAGCTGCTCAACCTAGAGCAGATTCCAATCCTCCCCCATCACAGAGGAACCTCTGAAGCCTGAGAGACGCGCCACCCGCTCCCGCAAATTACCACAACCTCCTGGAACGCCGCTCCACCCCCAAGTGCAAATCTGCACTTTTCTGAATCTGCAACGTTTGTCAGTTTGGAACCTTGCTGCAAATACTGCTGCCAGCTCCAGTGCTTTGGACAGCGCCGTCTGGACCCAGCGCCGACCAAAACCAAAGGGCTCCTTGTTGCTAAGGCCAACACTCTGGAACATCTCACCCACCCTTCATGTTGAGCCTCCCAATATCATGCTAAGGTTTCCAAACCTCACTCAATTCGACATGGGAACTGAGCTCAGTCATCAGAGAGGTCTTCCTGAGTCTGCAGAGAGCCTAAAGTAATAGCTCAGATTGCTGGGAGCTATTATTCCCACCCCCCCTTTGAAATGCTTCCTGCAAGGAGAGGGACCTACCTCTCGCACTGTTTTGCAGGGGGAGGGGCGGGGAATGGTAGAGTTGCCAACTAGGTAACTTTCTAAGGAACACTTCTGAAAAGTTCATGTGTTCCTTAAAAGTTTGCATTGGTGGCAACTCTAGGGGACAGTGGAGCTCTCTACCTGTGTCCATTGTTGAACTTAATGTCGAGGTTTCCAATGCTGGTTTGGCAGCTGTCCGTCCACACTTGTGGGTGCCCGTTGTCATCTCTGCTCACTCCAAGGATGGCGGACAGGGAGAGGCCGCTCACGTCAATGTTGAAGGAGCCGCTATCTTGTCTGGAAAGAGATAGGCAGCAAATCAGCGCCTAGTGCCCAGACAGGTGAGGGCAGGGAGAGGGCACCTGGGCCTGTTGGCAGAGTGCTCTGGTCTGGGCAGGAACAAGAGTCTACAGCGAGGAGGCAACTATGCCCCTTGACACTCCAGACCCCTGACTCCCACCTCCCCACCCCAAAATGCCAGCAGCTTCCAGGGAATCCAAATGCCAAGGGGAGGAGAGGGGAGAAGGGGAGCTATAGACCCTGCAGACCAGGGCAGAGTATACAGCCTGGATGCCCTGCCAGTCCTAGCGCCCTTGGGCTCAAGTAGGATTGTACATTCAGGTTCTGATAAAACACAAACACCAAAAAAAGCCCTTTGGGGCTTCCCAATTTGAAACACACACAAAAGATACCCTGCCATTTTCGGGTCTGTGTCAGGGCACTTTGCGCCTCTCCATTTCCACGTCTAATTGGATGGTTTTAATTGTTGGTCGAGTAGCTGGCGCATCCTTCAAGTTTGACGCTAGGTTGCGCTGGGGGTGGGGGGTAGGTTTAGCCCCCGCCACAATGATCTATTGGGAGTGGATTGGGTTTCAACTTGGGTTGACTTTTGATCTTTGAGTGCTTTGTGGTGCAGGGGTTTGGCCTGTTTCCCCAGGCAGCTGGAGGAGGAATTGCAGCAAGGGAACTGGATGGGCTGGGGAGAAAATTCCCCTGCCTGATGCTCTGGAGCTCGCTGATACCAGAGTCTTTTGCTGTTTATTGTCGGGCCCCCAGCTGCGTCTGTGTACATACACACACAGAGGGACGCACTCCATGTTACACACAGGGGCTGCGCCCCTCTGCTTGCTTGCTTCCCAACTCTAGTAGCAGGTCTCAAATGTTTTGGACACAAAACACAAAAATTGCCATTGAAACCAGACTGGAAATCAGAGATACAAAATCTGCCTTCCTTGCACATTCCTGGTTTCAACTCCCACACAGGACACAGACCAGGTATTCTGTGTCCCTTCCTGTCCCCAAGTGATCACTCCCTCTCTGCTCTCCCTGAAGTGGCCTCTTGGGTACCATTATTATTATTATTATTATTATTATTATTATAAACATTTATATAGCGTCAGTCATGTACTTGGTGCTGTACAGAAACATAGAAAAGAAATAGAAATCACTCCTCCCAGATTGTGTTGCCACCAGCCACCCGGGGGAAACATCAACAGCGTAGTCCAACCTGAAAATGCAGGAGCGGGTGCAGATGTGCACTCTCTCCACTACACACTCACATGGAGAGGGCACTGACGCGCCAGTCACCACTGATTAACAGCTGGGCGTTTGGGATGATCAGCCTCATCCCGGTCCCCTCAGAGAAGGCCGTGACAGTATTGTTCAGGTGCAGTTCATGGATCCGAATCCTGCAAAGGGGCAGAGAGACACCGGTGGGTCAGCCTGGTCGTCTTGGGGCCCATGATCCACTCAAGCTATTATGGGAGTCTGGAATGTCAGCAAAGCTCAGAGCAAAATTTGGTGGGAAGGTGGCTCAGGGGCAGCTTTGGAGAACACCAAGCACCTACCGCTGGGTGGGGAGAGACTGAGAACAGCCTCGTGAGAGAGAAAGAGATCAGTCAGGGCAAATGTCCGAGAGAAAGATCATCGTGTGCAAGAGTCAAATCTCAGTATTCATCTGTGTAAGAGTAACAGAGTCTGCGCGTCTGAGACAGATCAGTGGGTGCAAGAAAGAGATCCGTGTGTTTCTCTACGTGAAACAATGGGTG